>JBBDGP010002277.1:600000-1055000 GCA_037952835.1 Lithobates septentrionalis
GTGCAGAGAAGGGCAACCAAACTGATAAGAGGCATGGAGGAGCTCAGCTATGAGGAAAGATTAGAGGAACTTAATTTATTCCCTCTTGAGAAGAGGAGATTAAAGGGGGGATATGATCAACATGTATAAATACATAAGTGGTCCATATAGGGAACTTGTGTTGAGTTATTCACTTTAAGGTCATCACAGAGGACAGGGGGGGGGGGTAATCTTTACGTCTAGAGGAAAAAAGATTTCATCTCCAAATACGGAAAGTTTTATTCACGGTAAGAGCTGTGAAAATGTGGAATAGACTCACTCCAGAGGTGGTTCTGTCCAGCTCAGTAGATTGTTTTAGGAAAGGCCTGGACTCTTTCCTAAATGTACATAATATAACTGGATACTATAGGTAAAGATGATCCAGGAAATATGCCTCTTGGGGGATCAGGAAGGAATTTTTTTCCCCTGCTGTAGCAAATTGGATCATGCTTTGCTGGGGGGTTTTGCCTTCCTCTGGATCAACTGTGTGAAGGATTGTGTATACGGGATTGTATTTTTTATTTTTTATTTTTTGGTTGAACTAGATGGACTTGTGTAGTTTTTCAACCTGACTAACTATGTAACTATGACAATTTTGAAAAAAATATATATATTTTTTACTTTTTGCTATAATAAATATCCCCCCAAAAAATGTAAAAAAAAACCGAATTTCTTCATCAGTTTAGGCCGATATGTATTCTTCTACATGATATTGGTAAGAAAAAAAATCGTAATAAGCGTATATTGATTGGTTTGCACAAAAGTTATAGCATCTACAAAATAGGGAATAGATTTTTGGCATTTTTATTTTTTTTATTTTTTTTTACTAGTAATGGCAGGGATCAGCGATTTCTTAGCGGGACTGCGACATTGCTGTGGTCAGATCGGACACTTTTGACACTTTTTTGGCACCATTGACATTTATGCAGCGTACAGTGCTATAAAAATGCACTGATTACTGTATAAATGACGCTGGCAGGGAAGGGGTTAACACTAGGGGGCGATCAAGGGGTTAAATGTGTTTCCCTAGGGAGGTGTTTCTAACTGTGGGGGGGAGTGGACTGGCAGGGAGTACAAAGATATCGCTGTTCCTGATCACTAGGACCAGACGATCTCTCTCTACTGCCCTGACAGAGCGGGGATCTGTTTGTTTGCATTGACAGATCCCTGTTCTGACTCTCTGTGGAGCGATCGCGGGTGGCCGGCGGACATTGCGGCCACTGACCATTGGCTCCGGCGCCCCACTGCATCTATTGCACAAAGCGGCTTACACCTACGGCGCAGTAGAGCCAACCTGCCGCAGTATAATGATGGCGGCTGGTCGGCAAGTGGTTAACCTTATCAATGCTTGTTTTTATATCGCGTTTGTAAGTGTGATTTTGAAAGGGGAGGATTTTTTTTAGCAATAAACTGATTATGGGATTACGCTATGGAATCTGTTTCTTTTCTTGTGTGAGATGGCACTTGGAAAATGATCCAGTCTACAGTGTGATTCACCACGGATGGAGAGTTTAATTGTATAAGGAGTAGAAGATTGGATATCTGGTGAGTGCAGTATCAATAGGGAGAGGAATCCACGAGGTGTGGTCATGGTGCTATGATCTTGAAAACTCACAGCATGGATACCTTAGATACCTCTACCTGCATATTCACTCACAAGGGTGGAATATTCTTGAACCTTCCTAAAAACATACAGTGTGGTTGACACTGAAGGAGCGTTGCTAATGCTTCAATGACTGATGTTTAAGCATATGATTTATATCTTTGGATTATTGTTCAATATCTCAATCTAACCTCCAATAAAGAAATATAGAAACTAAAAAAAAAAAAAAAACCTAGTCAAGTCCATGAAGGTTCCATCAAATGGTTGGACAAGCAATTTTTATACTTTCTTGTTTCGAATGTTCAAATGAAATTCTACAGGTGTAAGGCCAGCATAAGGGCAATAGATTCAAAGTAGTATGACGTGGATCTTATATAACAAGCATTATGTAACACAAGGAAGAACATGTGCAAGCTCACACATAAGCTTTCAAAAGAACATCTAGTTTACTAGTCTGAATTTCTCTTGTCTGGTTGCCCTCAAAAAACATGGAACATCATTTGAGAATATTCTTATTAGAAGAATGCTAAGGCTTTGCTTGTCAATCATGCATTGCGATGTATTCCAGTTATAGAAAGTACATTTGGTAAATTGTGGAAAATGTCGGAGTTTATTTGCTGAAACAAAGCAATTTGTAAGAAATAGGAATTAGAGATGATTAACTTTCTGTTCCATATGGATCTAGAGGGCATCTTCTAAATGGATACAGGATGTGTCCAAAAGGTAATGTGACATCGAACAATCGTGTCAAAACAGATCAAAGAGTGCACATTGGGTCTTCGTGTGATTTTGTCAAATTGTTACTTTTCTTCGTAGTTTACATGAAAAGGTTGGGAACTGATAACAGTGGCTCATAGCTAGTAATCAACGCCATTGGATTATGAACACCTAAGTGTCATTTGCTTTAAGTAAACCTATGCATTGCCCATGAAGAGCAAAGAAAGAGGTTCCATTTAATGGTGGACCCTATCAGTTGCCTAGTTGTACTATTTTTTTTCTTCTCCACCACTCTGTTCATCCACTGGAGGCAAAGAAAACTTCTTGGTACTGCTCCCACATGAGAATGAGAACACTGGCGCTTGGTAATTGGCCCGTTCAGGCACCCATTATGGTTATATGGGGCAGGGAGAGAGTCCTTACAACTGAATAAGCGCCAGGCCATGATTAGGAGCTTACATGGGGCTTCCTTTCTTCACAGTCAGGTAAGTAGCTGGTAGGGCTGTCATTAACTTGAGCCTGTTGCATCTCCCTGCGTGGCAAAGTAATGGTTTACTTGAAAAAAAAAACTCATCAAAAAAAGCGTGTTTTTGGTGTGGGTGTGGAGAGGCATGGATAGATCTTCTCCCCCACCTCCACCATCATATGGTCTTTGAAATGGCTGTATCATATGACAATTTGAAAGGTAAGTAAAAAAAAAACAGTACATATTTACCTTTTTGTTATTTTATGATTTGTTTTTTTTATTGTTTTTGTGCATCTTTAATTGTATCTCTCTGTTTATCCAATATAACATTGCTCTGCTTACATCCCTAAGACCATGGTGTCAACACCAGGAACAAGAAGAAAAATTATTTTAAATTTCTGATAAGTTTTTTAGTTTTTTCTCCACCTGTAAGTAATCAATGTTGATCTACTGTTTCAATGTTTATTATTAAAGCATTTTTAAACATGTTTTCTTAAAGAGGATCTGTTTGATTATTGATAACCTAAAGTGTGAACCTCACCCAGTGTGTTTTGTACCCTGGCACAGCCCTATCAATCTCTGTGCCCCCTCTTTGCCCCTATAGGTTGGTACATTAGCTGTTAACCCAAAGATTTACTGACCCAGTGACTTTAAGTATTGGAGCAAGAGAATGTCGGGCACGCAGCTAGAATGGAGGTAAGCAATGGAAGCCTCCAGTCACTTCAATGGGAAGGCTCCCCCACATATACACCAGGATATTGCAGACCAATCCCTGGGCAAAAGGGATGGCATTGACTGGTAGTATGGCAGTAAAGCACAGAGTATACTAGGCATGAGAAGTGTGAAATACTTAAAAATCCAATCTCTTCAAAGCTTTGTTGTTGTATTATGTTATGTATTTTGTTAGCAGGAGCAGAGCAGAGCTCCAACCATATTTTTCAACAGACTTGGGAAGGACCTTGCCGCGGTTCTGTTGCTCACAACCTGTTGACATCACTGCAGAGACCTGAATGCACACGTATAACTTTGTTTTGCTGTTCTTAGATTTGATCAGAAAGTTTACGTGTGTTTTGATTATAAATATTGACTAGAACACCAAAATATATATAATATCAAGAATAAAGTGTGCATAACACTGCGCTAACCCAATAAACAATAGTGAAGCTGCTACATACAAATATGACCAATATTCAAAACGTGTAATAAATAATTGTAGCGCTAATAATAAACAAACTGAAAAGTGATAAAATGATCGGTAGAGGTGACCCACTGAAGCAATAAAAGTGTAAGAAAATAAATGAGTATAGTTCAATGGTTGAATTAGATTTCAATTACACCACAATAAAATTATAGTCCCATAGTGAAAAATATATATGGTGAGTCCAAAATGAATAGAAAATCTTCAGGTCTGTATATTATCAGCATAAAATCTGGAACAGGAAATAGATGTAATACGCTTACCAGAGACGGTGGATTTGGATGCCGGTGACACAAATCAGACAGGCTTATAGATCCAAGACTGAAGTAATTGTCCAAGGAACCCCGGATATCAAGGGGAATCCCTCCTCTGTTCCGCCGATCAAGACTGCCAGTCCGGAGAGACCGAGGGGAAAGATGGAATGTCCAAACCTCATAGGAGTCCCGGAAATGTATAAAGGCTCGAAAAAAATGTATAAAATGCGCCAATGGTGCAGATCAAATGGTATATTTATTGGGCAACACCAATAACCCAAAACAGTTAAAATAGCGTGATCACGTAAATAAAATCAAGTGTAGGGAAGAGTGTAGCTCGCCAGACGCATTTCATCCAATTGGACTTCAACTGGATGCCCCAGTTGAAGTCCAATTAAAACACGTCGGGCGAGCTACATTCTTCCTTACATTGATGATAATCATTTTATCACTTTTCAGTTTGTTTATTATTAGCGCTACATTTATTTATTACACGTTTTGAATATATAATATCAGTTTCAAGTGTAGCGTTTGCAGAGAGGTAGTTCAGCTGCCAAAGTGTGTTTAAGGGCTTCCTGGCCATATATGCATCATAGACAAAGCAGATGGCTAGTTTTGGGATCATTTGGGTTTGCTTAGCCCTGCAGACAGTTCCATCACAGTCTGCATGTAGTTTCTCTCTCTCCTTCTCTCCCTCTCCCTCTCTTCCTCTTCCCCTCTCTCCCTCTCTCTTTCCCTGTCACTCTTTCTCTTTAAAACAGACCAACTTCACTCAACCCAGAGGAAATGTATATTGTCTCTCTCTTTCTCCCTCTCTCCTTTCCTCTCTCTCTCTCTCCCTCCCCCTCTCCCTCTGCCTCTCTCACTCTCCCTTCCTCTCCCCCCCCCTCAGTCTCTCTCTTTCTCCCTCTCTCTCTCTCTCTCTTTCCCTCTCTTTCTCTCTTCCCCTCTTCCTCTCTCTCCCTCAGTCTCTCCTTTTCTCCCCCTCTCACTCTCCCTCTCCCTTCCTCTCTCCCTTTCTCCCTCTCCCTTCCTCCCTCCCTCTTTCTCTCTCTCTCTCTCTTTCTCTCCCTCTCTCTCTCTCTCCCTCTCCTTCTCACTCTCTCCTTTTCTCTTTCTCTCCCTCTCTTCCTTTGTCTTCCTCGCCCTCTCTCCCTTTCTCTCCTTCTCCCTCTCTTCCTCCCTCTTCCTCTCTCCCTCCCCCTTCCTCTCTCCCTCTCCCTTCCTCTCTCTCTTTCTCCCTCTCCCTTCCTCTCACGCTCTCCCTTTCTCCCTCTCCTTCTCATTCTCTCTGTCTCCCTCCTCCCCTCTCCCTCTCTCTTTCTCTCTCTCTCTCCCTCTCCTTCTCCCTTTCTCTCCCTCTCTCTTTCCCTCTCTCTCCCTCTCCTTCTCCCTCTCTCCCTTTCTCTCCCTCTCTCTTTCTCTCCCTCTCTCCTTTTCTCTTTCTCTCCCTCTCTCCCTTTCTCTTGGTCTCCCTCTCTCCCTCTCTCCTTTTCTCTTTCTCTCCCTCTCCCCCTTCTCTTTCTCTCCCTCTCAACCTCTCTCTTTCTCACCCTCTCTCCTTTTCTCCCCTTCTCCCTCTCTCCATCTCCCTTCCTCTTTACCTCTCCCTTCCTCTCTCCTTTTTTCCCTCTCCCTCCCTCTCTCCCTCCCATGCTCTCCCTTTCTCTCCCTCTCTCCCTTTCTCTCCCTCTCTCTTTCTCTCCCTCTCTCCTTTTCTATTTCTCTCCCTCTCTCCATTTCTCTTTGTCTCCCTCTATCCCTCTCTCCTTTTCTCTTTCTCTCTCCTTTTCTCTTTCTCTCCCTCCTCCCCTTCTCTTTCTCTCCCTCTCAACCTCTCTCTTTCTCACCCTCTCTCCTTTTCTCCCCTTCTCCCTCTCTCCATCTCCCTTCCTCTTTCCCTCTCCCTTACTCTCTTCTTTTTTCCCTCTCCCTCCCTCTCTCCCTCCCATGCTCTCCCTTTCTCTTTCTCTCCCTCTCTCCCTTTCTCTCCCTTTCTCTCCCTCTCTACCTTTCTCTCCCTTTTTCTTTCTCTCCCCCTCTCCCTCTCTATTTTTCTCTTTCTCTCCCTCTCTCCCTTTCTCCTTTTCTCTTTCTCTTTCTTTTGTCACACTTTCTCTTTAAAACAGACCACCTCCACTCAACCCAGATAAGACGGATGTAAACCCTCACATATACCCAGTGAAGTGAACAGCCTCAGATGATACACGGGGATGAAACAAATCTTCCTACATAAGTTTTACATGTATATCTGCTGTCTTCATCTTTATTTACTGTTTACAAAGTGCACATCGGGATAGAGGTTTTCTCTTCCTGTTAAGCACTGGGAGTGTAGTCTTGGCATACAGCCAAGACAGCTGATTGGAGGAAAGGCACACACCCCCACTCCACATAGGCAGAGACTTGCAGAGCTGTGCTGTGACAAGTCAAGCTCTGTGCTAATCTATTTATAGCAACCTCTCACAACACAAATTTCAGCTGCTTTTATCTCCTGTGTAGGAGAACTTGTCAGAAGTTATCATGCTGATAACAGAGCAACAAGACAGCAGAAACACATGGGACCTAGGGCTTTGGAGAGAGATAAGAAAACACTACAGATATGTGTGCTTAGGTCAAATTTCATGAATCCGGTTTACATCCACTTTAAATTATACCTCCCCCTGGATTTAGTGAGGCTATCCTTAACAATATATAAACTAAAAGAATACAAAGTAGCAACATTTATTCTTTGGTCTTTTTGCAGTGGGTTCAACAGTGTTTGTGCCAACGCTTCCTATATTTATAGATAATGTAACACAATAATACAAAACAGCAAAGCCATCATATCAGTGTACTAATAAGAGCAAAATGTATTCCTGAACTTTATTAGTTAGATAAGCCTTGTCTGTGCCTATCTCTGCTTTAGTTTATTTGTATCCCCCTGTACAATAAGAGTGCCTTTCCTGAGACCTTCTTATTACTAAACATGTGAAATTAGTCTTGTTCCAAATTCGTTTTTTAACGAATTTCGACAAAACATTTAACACATTTTTCTGAATATTCGTAAATTTGAATATTCAAAAATTCATAAAATTGTAAATTCAATAATTCGTAAATTCATAAATTCAAAATTCGAAAATCCAAAAACCAGAAAATTTGAAAATCTGAAATGATAACTAACTATTAAATTAAAGGTATTGGAATTCCTTTCAAATTTGGCTGTTAGTGAAAAATAACAAATACAAATTTATCCGAAGTTACGAATCAGAAATAACGAATGCCGCATCTAAAAGAATGGTACGCAACAAATTAATAATAATAAATAACAATAATAATGAAACTTTTTTAATTATTATTATTTATTATTAATTTGTTCCATTTGTTTAGATGCAACATTCGTTATCTCGGAAAATTCGTAACTTCGGATAAATTTGTATTTCGTTACGTTCACTAACAGACAAATTTTAAAGAAAATTCCAATACCTATCAGTTAATAGTTAGATAGTTATTTAGTTAGTTATTATTTAGAATTGTAGGCAGTGCACGTCTACTCTTTACAATCATGATCATATTATGATAATTGTTTACATGAAAGTCTGGCCATTTTGCAAGATTCAATGGTCCTTCCAACTGGAAGCCAAAGAGAGACAAAAATAATAGGGTGCTACAGGATCCGATGAAGAAGGCTGACTGGAATCATCTATGTGCATAATTTCATATTATAATGAGTAAAAGTGTATCTACTTACAACGCAACTATCCTCATGCTAGCCCATTTTCAAACTTGGATCTATGGTACCTTCCTTGCCATGTAGACAACCATGTTTCCAGGACTAAGACATTTGGTGGGAGACTGAGTTCTTTGCAAAGAAAAGCAGAGGCGGCTCTCTAATTAGGCAAATTAGGCGGTCACCTTAGGCCTCACCCCCACAGGGGCCTCGCAGTCGCCTAATTTGCCCATACCACAACCTCGATAATTGTCCGGGACCGTCCTACTATATGATCTATTCTGGACCCAGAGTCCCAGCAAATCAGAGTCCCGCAATGCCCGCGGCTTGTGCAGGGTGTCTCCATTCCCGCACGCTGTGAGCTCCACTGTGCATTGCAGCCGGCATCTCTCCCCAGCTGCCTGACACGCACCCAGTGCACTGTGGAGCGAACTGAACCTGCCCCTCCTCCTCCTGCTGTGATGTTTCCTGCTGTGATGTTTTCCTGTGCACAGAGGAGGAGGAGGGAAGGAGGTTGCCATTGAACTGCTGGGGCAGTAGACAGATTTGGAGACAATGGCTGCTGCACTGGCATGCTATCTTATCAGTGCAACAGCCAATGTTTTTGATCAGTAGACACTGTACTGCTCAGGGGTAACTTGTAGTTTCAAACAAACACATAAAATCTTCTGGGCTTGAAAGTGGTTCTCGAATGTTTAGCAAAAAAGAACACTAAACAGGCGCTCCAGTGTAAAAAAAAAAAAAACAGAAAACTGTTACATGTATGGGGAATGTAATAGCTGGACTCAAAGCATGTGTTTGCCATCTTGGGCTATGTTCCTCATAAAACAATAATGTCCAAGAATGATGGACATTCTTGGACATTATGCGCAGCTCAGTGAACATTTACAGCCCCGATCTGTGCCATGGCGATGTGACTCCTGTGCACACACGTGGGAGTGACGTCATTGCGGCTTGGTTTACCAAATAGGTGAGGGCACGGGACCCGGAAAGATAGACCCAGCGACAATGGAAGCGCCGGGGGCCTGGCGGATCAATCCCACTGCAGCACTGGAGGACACCATATGACAGGTAAGTCTGCCATAATGTACTAATATGCTGTGCATAACCCACCTGGGGGGGCCCTAAAAAAAATTGTTATAGTGGACTTTACTTCCACTTTAGGATTTGGTTCCCCAATACTTTTCCAGTTCAATCGTTTTTATTGAGAATAACATTATAACAAAGTACAAGCTGAGCATATAAATCCCACACAGGGGATTGAAATAGGATTGAAAGAAACATGTAAACATAGAAGACGCACACTTTTTTAGGTAGGTTAGTCAAAACAAAAATGGTTCTAAGTTCAAATTAATTTATTTTTTTGGCTTCCCCTTAGTAAGAAGCACTTGAAAATCCAGTTGTCCAAGTTTTTGGTTGAAGTTCCATCCATCGGCACTAGAGGGAAAGCTACTATTTAAGATTGGATGGGACGCTGGTGCTTCACATTATTATCTGCGATGACTGAACAGGCGTAATAGGAATCCTGTACAAGGTAAGAAGAGAAAGCATCACCAATGGGCTGTTATTGCTTTAAAGGACTATTAAAATTTTCCTAACACTTGGTGTTCAATATAATGTATGTGAAGTTTCCAGGAGATGCTATCAGAACCTAAGTTATATAACTGAGAACTGAAATGTGTGTGTGGGTGGGGGGTGTAAAAATTTCCTATTGCCAACTTAAATTTTTGCTATTTTGCCTTAACCATTGTAACTCTTGTACCTGTATACACTTGACGCTAAATATATATGAGACATCTATTAAGGGAATATATATTGGGAACTTAAATCTGTGGGGAAAGGTGGGGGGGATTTTTCTTATTTTTCTATAGCTATTTTCCTGTCCATTACACTGTCAGGTCGTCCTAACCATTCCAACTCTCATACCTGTATACACCCTAACCACCTCAATACCGGGCACTTACACCCCCTTCTTGCCCAGGCCATTTTTTCAGCGCTGTCACACTTTGAATGACAATTCCGCGGTCGTGCTAGACTGTAACCATGTGAAATTGTTATCATTTTCTTCACACAAATAGAGATTTCTTTTGGCGGCATTAGATCACTCCTGGGTTTTTTATTTTTTTCCTAAAAAAAAAAGACCAAAAATTTTGAAAAAAATAAAAAGTTTTTCTTAGTTTCTTTAAGTAATTTTTCTCCTTCACTGATGTGCGCTGATGAGGTGGCACTGATGGGCACTGATGAGGTAGCACTTATGGGCACTGATTAGGTGGCACTGATGAGCATATGAGAAATATGCCGCACTTATGGGCACTGAAAGGTAGCACTGATATGTGGCACTGATGAGCACTGACAGGCGGTCTTGATGGGTGGCACTGGTGGGCACTGGGCACAGATAGGTGGCACTGGTGGGCACAGATAGGCAGCACTGGTGGGCACAGATAGGCAGCACAGGTAGACTGCACTGATGGGCACTGATGGGCATTGATGGGTGGCATTGATGGGCAGCAGTGATGGGCATTGATGGACAGCACTGATAGCCAGCACTGACTGGCAACACTAATGGCCACTGATTGCTGGCACTTGTGGGCACTGATTGGTGGCAATTGTGGGCACTGGTTGGCACTGATTGTTGGCAGTGGTGATGATCAGTGTCCTGATTACATACCTAGCTGTCCCCTGTGAGGAGTTGCCGCTGATCGGTTCTCCTCTCCGCACACTCGGTCAGTGTGGGGAGAGGAGAGCCGATCACATGGTTGGACACAGCCGATCACATGGTTAAAGAGCTGCGGATATATGTATATATCTATATATATATATATATATATATATATTAAGGGCTCGTTCACACTTGCTTCAAAACATGGCTTCAGATGTGCTTTATTAAAGCTTTCTGAACGATACTGAAAGCTCCTGTCACTAAATAAAATGGTTAGCTAAGGGCTCATTTACACTTGCTTCGGCTTCAACACACACATTACCGGCTTGTTTACACTTTGCTTCAAAACAAGGCTTCGGACAGGCTTTGTTAAAGCTCTCTGAATGCTAGTCAAAGCTCCTGTCACTAAATAAATTGGTTAGCTTACAGTCCTGTTTACAGCTGCTTTGCTTTGCTTAGGCTTTGCTTAACAAATTATACACCATGTCACTTTAGTGGTGCTTCAAAGCGTCTTCAAAGCCTCCATAGAAGTCTACGGCAAAGCTTGCTTGAAGCCCCACGAAGCCCCACCAAAGGCATGTTGAAGCCCCATTGAAGCCCCACCAAAGCCTTATCGAAGCACCAAGCAAAAGCAAGGTGTAAACAGAACTGTAAGCTAACCATTTTATTTAGTGACAGGAGCTTTGACTGGCATTCAGAGAGCTTTAACAAAAGCCTGTCCGAAGCCATGTTTTGGAGCAGGTGTAAACAAACCCTTACAGAGCTGTTTACACCTTGCGTTTGCTTTGCTTCAAAAATGATACCCCATGTGGCTTTCTTGGTGCTTCAAAGCATTTTCAGAGCCTCCATAGTTGTCTATGACAAAGCTTGCTTGAAGCACCTGCAGCTTTTGAGAAGCTTTAATTCAGCTTTAGCTTTGCTTGGTTTCAGAGGTATTGCAGGTGAGAGATATCAACACATACACACAGGGCATTAGCCAAGCTTCATTAAAGCTTCAAAAAGGCATTACCGAAGCACAACCAAAGCATCAAAAACGCATCAAAAAAGCATGTTGAAGTGGTAGGCACTTTAATATGTGTGTTAAAGTCAAAGCAAGTGTAAATGAGCCCTAATAGAAAAGGGTTTAATAAAGGTGGGGGGGGGGGGGGGGGTTGGGCTTCTTTTTGCAAAAGTTATTTATTTTCTATGGAATCTATAAAGTAAAAGAAGGTAAGGAAATTAAAATGAAAACAAAAATAAAAATCATACATTTTATTTTATAACTTGTCCTATTTAAATTACAGTGATATTTTTGGTGCAAAGTTATTTGCAAATGAAAATGACCTTTTACAAAATATAAATAAATATATGTATATATATATATATATATATATATATAAGAAGGGTTAATAAAAGGTGTATAATTTTTTTTTTTGGGGGGGGGGGGGGGGGTCTAGGCTTTGTCTTGCAGAAAAAAAAATATTTTCTTTAGAATCTATAAAGTAAAAGAACATAATGGAATGAATATGAAAATACAAATCATACAGTGATGTAATGATGTCTCTGGAGCAAAGTTATTTGCAAAAGAAAAATTACTTTTTAAAAAATAAATAGAAAAGGGGTTAATAAGGGGTTAAACGAGAATCTGTTTTATTTTAAAAAATGAACTTGACTTTGAGGATCTAGACTTGCCATCCTAGATGTACAAAGCTTAAGATCTTATCAACTGTATCAACTAATTAAAACTTTACAATTGAGTAAACTGGCTTACTCATATTTTGTATTAAACCACTAAACCCAAGGATCCTACCCTGAGACTGAATGTTCCTCGGAATCAGAACTTAAATGAAATAACTAGACCGGGACCTTAAAATCTATACATCGGGCTGTTCGGTGAGGTGACCCCCATAGTAATAGTATCTATGTGCGGTACTTTGTATTCTTCACTCTTCTCCATACATGGAAAGCTTGGAGATCCAAGTGGGGGGTCTGGACAGCTCCAAATGGGTTTTTTCCAAAGAGGTTGTGATAATGAATGATTCCTCTACCTGAGGTGGTCTTGATTACAATACAGAACCTGCCCAATAATTACAAGAGGTCATCTAAAGCAGGAGTGTGATTGTAATTATTTCATTATCTACAAGCCTAATGTTTAGGGGGGTGGAGGTACAAGAGCACTGTGGAGTATAGAAAGCACTATGTGCAGTGAGGGGGACCACGATCTACATACTTGGTTATTTGCTTGTACGTTGTGCCATTATGTGAACAGGCTGCCCCATTTACCTGAACCCTTTGCTACCAGCCTTATGCCTTATCTGCCCTCCCCTCCCCCCCCCCTCGTTTTCCTGGGCCACATTCCCTAGGGTTCTATTTGCTCCTCTTTTGGACAATGCTCAGCATCACTCCTCCTGCAGTATATATATATATATATATATATATATATATATATATATATATATATATATACACTGTATATCAAAAGCATCTACAGAGTCGTGCTGAATGAGTGTTTACATACACCAATATAAAAGAAACAATAAGTGAAATCTAGTCGAGATAGATAGATAAAACTCCAAAATAATGGGAATATTCTTGTCAGTGCATCTGTAAAATCACCACCATCCGTCACCCGAATGTGAAATCGTCTGAAACACCACCAGCTATTTAGACAGAATACTCGCGTACCAGCTCACATAGACCTCCTGTCATGGAAGGTCAATAGCGCTTGTGGCTACACACCAAGCCAGGGCCTTTTGATGCCATCTGAAGATGCTCTCAAAACCATAGATAAAGACCATCCAGATGATGTTCCCGTACAGTCATCTCAAAACATACAAAAAGCTCCACATAGTGTAAAATCTTCTGACATTTATTAAGGTAAGATAAGATTGCACTTACATCAAGATGGCTTAAAAATGCCTTGTTAACAATCTCGCCGGCCGGTGATCCAGCTGCAACCCGTCCTTCTGGGACTCGAAGAACACGATGATGTCAACAGGTCGCTCCACCCTATGTGTTTCGCCATGCAATTACATCACCCAGGGCAGGCGTTTTGTCATACAAAGGCGTCACCCGGGGCAACCAGACTTCGTCATTTTATGACAAACCGCGTTGGGCAGAACGACGTGCTGACATCATTGCGTTCTTCGAGTCCCAAAATGACAGGTTGCTGCTGTATCGCCGGCTGGTGAGATTGTTAACAAGGCGTTTTTAATTCATCTTGGTGTAAGTGCAATCTTATCTTATCTTAATATATGTCATAAGATTTTACACTATGTGGAGCTTTTTGTCTTTTTGGGGATGACTGTACAGGAACATTATCTACATGGTCTTTATCTATGGTTTTGAGGGCATCTTCAGAAGGCACCAAAAGGCCCTGGCTGGGTGTGCAGCCACAAGCGCTACTGACCTTCAGTGACAGGAGGTCTATGTGAGCTGGTAAGCTAGCATCCTGTCTGAGTAGGTGGTGGTGTGTGTATATATATATATATATATATATATATATATATATATACAGTATATGTATTCTCTCTATCCTTGAACTTCCTCTGAAGTCTCCTGAGGAAGACTTCATGGTGGCCATTTTGCAGATGCATTGACAAGAATATTCTCACCTCTGAAATTATTTCACCATTTTGGACTTATTTTTATTTATTTATTTTTATTTATTTTCACTAGATGTCACTTGCTGTTTGTTTCACATAGGTGTAAACACTCATTCAGCCTGACTCTGTAGATGCTTTTGATTATTATGGGACTGCGTTTATATCTCACAGGAGAGTTGCTGCTTGAATAATTAGTGTATTTTTAATTTCTTTTAGTTTTATTAAGCATGGTTATTAATTTTCATATATATATATATATATATATATATATATATATATATATATACAGGGGTTGACAAATTTGCTTGGAATCTAGGAGCCAGCTAAAAAAGTTAGGAGCCAGGTTTTTTTTTTTTTTTTTTAAACGACCGACAAAGCTTTATTTTTAATATAAAAATGAACCAATCTTAAATTTACACAGAGACGACTAGAACTAATGTGACTGCTTTTATTTCCTGCCATGCAGGGACATAAGACCACCATATTCCCGCTAAGGATCCAATCAGGTCCGCCTTAAAAACTGACAGGCGAACCTGATCAGACAGCCTGTGTGAAAGGGGCCAAGTAGGGAGATGACAAATAATAAATTCATTTTAATTAACCACTTCCTTCCCGCAGGACGACTATATACGTCCTGTCTTTGAAGAGAAATACCGTTGTTATGGTAGCAGCTAGCTACCATAACCCCGGTATCTTCAAGAGCCAGCAGTTCTCTTTCAGATAAAAGTGGTCTCTGCAGCAGATTAGCAGCGAGATCACTTTTATCGGCGGCAGGAGAGGGCCCCCCCCTACCGCCGCTCTCCGGTGCCCTGCACCGCTTACCGTGGCCGTCTGTAACGGCGGAGGCGATCCGGATCTGTCCCTGGCCTGACATGGAGACGAGTGAGAGGAAGATGCCCCCCCCCCCTGCCCATCTCCAAGTCATTGCAGGGCGGAAGCGACGTCAAATCGTCACTTCCACCCATAGCTCTTGAAGGGACATTTTATATATTTTTTTTTTCAAATGACAATTTTTTTTTTTTTTTTTTTTAATGCATTTTAGTGTAAATATGAGATCTGAGGTCTTTTTGACCCCAGATGTCATATTTAAGAGGACCTGTCATGCTTTTTTTCTATTACAAGGGATTTTTACATTCCTTGTAATAGGAATAAAAGTGACTTTTTTTTTTTTTTTAAAAGAACAGTGAAAAAATAAAAGTTAAAATAAATAAGAAAAAAAAAAAAAATTAAATGTGCCCCATCCCTTGTAATAGAAATAAAAGTGACACAATTTTTATTTATTTTTTTAAAACAGTGTAAAAATAAAAAATAAAAAGTAAAATATATAAGAAAAAATAATAATTTTTTTAAATGCGCCCCGTCCCGCCGAGCTCGCTTGCAGAAGCGAACGCATATGTGAGTAGCACCCGCATATGAAAGCGGTGTTCAAACCACACGTGAGGTATTGCCACGATCGTTAGAGCGAGAGCAATAATTCTAGCCTTAGACCTCCTCTAACTCAAAACAGGTAACCTGTAGAATTTTTTAAACGTCGCCTATGGAGATTTTAAAGGGTAAAAGTTTGTCGCCATTCCACGAGCGGATGAAATTTTGAAGCGTGACATGTTGGGAATCAATTTACTCGGCGTAACATTATCTTTCACAATATAAAAAAAATTGGGCTAACTTTACTGTTTTCTTATTTTTTAATTAAAAAAGTATTTTTTCCCAAAAAAGTGCGCTTGTAAGTCCGCTGCGCAAATACGGTGTGACAGAAAGTATTGCAATGACCGCCATTTTATTCTCTAGGGTGTTAGAATAAAAAATATATATAATGTTTGGGGGTTCTAAGTAAAGGGAAGGAGATGAGCAGGCAGTGAAAACAGGTAGGGAAAGCTCCATTAGCATTGGTGGATGTCTTGTCATACCAACGGCCACCACCAGAGGGCGCCCGATTGCAGAAGGAACCAGGAACCATAGGACTGCAGTAGGCCGCAAAGCCGGGGCCTCAATTACCGGCGCGGCCCAACGCGATCGCAGCGGGAGGGGGGTGGTGTCGAACGGACACAGGATACCCCAGCTGTGCCGCCCCAGGCGCCAGGTCGCTAATTCTAGTCGCAAATGCGACCTGGCGCCCGGGGTTTGTCGAGCCCTGTATATATATATACATGGTATATGTATTCTCTCTATCCTTGAACTTCCTCTGAAGACTCCTGAGGAAGTGGTTCACCATGAAACACGTTGGGACTTTTAGCACACCCTACAGATGCAGAACCATTGGATATCGGAGATCAATACATTTGTATGTTTTCTCCTTAACTTGGATGATTATGTTACTTTATGGTTCTGATCTGGTTTAGGTGCAATATGCAATGTGAAGTTTTTTCAAATAGGAGTGATAAATACAGTAGGACACCTCTACTTGGTGGATTGTTTTTAAGAATATTTTTTAACATTGTTTGTATCAATAACATTTGGATTTTATAATGAAACATTTTTCAGGTGTGATTTTACTCCTGAGAAACCAGTGCCTATAAAGATGTTTCATTGCTCATCCAAGCAGCCTTCTGCAGTTCTAAAAAGTTTGAGGGACATAGCCAAGGGTTTATAGCCACATGGGTAACTCAATCACCCTAAAGTGGTTGTAAACCCTTACATTTACCCAGGGCCATCTTAAGAGAATTATAGGCCCCCGGGCAATACAGTGCACTGGGGCCCTGTCTTCACAATCACGCACGAGAATAAAAATTCAAATTATCAATAAGGCTATATTTCTTGGTACTTCCAACAAAATCAGTGTTTAAACATTAACACAACATTTGAACAATATAACATGAGTTTGATGGGCACAGTGGCAGTTTGTGATGGGCACAGTGGCAGCATTTGATGGGCATAGTGGCTGCATTTAATGGGCACAGTGGCAGCTTTGATGGGCACAGTGGCAGCTTTGATGGGCACAGTGGTTGTGTTTGGTGGGCATAGTGGCAGCTTTTGATGGGCACAGTGGCAGCGTTTGATGGGCACAGTGGCAGCTTTTGATGGGCACAGTGGCAGCGTTTGATGGACACAGTGGCTGCGTTTGATGGGCACAGTGGCTGCGTTTAATGGGCACAGTGGCAGCTTTGATGGGCACAGTGGCTGTGTTTGCTGGGCACAGTGACAGCTTTGATGGGCACAGTGGCTGTGTTTGATGGGCACAGTGGCAGCTTTTGAGGAGCACAGACAGTGGCTGTGTGATGCACAACTTGAACTTATTTAAGTAGACAGTGTTAGACTTACTTGAGGCCGCCGGGCCTGGTGCAGTACAGTGTGTCACTCACAACAGCAAGGCAGCGCCAGCTATCAAGGGCCGTCTTTCCGCTCCGCTCCCTCTCCATGCTGTCTGAAGAACATGGCGGAGGTGGGCGGAGATTGTTCACTAGCAGCTGGGGCGGCGCGGTGCGCTATGAATGCTGGGGTGGCTGCGGCCTCTGACTGACGTCACTGGTTGCTAGCTAGGCGCAGGGCGGCTGGTGATTCTAGCAAGTGATCAACCAGTGCAGTCAGTCAACTAAAGCAGCAGATTGCAGAGCTGAGGATCAGCCCTGGATAGGGCTCTCCAGACAAGTGGGGCCCCCGGGCAACTGCCCAGCGTGCCCAGTGGAAAAAACAGCCCTGCATTTACCCGGTGAAGTGACTGGCCTCAGGTGATACACAAAGATTATTCAACTCCTCCTATATAAGTTGTACCTATTTATCTGCAGCCTTCTGTTCTCTTCTCCACATCAGTTCAAAGAGCAGAATTTATAAAGCTTGCCTGAGTGTTCAGAAAAAAAAGGTGGCAGAGAGCTGAAGTTACACAATGAGGAGAGCTCTGAGAGCTGATTGGAAGGAAAGGGGCCCCTTCACGCAGCACACAGGAACAGAGCTGAGGCTGTCAATCAGCTGGAGCTCCCTCCCCTGTTACCTTTTTTCTCTTGGTGTCAGGAAAACTTGCCAGAAGTGACTCATGCTGATACCAGAGGACTAAGGCAGCAGACAGAAATGACACTTAGTGCTCTCAATTGAGACAAGTACACCCTATAGAGGGATATGCTTTGTTCATCTTTCATTTCTGGGGTTTCAAACCACTTTAATCCAATCACTATGGGACATGTCAAGGGTACCACTGATTTCCCTGTATTCCAACTGTATTCGGGCCTATTGTCTTAACCGAATTCTCGCAACTCAACTAGGCAGTGCAATAAGGAAACAAAATGCTTAAATTATTTTATAAGACTGTTGTCCCCCAGCAATTCCAGGTAAAGGAATCTGAAAAATTTGCAAATATCATGCTTTGACTTTTAATGATTTACTCCCCACGAGGAAGCAAAGCTCAACAACTAGTAAACATGCTGCAAAAAGTCAGAGAACGGTTCATTCCTACAGTCCTAGTGGTGTGCAAATTTGCTGTAAATGTATCAGTTTGACATAAGTCAAGAGAACATTATTACCGATCTTGAATGACATACGGTAAATACTTACGTTTAGACAATCTGTGTACATAGTTGAGTATCTGATTCCTTCAGAGGTACAGAATGTCAATGGTACAGGGAAATTATAATACTTTCAGCAGGGTGTATTTTCAGGGTTTTGCACATTTTTTATTTTTTTTGTGGTTTTATAATGAGCGTGTGGGGTGCTCAAACAATAGTAGGCCCAACAGATGGTACCAAAGAGTACTTTTATTATTATTTAAAAAAAAGTTTTTTTAAACCTATTGAAAAGGTTCCAGAGGCGCATGCACGGCTCGTAAAGATGGCGGATGCGTAATCCACAGGCTCCGGTCCCCGTCTCCTCTCCGGTCCTCTTACCAGCTCACATAGACCTCCTGTCATGGAAGGTCAATAGCGCTTGTGGCTACACACCAAGCCAGGGTTTTTTTATGCCGTCTGAAGATGCTCTCAAAACCATAGATAAAGACCATCCAGATGATGTTCCCATACAGTCATCTCCAAAAGTACAAAAAGCTCCACATGTAAAATCTTATGACATTTATTAAGGTAAGATAAGATTGCACTTAGGTCCAGATGGCTTAAAAATGCCTTGTTAACAATCTCGCCAGCCAGTGATGCAGCAGCAACCTGTCCTTCTGGGACTCGCAGAACACAATGACGTCAGCACGTCGCTCCACCCTATGTGTTTTGTCATGCAATGACATCACCCAGGGCAGGCGTTTTGTCATACAAAGGCGTTGTCCGGGGCAACCAGTCTTTGTCATTTTATGACAAACTGCGTTGGGCAGAATGACGTGCTGACATCATCGCGTTCTTCAAGTCCCTAAATGACGGGTTGCTGCTGTATCGACCGGCTGGCGAGATTGTTAACAGGGCATTTTAAATTCATCTTGGTGTAAGTGCAATCTTATCTTATCTTAATATATGTCATAAGATTTTACACTATGTGGAGCTTTTTGTCTTTTTTAGGGATGACTGTACAGGAACATTATCTGGATGGTCTTTATCTATGGTTTTGAGGGCATCTTCAGAGGGCACCAAAAGGCCCTGGCTGGGTGTGTAGCCACAAGCGCTACTGACCTTCAGTGACAGGAGGTCTATGTGAGCTGGTAAGCAAGTATCCTGTCTGGGTAGGTGGTGGTGGTGTGTGTGTGTATATATAGATATATATAGATATATATCTATATATATATCTATATATATCTATATATAGATATATATATAGATATATATAGATATATAGATATATATATATATATATACAGTATATGTATTCTCTTTATCCTTGAACTTCCTCTGAAGTTTCCTGAGGAAGACTTCATGGTGGCCATTTTGCAGATGCATTGACAAGAATATTCTCACCTCTGAAATTATTTCACCATTTTGGACTTATTTTTATTACTTTATTTTTATTTATTTTCACTAGATGTCACTTGCTGTTTGTTTCATATGGGTGTAAACACTCATTCAGCATGACTTTGTAAATGCTTTTGATTGTTATGGGACTGTGTTTATATCTCACAGGAGAGTTGCTGCTTGAATAATTGGTGAATTTTTCATTTCTTTTAGTTTTATTAAGCATGGTTATTATTTTTCCTATATATATATATATATACAGTATATGTATTCTCTCTATCCTTGAACTTCCTCTGAAGACTCCTGGGGAAGTGGTTCACCATGAAACACGTTGGGACTTTTAGCACACCCTACAGATGCAGAACCATTGGATATTGGCGATCAATACATTTGTATGTTTTCTCCTTAAGTTGGATGATTATGTTACTTTATGGTTCTGATCTGGTTTAGGTGCAATACGCAATGTGACGTTTTTTTCAAAATAGGAGTGATAAATACAGTAGGACACCTCTACTTTGTGGATTGTTTTTAAGAATATTTTTTAACATCGTTTGTATAAATAAAATATGGATTTTTTAATGAAACATTTTGCAGGTGTGATTTTACTCCTGAGAAACCAGCGCCTATAAAGATGTTTCATTGCTCATCCAAGCAGCCTTCTGCAGTTCTAAAAAGTTTAAGGGACATAGCCAAGGGTCTATGGCCACATGGGTAACTCAATCACCCTAAAGTGGTTGTAAACCCTTACATTTACCCTGTGAAGTGACTGACCTCAGGTGATACACAAAGATTATTCAACTCTTCCTATATAAGTTGTACCTATTTTTCTGCAGTCTTCTCTTTTCCACATCAGTTCAAAGAGCAGAATTTATAAAGCTTGCCTGAGTGTTCAGAAAAAAAAAGTGTCAGATAGCTGAAGTTACACAGGGGGGAGAGCTCCGAGAGCTGATTGGAAGGAAAGGGGTCCCTTCACGTAGCACACAGGAACTTAGCTGAGGCTGTGAATCAGCTGGAGGCCCCTCCCCTGTCACCTTTTTTCTCTTGGTGTCAGGAAAACTTGCCAGAAGTGACTCATGCTGATACCAGAGGACTAAGGCAGCAGACAGAAATGCTCTCAATTGAGACAAGTACACCCTATAGAGGGATATGCTTTGTTCATCTTTCATTTCTGAGGTTTCAAACCACTTTAATCCAATCACTATGGGACATGTCAAGGGTACCACTGATTTCCCTGTATTCCAACTGTATTCGGGCCTATTGTCTTAACTGAATTCTCGCAACTCAACTAGGCAGTGCAATAAGGAAACAAAATGCTTAAATTATTTTATAAGACTGTTGTCCCCCAGCAATTCCAGGTAAAGGAATCTGAAAAATTTGCAAATATCATGCTTTGACTTTTAATGATTTACTCCCCACGAGGAAGCAAAGCTCAACAACTAGTAAACATGCTGCAAAAAGTCAGAGAACGGTTTAGGGCGGCACAGTGGTGTAGTGGGTAGCACTCTCACCTAGCAGTAAAAAGGGTCCCTGGTTCGTATCCCAACCATGACACTACCTGCCTGGAGTTTGCATGTTCCCCCTGTGCCTGCGTGGGTTTCCTCCGGGTACTCCGGTTTCCTCCCACACTCCAAAGACATGCTGGTAAGTTAATTGGCTTCTGTCCAACAAAAAAAAATTGGCCCTAGTATATGAATGTGAGTTGGGGACCTTGGATTGTGGGCTCCTTGAGGGTAGGGATTGATGTGAGTGTGTACTCACTCAGGTTGAACTGGATGGACTGGTGTCTTTATTCAACCTTACTAACTAACTAACTAACTATGGTTCATTCCTACAGTCCTAGTGGTGTGCAAATTTGCTGTAAATGTGTCAGTTTGACATAAGTCAAGAGAACATTATTACCGATCTTGAATGACATAAATACTTACGTTTTGACAATCTGTGTACATAGCTGAGTATCTGATTCCTTCAGAGATACAGAATGTCAATGGTACAGGGAAATTATAATACTTTCAGCAGGGTGTATTTTCAGGGTTTTGCACATGTTTTATTATTTTTGTGGTTTTATAATGAGTGTGTGGGGTGCTCAAAGAGTAGTGGGTCCAACAGATGGTACCAAAGAGTACTTTTTTAAAAAAAAATGTTTTTAAACTTATTGAAAAGGTTCCAGAGGCGCATGCGCGGCTTGTAAAGATGGCAGATGCGTAATCCACAGGCTCCGGCCCCCGTCTCCTCTTCCGCGGCTCCCGCGGCTTGTGCTCCACTCTGACTGCACCTACCGCAATGGGAGCTACATCACTCACCTCTGGTAGATTCCGGGCACCTCATGGGTAATATCGATTTCCAAAAATACATATACCGATCCTTCACTATGTCGCGGCATTCTCAAAACATGGACTACTTAGGCCGCAATCCCCGGCCTCGGGTACTCCAGATAACCCGCCGGAACCTACAGACCCCCTAGTGTTCCCGGAAAAACTGCCTACGGAGAGATCATCCACGCCCCTGACAGAGCTTGCCGCAGCAGTCACTGTAGAATTTCTTGATGCTAAGCTGCAAAACCTGCTTCAAGACTTAATCCATCACATTACCAGGGAAGTGGGAAAGATAGCACACAAACTTAGGGGGGAAATCACCCACTTAGGGGAACGTACAGACACCCTTGAGAATAAATTTGATGAACTGGTGCAATATGTGCATGTTTTAGAGGAAGATAATGCTGCCCTCAAACACACAGTTTCTCAGATCCAAATACAGCAGGAAGATCTAGAAAACAGGGAACGCCGTCAGAATCTAGGGAACTGTGGAGTCCCTAAGACCATTTCTGACAAGGAGATCCGGCCCTACCTTCTGGGTCTCTTTGTCACTCTGGCCCCCCACACTCAAGATATCGACTGGAGCCTAGATCGCTGGCCTCTAAACCTACACTGGGGGCCGATCCCAGGGACATTATAGTCCAATTCCATTATTATTAGCAAAGAAATTCTCACCACAGCTACCCGTAACAGAAGTCGTTTAGGCTACAAGGGCACCAAGATCCAAATATTCAGTGACTTGTCTCCCATCACTTTGGCTAAACGTCAAAGTCTGTGACCCATTACCACTCATCTTCAAAACCACCAGATCACATATGGCTGGGGTTTTCCCTTCTGGCTGTCCGCTTCCAAAGATAGGGGTCCAACACACGATACGAGATTTCTATGAAGGCCTACTTCTCCCAGATTTTCCTAAATCAGCACAGAAACTGATGGCCTTTATACTCTTAGCAGCCAAAAGAGCAATACCACATTGTTGGCTGTCCACCTCTCCCCCTACTAGCTCTCATCTTCTATCCAAAATAGCTGACACCTGTAGGATGGAACATTTGACTGCAGCTATTGAAGACTCCCTGTTACGGTTTAGCAAAATCTGGGACGACTTCGACTAATGTCCAGAACGGTCCCTTCCAGAATGATAGATAGTTATCTCTTATGCTCAACTACCCCTATAATGCTTTGCTGTTTGATTCCCTAGTCTACTGCCCCATGGTGTCCCTCCCCCTTTCCTTGTACTCCTTGTTTTTTTTCTTTTTCTTTTCTATTTGACGAACTTAGATTTGTCAAGCTGGAGGTTAACGATATATTAATCTGTTCTCTGGTACTATGCCGAACTCTAATCCCCCAGACTTGTCAGACGGCTACCTTTTTTGTGATTTAATTGGATATGTAGTGTAATTCTTCTACTTTTGTTTTTCTTATTGTATCTGTCATTGATAAAGTTTTTATATCCTTGTATAACTGAAAATCATTAATAAATATACAATAAAAAAAAAATAAAAAAAAGAAAAAGGTTCCAGAGTAGACAAATAGCCACGGACATTGATATCATATATCATGACATATAGCATCCAAAAAATCATAAACAGAATTAAAAAGTAGACATGTGCACTGCCGAAAAATTAGTTAATTTTCGTTTTCATTTCATTCTGGGGTTTTTTTTTGGTTATGAGTGAAATTCTTAAATTTGTAAATTCGCAAAAGTCATAAATTCGAAAATTTGTGAATTTGAAAATTCGTAAATTCTGAAACTCTAAAATACGTAAATTTGAAAATTTGTGAATTCGAAAATTCGTAAATTCGAAATTTCATAAATTCGTAAAACTCAAAAAATTCGTAAAACCGAAAATAAGAAAGAGAATCCAAAAATTTGAAAGAGCGAAAATCCAAAAATTCTGAATAATAACTAACTAGCTAATATAAACTATGAAATTATAGGTATTGGAATTTCCTTTCAAATTTGGCTTTTAGTCAACTTAACAGGTACGAATTTATCCAAAGTTACGAATTATCCGAAATAACGAATGCCACGTCTAAACAAATGTAACAGAACAAATTAATAATTATTAATAATAAAAAGTTTTTATTATTATTATTATTATTGTTATTTATTATTATTAATTTGTTATGTTCGGCATTCGTTATTTCGGATAATTCGTAACTTCGGATAAATTCGTATTCGTTACGTTCACTAACAGCAAAATTTGAAGGGAAATTCCAATACCTATAATTTAATAGTAATAGTTAAGTTATTATTAGTTAGTTATTATTTCAGTTTTTCAAATTTTCGGGTTTTCGAATTTTCAGATTTTCGTTCTTATTTTGGCATTTTTGTTCTTTTGAATTTTCGTTCTTATCTTTGTATTTTCGAATTTTTGTATTTTCGAATTTTTGTATTTACGAATTTATGAATTTTCGAATATTCGAATTTACAAATATTCGGAAAAATTTGTAAAACGTGTTTGTTTAAAAACAAATTTGGAACAAAACGAATTGCACATGTCTATTAAAAAGACCTGTCCAAGAAGACTGCGGGAAGGGAGGGGGGAGGAGAACTTTCTCTTCCAATTGCCTAGGCAATCGGAGCAGAAGTGGGAGCCAGGTACCTGTCAAAATCAGGTACCCCCCACTGGTCCCCAAAAGTGCAACTTCTTCACCTTTTGGGTGGAGCTCCGCTTTAAGTACAATTCTAGAGTGCAAATACAGATCAGGGTGGTGCTACAGCAATGCAGTCACTAATGTTGACTTATAGCACAATACTGCGATTAAAGAAACAATGGTAGAAAAAGTTAGGTTATATTACACGAACAATAAAAGGGACACAAGGGGGCACCTGATAAGTGCAGCATCAATGGGTTTATTACGATTATAAATCCCTTGCAAACTTACAGAAATTTAACATCAAAGAGCTTATCTGCAGCAATGCCACATTGGTTGGAAACATGGATGCAGATAAGCGCTTTGATTTTATATTTCTGAGTTTGCATTCAGCTTTTTAGTCGTAATAAACCCCTTGGTGCTGCACTTAGCTGGTGCCCCCTTGTGTTCCTTTTATGTAATTTCAGAGATTTGTTCCTGTCTCAGGTGGAACTACCTACTGAAGTACAACACCCTTCCTATGGGATTTTTATGAACATTTTATGAACTACCTATGCTACACAAGCATATCTTTACATTTACCTGGGGGGGGGGGGGGGTAGAGGCTAACTCATGTGGATGGTGCATTAGCATTCGTTTGCACCACAATTTAAATTGTTGTTTGTATATCAAAATAATGGCTTATGGAACGTCAGGTCTACGGGAGCAAGACCAGGGGTGTGTTCAACCAGCCATCCCACACTTCTGCAAATGTATCTGGTCAGTCACTATGTTGATAGATACGCTTCTTCTCGAGAAATGTTGGTCCCCACATGTCAACCAAGGGGTACTTGGGTTTGGAATTCCCATTGACAACCCCACCATCCAATGATGCAATAGTGACTCATCCAAGGTGCCTCAGCTGACAGCAAGGGTGTTCTCACTGGATACTGGGGGTGATGGGGGTGAGGGGGAAGAGGAACCTGCCAGAGCTTTAAGTCATGGCTGCATTTGTGTACTCAGTTCTCAGAAGGTGGTTCAAAATCTGCTGGGTCTATACTGTGTATGGTGCCTCTTGCTCAGTATGGTTGTTTCGAAAAGTTAGAGGTATATGACAGATTCATTTCATTGACAAAAGCTGGCTCAACCTATTTAAACAAAAAGAGTTGAGTACTATCCGTGATCATTTTTTTCATTTGCACTAACATCCAAATTTTCAGAACAAGCTTTCAGGGTATACCCCCTTCTTCAAGATCCAAGGACTACTGCTTGGACATTGAAGAAGAAGAAGGTATACCCTGAAACGTGTCTTAAAAATGTAGATGTTAGTGCAAATAAAAAAAAGTATCATAAATAATCATTTTTGTTGCAAGTGCACTAATATCGCTACAATCACCTCAAACCTCTTTACATAAATGTATCCTCTTCTGATCAGGTGATTCAAAGAGCGTTGGATTCAGTCTCCAAAGACCTTACCAATGGACATTTTCAAAGTGACCTTGATTCTTCTCAGTGGTGAGTCCCTTAACATTCCTCCTGTATTCACGTATTGCTATTTTATATTTTTTGGTAAAGATTTCAGGAAAGTCGTTATATTTATCTAAGTCTAATTAATGGAGTTGATTGTATTCTCATGGATATTATAATAATACCCAGTACAGGTAAAACAGTAACTTAACAAATTCTGGTTACATGAATGGTTATATTTATACAGTAATACCTTGGATTGCGAGTAACGCGGTTTACGAGCGTTTTGCAATACAAGCTGTTTTTATTTCCTAAAACCTGACAAGACCAGCAGGATTCAAGCCTCTGGGGTGTGCAGTATCGCATTTGGCCAGATGTGCAGGGGCGCCGGGGATGCTCGGAGACGCTCGGAGACACTCGGAGACACTCGGAAACACTCGGTTCCCAGAGTGTTTCCAAGTGTCTCAGAGTGTCTTTGAGTGGTCTCCGAGCTTCCCTGAGTGTTTCCGTGTGTCTCTGGCACCCCCCCACCTCTGGCCATATGCGGTACTGCATAGACAAGCAGTGGCTGTGCAACTAATTATCTGAGTTTCCATGGATCGCTATGGGGAAACTCGCTTTGATATACTTTTTTTGAAATTACTTTTATACTTTGAGTGCTTTGGATTACAAGCATTCTTCTGGAACGGATTATGCTCGAAATCCAAGGTACTACTGTATAAGAAATTACATTCATTCACATAGTCCATGGACTTTAGGGCTCAACTTTAACCAAATCCCCTTAATTTTGGACAGGATGGGCAATGTTACAGATCTGTCTTCAGATTTTTTTTCATGTTCATGCGTGCTCATGAATGTAATAGGTTAACACTTCCAGGTATTTATTACCTCCCACAGAGATCACAGTACTCCCCCTTTCTCTCCAGAAGGTGGTTCAAAACCTGCTGGGTTCATACTGTATATGGTGCCTCTTGCTCCGTATGGTTCTTTTGTAAAGTTAGAGGGATATGACAGGTTAATTTAATTGACAGAAACTATCACAACCTCTTTTTTAAAAAAAACATTTGAATATCATCTGTGATATTTTTTCATTTGCATTAACATTCAAATTTTCAGGCTTTTGGGGAATACCCCCTTCCTCAAGGTCCAAGCAGTACTGTATAAAGGTCCATTGAAAGAGAGAGGGGATAGACTTGGGCCTCATCCAACAATACATACAAAACAAATAAACTAATAACTAACATAAAATATGCAGACAATAAAAATGAACATACAGATTAGATGGATACAATCTATACAGTGGTATGATATGGTCTGTATGGTCAACGTTTCGCCAGAAACTTGGCTTCTTCAGGACCCAGACATACGACCATTTATTTGAGTTACTTGGAACAACATAATGTTAATGGCATAACTTTATTGTACAGCTGTACAATTAAGATATGCTATTACCTCTATGTTGTTGTTTTATGTATCAATTTCCCCCTATAAGGGTATTCTAAAATCTATTTCAATATTTTAAAATGCTTCAAAAATAAAAATTGGGTGATTTTATTTATTCTGTCTCCTTTCTGTGGCCAATATAGTCTGTTATTTTAGGATTCCGGGGGCTTCTCCGGTTATTTCCTATTAGTTGTGTATGTATAAAGGTCCAAGCAGTATAATATAAAGGGAGACGGTACAGGTACAATACAGTGCCAAACAAAAAAGTTAGGAGGGTCCTGCTCACAGAGCTTACACTCTAAAAGAGAGGGGTGGTGGTACAAAATATAAAAACTGTGTGGGTGGCAGGGTGGGGTGAACTGATTGAGGTGGTCGACGTACAGTTTTCAGGTGAAGGTGGGGTAGGCTTCTCTGAATAAATGAGTTATTAGGGATCGCCTAAAGGTGGACAGGGTAGAAGATAACCAGAAAGATTGGGTTAGTAGTTAGTATTTAAATTTTATACATTGGGCTAGTGGAAGCCAGTGGAGGGATTGGCATAGTAGGGCAGCAGTCATAGGAATACAGAACTATTTTTTGCGTATATATATATATATATATATATATATATATATATATATATATATATATATATTATATCTGTTTTTCATTTTTTTACACAGCCATTGAAAACCCATCAACTACTGCAACTGGTAAGTGTAATTTATTATTTTATTACTCAACATCATTTAAGGGACTGGAGGGCAACTACCAACCAGATTAAAATTTTGGTCTCTTTGACGCCTAGATCTACATACTCATGCTCATTCATTGAAAATGCAAGGTGGAGCAACCAGTATCCCTCAGTCCTCATATTCCAGTGTGACCTCTGTTCACTTCAAGTTGATTAGCTGCTCTGGTCACCACACATTATTAATATTCTTTCTGTTGTTTTAGGAAACCGGATATACTCTGTGAGTAAAAGTATGTGGGCACCCGTCTCCAAATGTTTGAGTTTAGGTGTTACTAGTGAATGGCTCTGTTGATTGTACATCAAAGACATGTTAGACAATTGTGCACTTCCAACCTTGTGGGAACAGTTTTGATAAGGGCCGCTTCTATTCCAGCATGAATGAATGCAAAAAAAAAAAAAAATATATATATATATATATATATATATATATATATATATATATATATATATATAATTATATAATTATATATATATATAGTATCTCACAAAAGTGAGTACACCCCTCACATTTTTGTAAATAAATGTAAAGTAGTGAGTGTACAGCTTGTATAACAGTGTAAATTTGCTGTCCTCTCAAAAAAACTCAGCACACAGCCATTAATGTATAAACCGCTTGCAACAAAAGTAAGTACACCCCTAAGTGAAAATGTCCAAATTGGGCCCAAAGTGTCAATATTTTGAGTGGCCACCATTACTTTCCAGCACTGACTTAACCCTCTTGGGCATGGAGTTCACCAGAGCTTCACAGGTTCCCACTGAAGTCCTCTTCCATTCCTCCATGACGACATCACAAAGCTGGTGGATGTTAGAGACCTTGCGCTCCTCCACCTTCTGTTTGAGGATGCCCCACAGATGCTCAATAGGGTTTGGGTCTAGAGACATGCTCGGCCAGTCCATCAACTTTACCCTCAGCTTCTTTAGCAAGGCAGTGGTCATCTTGGAGGTGTGTTTGGGGTCGTTATCATGCTTGTCTTCAGCAAACTGTTTGCGGGCTTTCTTGTGCATCATCTTTAGAAGAGGCTTCCTTTTGGGACGACAGCCATGCAGACCAATTTGATGCAGTGTGCGGCGTATGGTCTGAGCACTGACAGGCTGATTCCCCACCCCTTCAACCTCTGCAGCAATGCTGGCAGCACTCGTATGTCTATTTACCAAAGACAACCTCTGGATATAACGCTGAGCATGTGCACTCAACTTCTTTGGTCGACCATGGCGAGGCCTGTTCTGAGTGGAACCTGTCCTGTTAAACCGCTGTATGGTCTTGGCCACCGTGCTGCAGCTCAGTTTCAGGGTCTTGGCAATCTTCTTATAGCCTAGGCCATCTTTTTTTTTTTAATTGCTTTTATTTACCTTTTGTAGCAGTGAAGATAATAACGAGGTTACACATTTTACAAAACAAAGTGCTTTTAAAGTGCATATATTGCCAACAATATGACCTATTTCAAACAATCTATTAAAACCCAGTATTTTGCGTGTCTTTTGTGCACTCTAGTGTTTTTAGGTGTTCCCTTATAGGTGCATGTCAGTATTTTGTGTTGTGCCACTTTTATCCCCTTTTTTACCCTTCCCCTCTATCCCCCTAAATTATCCCGCCCTCCTTTAACTACGAATCCCCCTACTACCCCCTCCCTTTCCCATATCTTGTAAACAACACATGTGTTAGGGTCTCAAAAAGAAAAAAAGCAAACAAAAAAGAAAAAGAAAACACCAGGAGTCGCAACATGTTGTATCTGTTTAGCCCCTAGTGGGATCTGCCCCACCACTTTGGCTTTTACGGCACTAGCTATATATTCGCCCCTCTAATCAGCTGAGATTCAAAGGCGTTTGGTTCAGAGTAATTGGCGGGTATTTAATTCCTGCAGCCAAGGTTTCCATAAACCTATAAATTTTCTATAGTTCCCTTTTCTAATATATACTGTCCTCTCTGTCCAGACCAGGGAGTCCACCGTTTTAAGCCAATCCTCTATAGTTGGAGATTTTTTCGAGAGCCAGGACTGAGCTATCAGCTTCCTAGCCTGGTATAAGCATCTAACTGCGGCTGTGACTGAGTTAGTATGACCCATGGTATCTCCCACCAACCCCAGCACGCATACCCTAGGGTCTAGCTCCAGTTTAACTTTAAATCTACGATTGATTGTCCTGACCACTTCCGTCCAATATCTTACCAATTTTGGACATCTCCAAACCATGTGTATAAGATCCCCTGTCCTGCTACACCTAGGGCATTTGTCGTCTGGTCTGCCCCCAAATCTATATAATCTTCTAGGGGTGTAATAAGCTCTATGTACAAGAAATAGGTGTGAGGCCTTCTGCGAGGGAGAAACGGACACCAACTGTCCCAGTTTCAGTGTTTTTTGCCACTGGGCGTCCGACAGCTTTCCCACATCCGCCTCCCATCCCGCTCTAGACCCGGCTGCCGCACTTTGAGGCAGTATCTTATCTACTAGCTGTGTGTACACAGCCCCAATCAGTCCCTTAGTGTTTGTTGCTTTAACAACTTTGTTGAGTAGAGGCGTTTTACTTCGCTCCATAGGAGAAGACTTAAATTGGGTACTCAGCGCGTGCCTTATCTGCAGATATTTGTAAAATGTGTTGTTTGGGACACCAAATTCCATTCTGAGATCCGCAAAGGATTTCAGGTTACTATCAGTGTATAACTGCGTCAATCTATGGATTCCATGATTTTCCCAGACGGGATGCTTTTCTATGGCCCTTAATTCCCCCAGGGATTCATTAGACCATATTGGCGAATATTCCGTAATGCCCCTATACCCCATAATCCGCTTGACTGTCTGCCAGACTTTACTTACTAGATTAGATGTTGGTAATTTTCTCTGGAGAGAGCCGGCCTCAAGTGCATCTGCCAGGCATCTATGTGGGCTGCCTTCCAGCATTATTTTATTGCTAGCACTTGGTTCGCTCCGGGATTCACAGCCCCCTAAGTGCTGCAACTGGGCAGCTAGAAAATATCCATACGGGTGGGGAATTGCCAATCCTCCCTCCCAGGTAGGGCGCTGTAGTGCCTGCAGTTTAATCCTGGCCTGGCCTTTCTTCCAGAGGAGGTCCCTAAATAAGGAGTCTATTTTTATAAACCATTTTCTCCCGATCCACACCGGGGAGTTGTGGAGAATATAAAGGATTTGTGGTAACCAGATCATTCTGATCAAGTTTGCACGCCCTGCCAATGACAGGGGAAGCCGACACCACATATCGCATTTTTTTTTAAGCTTCGCGAGTAGAGGGACCAGATTATCCCGAATGTAGACGTTGGGATCGCTGGCCAGTTCTATTCCCAGGTACTTTATTTTATCAGTTGCTTTTAGCCCAAGGAGGCCGTCAGAGGGGGGGCTATTAATTGGGTCCATCTGTAGCAGTGCAGATTTGTCCCAATTAACTACTAAGCCCGACACTTTCCCGAATCTTTCTACCAATCTCATCATTTTTTCCAAAGATGGGCCCGTATCCCCCAAGAATACCAGGACGTCGTCCGCGTAAAGTGCAATTCTTTCTTCCCTACCCCTCCTCCTGAAACCCTGTATGTCCGATGCCCTCCTCATGACTTCCGCCAACGGTTCCATCGCCAGGGCAAACAGGAGGGGGGACAGCGGACACCCCTGCCTTGTGCCCCTCTCCAATGTCAGACTGTCTGTATACTCATTATTAATCTTTAACTTGGCTGATGGGTGGCTGTACAGGATTTTTACCCATTTAACAAAAATTGGGCCAAACCCAAATTTATCCATTATTTCCCAGAGGTAACCCCATTCCAAGCTATCAAAGGCTTTAGCAATATCCAGTGATACAACTGCTCTAAGATCCCCGTCTACTACTGGGGTCTGCAGGTTCAAGTATGCTCTTCGAATATTTACACTGGTAGACCTGTGGGGAATAAATCCCGTCTGATCTGGGTGGATCAGTTTGTCAATGCATTTGCTTAGCCTGGTTGCCAAAACCTTTGCAAGGATTTTGATATCCAAGCAAAGCAGGGAGATTGGCCTATATGAGGCCACCTCTAGTTGGTCTTTCCCTTCCTTTTGAATAAGTATAATATTGGACTCTGACATTGAGGAGGGGAGGCCACCGTCCACTAACGCCTCCTCTAGTGTCCTCAGAAGGGTGGGGAGCAAAGTCTCCCCATAATATTTGTAAATTTCCAGGGGGAGTCCGTCTGGGCCTGGAGTTTTACGATTGGGCATAGCCGCCACCGCACTTCTAAGTTCCTCTAGGGTTATAGGGGCCTCTAAGTTCATCTTGTCTATTGTGGTTAAAGTTGGTAATGTAATTCCCTCCATTAATCTGTCTAGCGCACCATTACCTGCGAGCTGTTTCGTTTTGTACAGAGAGCTATAAAAATCAAAGAATATCTCCCTTATCCTCCCAGGGTCCGTTACTATTTCCCCCTTTGGGGATCTGATCGCAGAGATTGTTGAGGACGGGGAGTTGGTGCTAGCCACTACAGCAAGTGTGCGCCCCACTCTTTCCCCCTCCTCAAAAAATCTCCGCCTCTGAAAAAGCCTTTTATTTTCAGCCCTTCTCATTATTACCGCTTTATATTCCTGCTGCTTCTTAACCCATACCTCCCTTAGCTCTATGGTGGGGCGCAGAACATACTGCCCTTCCAGGTCTATAACCTCCTTTCTGATGCGGTCTTCCTGCATTTTTGTTTTTCGCTTTGCCCTCGCTATTTGCTGGATTAGGAGCCCTCTAAGAAAGGCCTTTAGTGCGTCCCAAACCACCCCCCCTGCCGCCGTGCCCAAGTTGCTCAAAGTGAACTCCTTTAAACTGGTAGAAATTTCTTCCTGGTTCCCAATTACCTCTAACCATACTGGGTTTACTGACCAAGGCCTATGTATCTGTCTGTCCTCGGTGCGCAACAGCAGTTTTAAGGGTGAGTGGTCTGATAATCCCCTTGGGCCACAGTCTATTTTATGTACTATAGGGAGCGCTTCCTTATTGCCTATAGCTAGGTCTATTCAAGATAGTGTACAGTGCGTCCCTGAATAGCAAGAGTACTGTCTAGCGTTTGGATTGCGAATTCTCCATAGGTCGCACCACCCCACTTCTTCTAGAAACTGCTTAAGCCTCCCCGCCGTTACTCTCCCTATCCGGGTGCACGATGAGAGTCTATCCTGCCGACTATCAAGGACAGTGTTAAAATCGCCTATCAGGATCAGCGGGATCCCTGCCTTGTTCTCCATGTATTCTAGTAAATAGTATAGAATTTCCAACTTGCTAGGAGGGGGGATATATACATTTGCTATAACCAATTCTCTCCCATCTAATAAGCAATGTAAAAAGATATAGCAGCCCAGCGTGTCGATCCGCGCACTCCTGCAGGTAAACGACACCCCTTTTTTAATCAATATACTTACACCTCTCGAATAGGAGAAGTAAACCGCATGAAATTGCGCTTGAAATTTCCTACCCCCCAGTTTTGTCTTGGTTTCATTTGTTAAATGCGTCTCCTGCAAGCAGAGCAGAACAACACCCTGGGCCTCCAACTCGGACAGAACAGCAGACCTCTTATCAGGATCGCCCAGGCCCCTGACGTTCCATGAACCTATTCCAATCATACTAAGCATCAGTAAAAGAAAGAAAAATAAGAAAAAGGTTTTTAGCAGGGATACAAGTAGCCACCATATTGTACAATATACGGCGCGTGCCACATTCTAGCTCCCACCCCGGGGCACCAAGCTTCTTAATATTTATTATAGCTCCACTCTGGATCCTAGGCCTATCAACAATGTTGCAACAGTATTTTGGGGGCATGTGGAGGGAGGGGAGAGGGGGAGAACCCCTCTCCCTCCAATCCCCGCAAGCCCCCACTACTCTTATTTTTTCCACGTGCATAAGTAAGTAACCCAAACCCTTATTTAAATTACTACCCTCCCTCCCCCCCTGGTTCGTTTTATTAATGTGTTTAAGTCCCACATGAGGACTAAGTGACACTTTATCCGGTGACTTTCCCTTAAACCCCCCATGCCTATTTCGGCTAGCCCTGAGGGCTTTTATTGTGACCCAATCTACCCCATGCCTCCCTGTCACACCTGGTACCAACCACACCCTCCCTTCAGCCTCCTCCCGCCCCCCGCCCCCCCACCCCCCACCCACAACAGCACCCCCAGGGAAAGCCCCGAGGTGATGAACCAAAAATAGAAAAAAACAAAACAATGCACTCCACAACCTTAATCGTGTACCAGCCCACATTTAAGACTTTCACAGACTCTTCAACCCGCTCTCCCCCCCACCTCCGACCCACCCTGAATATCTAAAGAATAATAATAAACCCTCCCCCAGCCCCTCAATCCCATCCCACCATCCACTTTTTAATACTGCAACATTTTAATTTGTCCTCTTCATACTCTTCTTTTGCAGCCCTCCTGACTTCCCAGGATTATAAGGTCTCTTTATAGTCCTCCAGCCATGCTGCGGCCTTATCAGCTGCATCAAAAAAATGAACTGACCCCGAAGCTTCTACCCTCAATCGCGCTGGATATAGTAAGGCATATGGGATTTCGTGGGACCGCAAGGCTCGCTTCACCTCCAGAAAGCCTGCCCTTTTCTTTTGCAGTTCCGGGGAGAAATCGGGGTACAGTGAAATCCTACTGCCATTATGGGAGATATCCCCTATCTCTCTTGATTTTTGCATTAACACCACCTTGTCCTTATAGCAGAGCAGCTTAAGAATCATTGGTCTAGGGCGTCCCCCCGATGCGGTTGGCCTAGTGGGAATTCGATGCGCCCTCTCGATGGCAAAGTAGGGTGAAAATGAATCAGACCCGAAGAAGCCTTTAAGCAGCTTTTCCATGAAAATTTCAGGACAGGGACCTTCACTTCCCTCAGGGAGACCCAGAACCCGAACATTGCATCTGCGCATTCTATTCTCCATTTCGTCCATTTTATTTCTATACATTTCAAACTGCGTTTGTATATTCTTAAATTCCCGCTGCATCGGAAACACTGTGTCCTAAAGTTGGCTCAATCTCTCTTCTATAAGGGAAGTCCTTTCCAGTACCTTCTGGAGCTCCTGGCTCAGAGAGCGTAGTTCTACCTTAAGGCCCCCCAGTTGGTCACACATGTCGCACAGGGACCCCTTGCATGAATTCACCGCAGCTAGTACCTCTTTTAAAGTGGGCTCTGATTCAGTTATTGTAATGGGGCCAGCTGAGGCACCGCTGTTTTGAGAGGTTGCTTTCTCCACGGGGGCTATCTCTGGGCTTTTTTTGTTTAATGCATTTTTAGTGCCAGCCGATAATGCAGCTGGGGCTGTTGACATTCTGCCCACACTTTTCCGCTCGCCAGGTGGCCCTGTCTGTGTTTTCTCGTGAGGGAGCTGGTTGCCTTTAACGGGGGTATGAGCAGGGGTATGTGCAAACTTTTCCAATTTTGCTGCAGCTGTTACCGCTAGGGGTATCGGCGCTACCGAGGCCCCCCTATCCTTGACAGAACGAGATGCCTGTGATGTTATATTTTCATTGGACTGTTGGGGGTCCTCTCCCTTTTTTCTGGTCATCATTGGAGGTATTTGGTGAGAGAAAGAGAAAAGAAACGTAGTTCCGGCAGCGGCTTGCCCCTTAGCTACAATGCAATATATCCAAAGGTTACCACAAGCCCCCCCCCCTGCAGCACACCCTATGGGGGGGGGCGTGACAGTCCCAGGGCCCCAGAGGAGGCTTAGTTAGACTTTCTCTTTTACTTTCTTTCTCTCCTTCCTTTCCCTTCTTATTCGCCCTCTTCGTCCGCTGCTTTTCCTTACTTCTTTACATTCTTTGCTGCACTCTGCACTCCTCTTTCCTCGCTCCCCCTGCCTCTCCTTCTTTTATATTGTCCAAGGCTCAGTTACCAGCCAATGTAAGAGGTGTATGGCTTGAAGTATGACAGGATATCGTCTCATAGTCTTACAGGGTACAAAATATTGAAAAAAGTCCTCCTCTACAGCCCCCCCGGTCTTATGAACTAAGCCCGCAGGGCACTCATACCTGACCTGATGGTGCTTCAGAGCAGCTCTCCTCCACGTACGCCTGGTGGCTGTCTGTCGTCGGCTGGAGTCTGCTACTGTTGTTGTGGCTGTGACTGCGGCTGAGGCAGGAGGAGGGCGGACGAATTCGGTACCGGAGCTGAAGCGGGACACTTTGGCTGAGGCTCCCAGGTTTCTAGCATGGATCACCAGCGGCTCCCTCAGATCTCGCGAGGTTCCCGGGGGATGCTAGGTATCCAATCCCGCCACCACGGGAGGGGGGGGAGCCCACCGCACGGCCCGTGTGAGGTGCGAGCCAGGCAGGGCCCGGACCAGTGTACCTCAGCGCGGTACTTCGGGAGCGGTGGGGGTGAGAAGCAGCTGTCCTGGTCCCGTCAGCCGACCGAAGCGGGAGGCGAGCATAAGAGGCCGGGCGGCAGGTCAAACCAGCGGCAAACTAGTTGGTGGGACGGGGAGGGTCAGCGGGAACAGGGCTAAACAGCATGTAGGCCGGAGCTAGGAGGGAGCTCACACACACACCCTCTCACAACGGCATCCGGTCACGCCCCAGCCTAGGCCATCTTTATGTAGAGCAACAATTCTTTTTTTCAGATCCTTAGAGAGTTTTTTGCTATGAGGTGCCATGTTGAACTCATTGTGACCAGTATGAGAGAGTGAGAGCGATAACACCAAATTTAACACACCTGCTCCCCCATTCACACCTAAGACCTTGTAACACTAATGAGTCACATGATACCGGGGAGGGAAAATGGCTAATTGGGCCCAATTTGGACATTTTCAATTAGGGCTGTACTCACTTTTGTTGCCAGCGGTTTAGACATTTACCAAAAATATGTAGAAGAATACATATCGGCCTAAACAGAGGAAAAAAATATATTTTTTATATATTTTTGGGGGATATTTATTGTCGCTCTTTTTTTGTTTACAGCGCAAAAAATAAAAAACCGCAGAGGCCATCAAATACCATCAAAAAAAAAGCTCTATTTGTGGGGAAAAAAGGGACGTCAATTTTGTTTGGGTGCAACGTCGCACAACCGCACAATTGTCAATTAAAGCGACACAGTGCCGAATCGTAAAAAGTGCTCTGGTCGGGAAGGGGGTAAAATTGAATGGAAAAACATTTAAATATCATCTGTGATATTTTTTCATTTACATTAACATTCAAATTTTCAGGCTTTTGGGGAATACCCCCTTCTTCAAGGTCCAAGCAGTACTGTATAAAGGTCCATTGAAATAGAGAGGGTATAGACTTGGGCCTCATCCAACAATACATACAAAACAAATAAACTAATAACTAACATAAAATATGCAGACAATAAAAATGAACATACAGATTAGATAAATACAATCCATACAGTGGTATTATATGGTCAACGTTTCGCCAGAAACTTGGCTTCTTCAGGACCCAGACATACGACCATTTATTTGAGTTACCTAGAACAACATAGTGTTAATGGCATATCTTTATTGTGCAGCTGTACAATAAAGATATGCTATTACCACTATGTTGTTATTTTATGTATCAATTTTCCCCTATAAGGGTATTCTAAAAATCTATTTCAATATTTTAAAATGCTTCAAAAATTAAAATTTGATGATTTTATTTATTATGTCCCCTTTCTGTGGCCAATATAGTCTGTTATTGTAGGATACTGGGGGCTTCTCCGGTTATTTCCTATTAGTTTTGTATGTATAAAGGTCCAAGCAGTATAATATAAAGGGAGACAGTACAGTTAAAATACAGTACAAAACAAAACATTTAGGAGGGTCCTGCTCACAAAGCTTACACTCTAAAAGAGAGGGTCGGTGGTACAAAATATAATAACTGTGGGGGTGGCAGGGTGGGGTGTACTGAATAAACGGTTTATTAGGGATCGCCTTAAGGTGGACAGGGAGAAGATGGGTTAGTAGTTAGTATTTCAATTTTATACATTGGGCTAGTTGAAGCCAGCAGAGGGATGGGCATAGTAGGGCAGCAGTCACAGGAATACAGAACTATTTTTTGCATGTACATATATATATATATTATGTGTATATAATGATCAACATCTGTTTTTCACTTTTTTTTACACAGCCATTGAAAACCCATCAACTACTGCAACTGGTAAGTGTAATTTATTATTTTATTACTCAACATCATTTAGGGGATTGCAGGAAAACTACCAATCAGGTTCAAATTTTGTAGGTCTCGATGACGCCTAGATCTACATACTCATGCTCATTCATTGAAAATGCAAGGTGCAGCAACCAGTATCACTCAGTCCTCATATTCCAGTGTGACCTTAGTTCACTTCAAGTTGATTAGCTGCTCTGGTCACCACACAGAGCTCATTATTATAATTCTTTCTGATGTTTTAGCAAACCGGATATACTCTGTGAGCAAAAGTATGTGGGCACCCGTCTTCAAATGTTCGAGTTTAGGTTTTACTAGTGAATGGCTCTTTTGATTGTACATCATAGACATGTTAGACAATTGTGCACTTCCAACCTTGTGGGAACAGTTTTGATAAGGGCCTTTTCTATTCCAGCATGAATGAATGAAAAAAAAAAAAAATATATATATATATATATATATATATATATATATATATATATATATATATATATATATATATATTTATATTTATTTATATAAATATATATATATGAAGCTGAGCACGTGCACTCAACTCCTTTGGTCGACCATGGCGAGGCCTGTTCTGAGTGGAACCTGTCCTGTTTAACTGCTGTATTGCGCTGTATGCGCTGTTTTGGCCACCATGCTGCAGCCCAGTTTCACGGTCTTGCCAATCTTCTTATAGCCTAGGCCATCTTTACGTAGAGAAACAATTCTTTTTTTCAGATCCTCAGAGAGTTCTTTGCCATGAGGTGCCATGTTGAACTTCCAGTGACCAGTATGAGAGAGAGTGAGAGCGATAACACCAAATTTAACACACCTGCTCCCCCATTCACACCTGAGACCTTGTAACACTAACGAGTCACATGACACCGGGGAGGGAAAATTGCCAATTGGGCCCAATTTGGACATTTTCACTTAGGGGTGTACTCACTTTTGTTGCCAGCGGTTTAGACATTTATGGCTGTGTATTGAGTTATTTTGAGGGGACAGCAAATTTACACTGTTGTACAAGCTGTACACTCACTACTTTACATTGTAGCAAAGTGTCATTTCTTCAGTGTTGTCACATGAAAAGATAAAATAAAATATTTACAAAAATGTGAGAGGTGTACTCACTTTTGTGAGATACTGCATATTACCAGCAAATGTTTTATATATACTGTAGATCCCTTAAACTGCCATTGAATCAAATAAATTGTAGCAAAAAGAGGGAAACATTCTGAAAACAGAAGTAACACTTACAGTGTATGCAGTATGTGCAACAAAGGTGATCATTTAACCACTTAAATACCGGGCACTTTCACCCCCTTTCTGCACAGGCCAATTTTCAAGGGGCTGAACTGATGGGGCTGCACTGATGAGCGCTGATGGTGCTGCACTGGTGGGCACTGTTGGGGCTGCACTGATATCCAGGGCACGGATGATCAGTGTAAACAATGTACTCACTGTGCCTTGTCAGATTTGCCAGTTATTGGCTCTCTATTCCTTACACAGAGACAGCATGTAAGGAAAGGAATGCCGATAAGCGTCAAGTCTGTTTACATGTGACCAGCTGTGATTAGACACAGCTTATCACATGGCAAAGGGCCGCTGTGATTGGCCCTTTACTGCAATCTGTGATCAGCTGTGTTCAAAGGATTCATGGACATCCTACCAGAAATGGATGAGTCGCGCTGTAGCCATCTTTTGACTATAGCGTGGGAAGGAAGGGGTTAAATGTCAGGCAAAGGGTAGACATGTGTATTTCGATTTGATTCATTTTTTGGACAAAATGGATATTTCTAAATGGATATACAGTAAAGGCCCCCTGCTCCTTAACAACCAGCTATTTAAAAAAAAATGAGCTTTTTGAATCCACCTGGTGAATATACGAATTGAATCCCAAAAACAAACCAGACTGACACAATCAATACATATATAAGAAATATCAACCTAAAGAATGCTTCCGATACTAAATTTTCTGGTGTGCGCATATCTAGCAAATGGTTCTAAAACTCACAATATTTTTTTTTTTAAATGGAGCTATAGAAAAAATGTAAAAATGTCATGTACGATGCATTATGTCCCTTATAATAACAATAAGCTATTTTTTTTTTCCTGAGTCCTTCCTTTTAACAGTATATCTGTTTTAACTCTTACTGTAAGTTGTTATTGGTATTTATATAGAGGGTTTGCCTCTAGTCCGTTTAGGTCTACCGTGCCCACAGGGTGATTTCACTGCAGAATGAACAGTATTGTCTACATCTTACAGGAAGTGAAAAAATAGATTTACTGACAAGAGCAACAAATAAGAAAACAAGAAATTCAACTTTATCCTGTCAGACGTGTACATACATGTGTGCCTACCAGGGCTGATAAAATTTTGGAAGCTTGCCAATTTTGATAATATCAAATGGCTTAACTTTCTTGATCCAGATATAAAAAAAAAGAATACGTAAATGAGAAAATCAAACTGTATTTCTCAATTTTTTTTTTAGTGTATTCAACACCAAATTCAACATCAACACATCTTCCAACGACAAAAAGTGCAACTTGGGACTGGGATACGTTCTTCACCTCTTCTGTGAAAGGAACTAAAATGGAAACAGAAACCGTTCCATCAGGGCATTCATTACCCAGCAGCACCTACAGCTCTTCTACAGTCTTATCTTCTGATCACCCTTTCACTTCCTCCCCAACAAGCACTATTCCAGAAGACAATACTTATTCAAATGTGCCCCAAACCACCCATTCATACTCTCCCAATGAAGTCCCAATAGACACATCATCTCCTAGCATCTTCTTCACCACTATCCTGGAAGATACTTCAGAGATCCCTGTTACTGTTCCAATAGACCCCTCCCCTTCATATTTTCACAGTACTGTTCCAGTAGACACTTCATCTTCAGATAACCCTAGTACTGTTGCTGTAGACACCTCCTCTTCATTTTCCCCCGTTACAGTTACAGTAGACACATTCTCTTCAATAGACACTATTTTGTCGATAGTCCCCAGTACTGTTTCAGTAGAAACGTCCCCTTCAGATTTTCCTAGCACATTTCCAAAAGACACACCTTCTTTAGAAATCTTCACCACTGCTCCGATAGATACTTCATCTTCAGAGATTCCCATTGCTGTTCCAATAGACACCTCCTCTTCATATATTCACAGTACTGTTCCAGTAGACACTTCATTTTCAGATAACCCTAGTACTGTTCCAGTAGACACCTCCTCTTCATATTATCCCACTACGGTTCCAGTAGACACCTCGTCTTCAATGAAAACTACTTCATCAATAGTCCTCAGTACTGATTCGGTAAAATATGCCACCTCAGACATTCCCAACACAGTTCCAGTACACTCATTTTCTTCAGATCTCCCCATTACTTTTCCAGAAGAAATTGCTTCATCATACTTTTCCAAAACTGTTCCAGAAGACACTACTTCTTCACATACTCTCCAGACTGTTTCAGATGACACTACCTATTCATACTTTCCCAACACAGTTCCAAAAGACACATCATCTCCAGGCATCTTTACCACTATCCCAGAAGATGCATCATCCTCAGATATCTCCATTACTGTTCTTGTAGATACCCCCTTTTCATATTTTCCCAGTACTGTTCCATTAGATACTACTTCTTCAGGCATTCCTAGCACTGTTTCAATAGAAACCACCCCTTCAGACTTTCCTAACACATTTCCAATAGACATAGCTTCCTCAGGAATTATCAGCACTGCCCCAATAGATACCTCATTTTCAGAGATTTCCATTACTGTTCCAATAGACACCTCTTTTTCATATTTTCACAGCACTTCAGATAACCCTAGTACTGATGAAATAGACACCTCATCAGACTTTCCTAGCACATTTCCAATAGACATAACTTCCTCAGGAATCTTAACCATTGTCCCAATAGATACCTCATCTTCAGAGGTTCCCATTCCCATTACTGTTCCAATAGACACAGCCTCTTCATATTTTGATATCACTGTTCCAATAGACACTTCATCTTCAGATAACCCTAGTACTGATGAAGTAGAAACCTCCTCTTCATATTCTCTGATTACAGTTCCAGCAGACATTTCCTCTTCAAAAGACACTACTTTATCAATAGTCCCCAGTACTGTTTCAGTAGAAAATTCCCCTCCAGACATTCCTAGAACATTTACAATAGACACAACTTCTTCAAAAATATTTACCACTGTCCCAATAGATACCTCATCTTCAGAGATTCCTATTACTGTTCCAATAGACTCTTCCCCTTTATATTTTCACAGCACTGTTCCAGTAGACACTTCATCTTCAGATAACCCTAGTACTGTTGCTGTAGACACCCCCTCTTCATATTCTCTCATTACGGTTCCAGTAGACACCTCCTCTTCAATAGACACTACTTTGTCGATAGTTCCCAGTACTGTTTCAGTAGAAACTGCCCCTTCAGAATTTCCTACTACATTTCCAATAGACATAACTTCCTCAGGAATCTTCACCGCTGTCCCAGTAGATACCTCTTCTTCATATTTTGACATGACTCTTCCAGTAGACACTTCATCTTCAGATAACCCTAGTACTGATAATTTAGATACCTCCTCTTCATATTCCCCCGTTACAGTTACAGTAGACACCTTCTCTACGATAGACACTTTTTTGTCGATAGTCCCCAGTACTGTTTCAGTAGAAACGTCCCCTTTAGATTTTCCTAGCACATTTCCAAAAGACACACCTTCTTTAGAAATCTTCACCACTGCTCCAATAGATACTTCATCTTCAGAGATTCCCATTGCTGTTCCAATAGACACCTCCTCTTCATATATTCACAGTACTGTTCCAGTAGACACTTCATTTTCAGATAACCCTAGTACTGTTCCAGTAGACACCTCCTCTTCATATTATCCCACTACGGTTCCATTAGACACCTCCTCTTCAATGAAAACTACTTCATCAATAGTCCTCAGTACTGATTCGGTAAAATATGCCACCTCAGACATTCCCAACACAGTTCCAGTAGACTCATTTTCTTCAGATCTCCCCATTACTTTTCCAGAAGACATTGCTCCATCATACTTTTCCAAAACTGTTCCAGAAGACACTACTTCTTCACATACTCTCCAGACTGTTTCAGATGACACTACCTTTTCATACTTTCCCAACACAGTTCCAAAAGACACATCATCTCCAGGCATCTTCAACACTATCTCAGAAGATGCATCATCCTCAGATATCTCCATTACTGTTCTTTTAGATACCCCCTTTTCATATTTTCCCAGTACTGTTCCATTAGATACTACTTCTTCAGGCATTCCTAGCACTGTTTCAATAGAAACCACCCCTTCAGACTTTCCTAACACATTTCCAATAGACATAGCTTCCTCAGGAATTATCAGCACTGTCCCAATAGATACCTCATCTTCAGAGATTTCCATTACTGTTCCAATAGACACCTCTTCTTCATATTTTCACAGCACTTCAGATAACCCTAGTACTGATGAAATAGACACCTCATCAGACTTTCCTAGCACATTTCCAATAGACATAACTTCCTCAGGAATCCTAACCACTGTCCCAATAGATACCTCATCTTCAGAGGTTCCCATCACTGTTCCAGTAGACACAGCCTCTTCATATTTTGATATCACTGTTCCAGTAGACACTTCATCTTCAGATAACCCTAGTACTGATGAAGTAGACACATCCTCTTCATATTCTCCGATTACAGTTCCAGCAGACATTTCCTCTTCAAAAGACACTACTTTATCAATAGTCCCCAGTACTGTTTCAGTAGAAAATTCCCCTTCAGACATTCCTAGAACATTTACAATAGACACAACTTCTTCAAAAATATTTACCACTGTCCCAATAGATACCTCATCTTCAGAGATTCCTATTACTGTTCCAATAGACTCTTCCCCTTTATATTTTCACAGTACTGTTCCAGTAGACACTTCATCTTCAGGTAACCCTAGTACTGTTGCTGTAGATACCCCCTCTTTATATTCTCTCATTACGGTTCCAGTAGACACCTCCTCTTCAATAGACACTACTTTGTCGATAGTTCCCAGTACTGTTTCAGTAGAAACTGCCCCTTCAGAATTTCCTACTACATTTCCAATAGACATAACTTCCTCAGGAATCTTCACCGCTGTCCCAGTAGATACCTCTTCTTCATATTTTGACATGACTCTTCCAGTAGACACTTCATCTTCAGATAACCCTAGTACTGATAATTTAGATACCTCCTCTTCATATTCTCCCATTACAGTTCCAGCAGACACCTCCTCTTCAATGGACACCACTTCTTCAATAGTCCCCAGTACTGTTTCCGTAAAATATGCTACCTCAAACATTCTCAACACAATTCCATTAGACACATCTTCTTCAGAGCATCCCATTACTTCTTCAGAAGACATCTCTTCCTCATACTTTGTCAAAACTGTTCCAGTAGATACTACTTCTTCAGATATTCAGACTGTTTCTATTGATACCACTGCTTCATACTTTCCCAACACAATTCCAATAGACACATCATCTCCAGGCATCTTCCCCACTATCCCAGAAGATACGTCATCCTCAGAGATCCCCACTACTGTTCCTGTAGACACCTCCCCTTCTTATTTTCCTAGTACATTTCCAGTAGACAGTGCTTCTTCACGCATTCTTAGTACTGTTTCAGTAGAAACTACCCCTTCAGACATTCCTAGCACATTTTCAATAGACACAACTTCTTCAGGAACCCTTGCTACTACTAATACTGCTACTATTGTCGCTGCTGCTGCTACTACTACTATTGCTACAACATCTAGTCCTACCATGTGGGCAACAGGTATGCTTAGTGTTGAATATGGTATGTAACAGTTTTAGTTAATATAGTTTAACCACCAAATTTAAAACCGTCAGCCAAAAAAAAAAAAAAAACTAAAAAAATAAGAGAAAATCTCTGTTGTAATCGGTATTGCGAGTTTGCAGCCTGTGGAACTTAAGCAAGAATCTCTGGGTGGGATTTACTAAAACTGGAGGGTGCAAAATCTGGTGCAGCTGTGCATAGAAACCAATCGGCTTCCAGGTTTTATTGTCAACCTGAACAAGCTGAAGTTAGAAGCTGATTGGCTACCATTAATAGCTGCACCAGATTCCAAGCGTTCCAGTTTTAGTAAATTTCCCCCTCAGTTTTCTAGGAAAACATAAGAAGCTGTGATGTTAAAAAAAAAATGTTATGGGTTTAAAATGTACCTAAACCCAAGACCAGAAAAGTAATAACTTGCAGCTTACATATTGTTTAAGGTAATTTCTTCTGTTGGCATTTTTAGATTGCGCGACTAACAATTATTTACCCTGAGCATTATCCTGCATTACAGGGGTTTTTGTAAAAAGATTTATATGCTTTGGTACTTTAAGTAATAATAGCACTTTAACTGCCTTTCTTATGACAGATTTGCTGTATCCTTATGGACCCGAATTTGATGCTGTTAGCCCAAAATCAGATGATGGAGGAACTGACATAATTCCACTGTTAGTAAACGTCCCCATATTTGGTGATGTTTACACAACCCTATTTGTGAGTATGACATTTTTATTGCAAAACAATAATATATTTATTGAAAATAATAGTTGTTGTTCTTCTTTTTTTTGTTCTTATTTTTAATGTATTCTGATTATATCAAGACTAACTGCCAAGAATATTTTTTGCTTCCGTTATTGTCAGATGTTTTTGTGTGTGTGTGTGACCCCAATGAGGGAAGTTCTCACTTTTTGTCACGATCAGAGGGTAAGACCACCTGAGACTGTAAGTTCAAGATCTAGAGGCCCAAAGGAACAACTAAACAGGTGTACCTGCGTACCGGTCCTCACAGATGCAGGAGCATTGTGACCGCACACAAATGGAGGTTTGCCAGAGTCACAGGATCTAAGGAGTAGGGGTCGACCGATTATTGGGGGCCGATATTCACAATTTTCTAATTATCAGTGTCGGTCAGAAATGTACCGTTATTACCCATATTGGCGATATTGCTGATATTGCCAATATTGGCGATATTGGTCAGACCTCCACCCCTGGTCCTTATGCAGCGCTCTCACTCTTACTCTCACATCTCTCACTGCCCACCTAGCATCACCGCTGTGACAAGCTGCAAATGGGTGGCAGGTGACAGTGGCAAGTGCACACTATATCTGGTGGCAGGTGACAAGCTGCATATGGGTGGCAGGTGATGGTGGTAAGTGACATACTGCAACTGGGTGGCAGGTGACAGTGGCAAGTGCACACTATATCTGGTGGCAGGTGACAAGCTGCATATGGGTGGCAGGTGATGGTGGTAAGTGACATACTGCAACTGGGTGGCAGGTGACAGTGGCAAGTGACATACTGCATCTGGGTGGCAGGTGACAGTGGCAAGTGACACACTGCTTCTGGGTGGCAGGTGACAGTGGCAAGTGACATACTGCATCTGGGTGGGAGGTGACAGTGGCAAGTGACATACTGCATCTGGGTGGGAGGTGACAGTGGCAAGTGACACACTGCATCTGGGTGGCAGGTGACAGTGGCAAGTGACATACTGCATCTGGGTGGCAGGTGACAGTGGCAAGTGACATACTGCATCTGGGTGGGAGGTGATAGTGGCAAGTGACACTCTGCATCTGGTGGCAGGTGACGGTGATGTACAGAATATCGGCACCTGATATCAGCTATGGGCCTGAAAGGCGGCCAAAAAATTGGTATCGGTATCAGGCCTGAAAAAATAATATAGGTCTACCCCTGCTAAGGAACCACCCGGTCTTTACCAGAGCCACTGGACGTGTGGACGTTGCGCTGTGAGGCAGCCCCAAGGTTGTGACTCTCTAGCACACCCGTGCGGGCACAGTGCAACCAAATAGCACGCTAGAAGGTTGGGGTACGCACAGGAGTCTAAGAACCAAGGAAACCTACTGCAATTCGCTAGGAGAGGATGCAGGGAGCAAGCGTGAAGCGTAGGAGAAAGGGAGATGATGAGCAATGGTGCAGAGAAAGAGAGAGAAAGAGAGACTCAGCTAGCTAGAAAGGGCTACAACAACAAAACACAATGCTGAAAAAGACACACACAGCAACAAGAAATAAGAGGCTAAGTTCAGTTCACCTTTTTTTTCTAAATTCCAGCTCCCCTATGTACCAATATAGCATTAATGTACTTATTTTGCAAAAATAAAACAGTTTTCAATTAATTCTACACATGCTTACCTCACTCCTTTCAGCTGTTTAAACACACTGCTCCATTAATGCTGCCTTACTTCCTTTATTTATGGGAAAAAAAAGGTGAACTCATCCTTTAAGGGATCCAGGGACAGAAACCAAAGGGAATATAACTGCACAGCCAGAGGGAAAACACTAAGCACAAAACCAGGATAAAACAACATACACAACTAAACTAAAGTCCTTTTTTTTTTTTTGGTAAAAATACCAAACATGTAATACTTACCTGCTCTGTGCAGTGGTTTTGCACAGAGCAGACCCGATCCTCCTCTTCTCGGGTGCCTCGTTAGCGCTCCTGGCCCCTCCCTCCTGTTGAGTGCCCCCACAGCAAGCAGCTTGCTATGAAGGCACTCAAGGCGAACCACAGCTCCCTGTGTCCATTCAGACACAAAGCCACGGCTTGGCCCCACCCCCTTTCCCTCCTCATTGGTTCACTAACTTTGATCAACAGCAGCAGCAGCCAATGCCGCTTCGCTGCTGTGTTAGCCAATGAGTAGGGGGAGTCCTGGGCATCCGAGTCTCTTGTGCAACATCACTGGATCAAGATGGGGTTCAGGTAAGTATTAGGGGGGCTGAGGGGAGCTGCAGCACACGTTTTTTTTATTTTAATCCATAGAATGCATTAAGGTTAAAAAAACTTCTGGCTTTACAACCACTTTATCTGAAGAATAACAAAGTGCTCTGTATCAACTGCCAGCAAATCAAAAGAAATCTATTTTCTATATGTGTTAATATCTAAAGTAGGATGTATTTATAGAAGTTTGCCCCTCTTCAGTAAAAAAAAAAATGCTTTAAGGCCAAAATCCTAAAAACAAAAGATTAACAAAACACAAATTCTGTAGAGCATAAGCAAGCCTTCCAGCGAGTGCATAGAGATATTTATGAATGAATGATAAAGCATTTGATAGGGTGGACTGGGATTACCTACTGGCGGTTCTGTCACACATTGGTTTCAGCCCCTCGAATGCATAAAGTGGTTGTAAAGGCAGAAGGTTTTTGATCTTAATGCATTCTATGCATTAAGATTAAAGTCCTTCTGTGTACAGCAGCCCCCCTCAGCCACCTGCAATAGTAAAGAAGGGGGAGAAGCGCACCTTGAGGAGGCGCTCAGTGAAAGCAGTGGGGTCAGTACCTTCAGCTCCCTCTGGGAGGCTAACGATACGCAGGTTGTTACGCCTGTTTCGGTTCTCGGCATCCTCTGCAGGGCCTTCCAGGGATTTTACTCTTGCCTTTAGTGTGTGTAGGTCTCTGGAGTGTCCCCTCACTGTGTCCTCCGTCGCCGAGACCCGCTGCTCCAGTCAAGGTCCTGGCGCATACACTCCACATTTGTCTGGATATGATTAATTTTATCCATCAGCACAGCCTGACCCGTGGCGATCGTTGGCATGGCCATTGCAAGGTCTGCCGCTGTAGCTGGAGGAGAATCCGCTGCCTCTGTCTGGGACACCATGTGCGCGATAATGGCGGACTGGCCTCTGGTCTTAGCCCCGTCTGAGTATGCGTTGCTGACCTGGATCTCCTGGATTTGCCACTGGGCATGGCCCGGTTCTTCCTTCGAGTCCCCTGAGTGATCCCACCGCACTTTCACAGCTCTGACACCAGGCTAAGGTAAGAATAATTGGCCGGACTCCAGGACCTCTGCTACTGAGCGTTCTCTCCCGTTGTCATCCTGGAAAGGCCCCCCCCCCCCCCCTCAGCCTCCTTAATACTTACCTGAGGTTCCTCTCTGTCCAGCGATGTCCATGAGTGTCTCAGCCATCTGAGATTCTCCCTCCTGATTGGCTGAGACACAGCAGCAGTGCCATTGGCTGCCACTGCTGTCAATCAAAGTCAGCTAGCCAATCAGGGAAGAGAGGGGGCTGGGCCAGGTCGGGGCTCCGTGTCTGAATGGACACAGGAAGCTGTGACTCGGCTGGGGTGCCCCCATAGCAAGCTGCTTTCTGTGGGGGCACTGAACAGGAGGGAGGGGCCAGCAGCACAGAATAGGCACCCGAGTAGAGGAGGATCTGGGCTCCTCTGTGCAAATCCACTGCAACAGAGGAGGTAAGTATAACATGTTTGTTATTTTTATAGGAAAAAAACAAGACTTTACAATCACTTTAAATGAGTAGCTGCTCTTTACAGACAACCTACAGCCCAAATTAAAATCAATGGACTGCTTAGCGACTCTTTCACCTTGCACAGGACTGTCCTCTGTCCCCCCTTCTCTTTGCCCTGTCCCTCAAACCCTTTCTATCCAGCATTAGACTTAATCCAGACATCCATGGTATCAGTGTAGGCTCACGAGAACACAAATATGCATATGCAGATGATATTCTTTTTTATATTCAACAACCTAAAGTCTCCCTACCCAACCTAATGTCCACATTCTCAGCTTTTGGTTTGGTTTCCAATTTTAAAATCAACTTCACTGGCCTAGTGCATTATCCAACACACATTTATTGAAAATAGTTAAAGTAGCATAAAACTACTCACAAGTGTAGATAGTAAACTCACTCATCAAGCCACTGCAAGTGGCTACAATCTCCCAACTTTGTCAAAGCCTCTAGCTCAGGGAGGACCTCACCAGGGTCCCTGCCGGCTGATGCGTTTCAAACCCTTCTTCATCAGAGCCAGATAACAACTGATTATACAGCCTATATATACACACATACTCTCTAATTGCTGACCCTCCTACAACATGAGAGCCAAAGTTTCCTGCCATATTGAGAAGGGAGGAGGGGTGAAAATAAGAGGAGTACTTCCTTTTGTGTAAAGCCATGTTTTTAAAATGGAGCAATTGCTACATGTTCATACTTTAGAAATTTGCATTATAAAATAAGTAACTAGGGCTTACCGATATGAAGTCCCAGCACTGCAGTGGCTTAAAAAGCGAATTTACTACTTAAACTTGTGAGTAGTTTTATGTTATTTTAACTATTTTCAATAAATCTATGTTGGATAATGCACTAGGCCAGCGTGCCCTCTGTTTTTTTACATTTTTCACAGTTAGAGCTTTAATCTCTCACATAACTGGAGTTCCAATACCTGATGACCATTGGCTTGGGCTGGCTGCTCCCCAGAATCCAATAAAAAGTATAATGGGGCGTACACACGGTCTGACTTTTCAGCTACAAAAGTCCGACAGCCTGTCCGACAGACTTTCGACGGACTTGCGGCGGACTTTCGACGGACTTGCGGCGGACTTTCTAACGAACAGACTTGCCTACACACGATCACACAAAAGTCCGTCGAATTCTTACGTGATGACGTACACCGGACTAAAATAAGGAAGTTGATAGCCAGTAGCCAATAGCTGCCCTAGCGTGGGTTTTTGTCCGTCGGACTAGCATACAGACGAGTGGATTTTTCGACCGGACTCGAGTCCGTCGGAAAGATTTGAAGCATGTTTCAAATCTAAAGTCCGTCGGATTTGAGGCTGAAAAAGTCAGTTGAAAGTCCGGAGAAGCCCACACACGATCGGATTTCCAGCCAGCTTTAGTCCGTCAGCGTCCGTTGGACTTTTGTAGCTGAAAAGTCCGACCGTGTGTACGCCCCATAAGTGTTCCATCATACCCCACATGTTAAATCTCTGATTCCGCTGTTCTGGAAAAAGCAACAAATACCCACCTTGAAATCATGGTTGCAAACACTTGGCCATACCTACGACATGGTAGATCTCACCTCAAAGCTCCGTAACACCCAATCAGTCTTCACCAAAAAATAGGCAAGTTGGCTGGGGTTCAGGTCCTCCCCTCCATATACAGAGATTATATCTTCAGCTTAGAGTTTATCTCGCTAGGATGTTATGCCTATACTTTGGCCAAATCCAGTATTTTCTCTCACTTATACTCATAAATCAGTCCTAAATGTGTTGTTAAGTTACATATAGTGACAAATAGGGACACCGTTTTATAGGGATAAACTGGGACAGCCGGTTTATCTCCGCACCCTTCCTTCCACCCTCCTTTCCCCCTACTGTAACTGTGTTTTTCTTTCCCACCTTTCCGTTCTTCTTCCTCCTTTCTACCTTCCACTCTGCTCTAGAGTAAATATAACTGAGATGATTTATTATCAATTTCAGCCCGTCCATTAGGGGCGTCGCCCCCCTAATCCATGCACCCGGCCCCTAATCTACATGCAGGGTGCCCGAGGCATGGATTTTAATTTTCTTTTTTTGAAGCATATGATTAGAGCCTGAAGCTCTAATCGGCTGCAAAAAAGGGTGGGCTCGAGGCGCAGAGCACTGCGCCCTGAGCCCACCCACTTGTGTGACAATAGCAAATTAATATTTGCTATTGTCTTCCTGACTCTCCTCCCGGCCAATCAGGAAGCCGGATCGACCCGATTGGCCGAGAGGAGAAGCAATCGTATTGGCCACCGAGGGAAGGAGGAGGGTAGCTGCCGAGGAGGAAGCCACCGTGAAGTCAGAGACGCTGGGTGAAACCGCCAAGGAGAAAGCTGTCACTGAGGAGGAGGAGACGCAGGAAAAAGCAGAAGCTGCCCGCGACCTAGATGGGGTAAGTGTGGGGCTGGCGGGGTGACAAGCGAGCTACGGGGGGGGGGGAGTGGAGGGTTTGACTGAGCGACTGACTGACCGTGTCTTGTTTGCCAAACCCCCCCCCCCCCAAATATACAGCACCAGCCGCCACTGTTTATCATACCTTTTCCCCTTGTATATACTAATGGTAAACCTCAACTTTCTGTTATTTTGATTGTGTATGTATTGTTTCACATTATATTTCATCTCAATAAACATTTACTAAATAAAATTAAAAAAAAACACAAACTCTGCCTTTGCCCGGTATGAACTAATGTTGGTATCTTTTTGTTTAATAAACAGGTTGATAACAATGGACTGCTATCTTTTAACGCTTCAATTTCAAGATTTACAGCCCGACAACTCCCTATAAATGAAAGTAATCCGTTCCTCGCCGTTTTCTGGTCCGATGTGTATAATGAGATTTCAGGGCAAATATATTACCTGCAGAGCACAGATCCAAGTCTTTTGGCCCTGGCTACATCAGATATCAGAAACTACACCGCTGATCTGACCTTCACAGCCACATGGGTGTTTGTGGCCACCTGGGATAAAGTTCCGTACTATGGATCCTCATCAACCAAGGTATAGTAGCTCAGGTTCATGATTTCTGTGTTCTGTTGTAAAGAATCTACAGGTCCACTTGCGAGTGATTCAAACAAGAACATAGAATAATCACGACTGAACCTTCTACAGACATTTAGCAGGATTAGAAGCTCCAGTATAAAATAATGGGGCGGTAAGTCAGCTATGTGTAAGAAATGGTCTTTCTGCCACATTTCGCACAAGAATTTATAGATCTTACATCAGCGTCGTTGTTTGCTAAGCAGAATCAATGATTCAAAAATATTTAATCCATGTGAGGTCTCATCTAAAGGTAATCAAGCATTTTGGGAATTAATTGTTCTCCACAAAAGGACAATTTTACATCTACAGTATATAACTGGGTGCCTTTAACCACTTCAATACCAGGCACTTATACACCTTCCTGCCCAGACCAATTTTCAGCTTTCAGCGCTGTCGCACTTTGAATGACAATTGCAGTCAAATTTTTATCATTTTGTTACCACAAATCTTTCTTTTGGTGGTATTTGATCACCTCTAGGATTTTTATTTACTGCTAAACAAATAAAAAAAAAGACCGAAACTTTTGAAAAAAAATGTTTTTTTTTGTTTCTGTTACAAAACTGTAAATAAGTAAGTTTTCTCCTTCACTGATGGGCACTGATGGGGCTACACTGATGGGCACTGATAAGGCGGCACTGATGGGCACCGATGAGGTGGCACTGATGGGCACTGATGATGGGCACTAATATGCGGCACTGATGGGACACTGATAGGCGGTACTGATGGGCACTGATAGGTGGCACTGATATGCAGCATTGATGGGTACACATAGGTGGCACTGATGGGCACTGAAAGGCGGCACGGATGGGCACTGATAGGCGGCACAGATGGGCACTGATAGACGGCACAGATAGGCACTGATAGGCAGCACAGATGGGCACTGATAGGTGGCACCGATGGGCACTGATAGGTGGCACAGATGGGCATGGATGGGCACTGATAGGTGGCACTTAGGTGGCACTGATGTACACTAATTGATGGTACGGATGGATGGCACTCCATAAACATGGTTCTCTTTTAAACTAACTTTTAGAACACTTCTCCCATAAACAAACACCACCATATTTTTGTTTTATCCTGTCTATCTGAAAAAAATATTAAAGGCAGTAATATTATGTGGCCAGGCACGATTCTGCAATACAAAAAGTGCTCTTCATGCATTAACCGCTTCACCCGGGTTCACGTCATATGACGTTGGGGAATTGAAACGGTGATAGCTAAATGCAGGCATCATGGAGATATCATTATTTTCAGCACAGTAAAAACAATAATATCGGCTGTTTCACCGCTTGATTGTTTTTACAGGCGGCAGGAGGGGGACCATAGAGCTGACCGAGGACCAGATGGTCGCCGATCCTCTCTATGACTCTCAGAGGCCAGAAGCGACGTCATGACGTCACTTCCGGCGCCGGCAGATGTAAACACTGCCTTTTTTTGTTAGCCTGAGATCGATTTATTTATTTTTTGATCTCAGGCTTTGCAGCCTAGAGGAGAGATGTGGGGTCACTCCTGTGCATGCGCACGGGAGTCACGGGCTAGTCACAGGGCCCTGAAGGGACAGCATGAGTATGCTGTCTTTTCGGAACAGATGCGTTGGTGACGTCACCGGCTGCTGCTCACTGGAATATCTCCTAAACAGTGAACGTTTAGGAGATATTCATTTTACCTACAGGTAAGCTTTATTGTAAGCTTGCCTTGCATTAGTACATATGTACAAACCAAGGAAAGTATTCATTATAGGAAAACATGAGAAATGACTAATTAAGGTTCTGATAAATATGTACCATTGACTTGCATTGTTTTTTTTTTATTGTTTTTTTATCATTCCAACTCAGGTCAACACTTTCCAGGTTGTATTGATCACTGATGGGAAGTCCACGTATGTTTTATATAACTATGCTGACATCCAGTGGACAACTGGGGTAAGCAGTGGTGGTGATTCCATTACAGGACTTGGAGGGGTTCCGGCTCTGGTAAGTAATTTTAAGTTGTTCAGCTTTGGGTCTGGTTATTTAAGCTTTGCTTATGCTTCACATGTTCCTTCATTATTTTACATGAATTCACAGCAACTAAGTGGGAGAGTCCACCATATTTAAATTCAAACTCCAGTCAAAATGTTTGTGATTTATGCTTTCAATAGAGCAAAGAAGGTTTAAATCCCCAAGTTTTTAATTGCTATTTTCCCTTGAGGAACTATTCCGCTGACTGACAACAATAATAAGGGAACCATTCCACCTCCTGGCACCATCAACGGGGCACTATTCTTCCCATTGATACTATCACTGGGGCACTATTCCTCCCATTAAAACCAACGATGGGGCACTAATGCCAGGGCATTTTCTACTCCCACTGACCACAGTCTGCCCCCCCCCCAGGGCCTGAAGGACAGTAAACTGGCCCTTTGCTTAGAAAGCTTGGAGGCCCCTGGTCTAGAACATCTGACAGCGTTTTATTGCTGTATATGCTTTCCTGTCCTGTTGATGACCACTTCCCCCATTTCTTTTATGGGTGTCACAAGGACTGGAAGTGAGAGGAAAATCTCTCCAAAATTATAATATAAAGGTTCTATCAGAATTATAAAGAGCCAATCTGCTGATATGCTGTCAAAAAGCAAGCTGAGTGACAGAGGGATGAGCTTATTACTTTGCTGTTTTTCCTTTCCCCATCCAGTCGCAGGCTGGGGGCGGGTCCATGACATCCTGTGAGCTGAGTGACGCCAGCTGTCATTCAACCCAGTGGAGCACCTAGTGGAGGAAAAGAAGTACTGCTTGAAACAGCTCTGGTTTGGAACTGCTTTTTTAATTTAACTTTTAATGGGCTACTCCTTTTTTCATTTTGGCTGGAGTTATGCTTTAAGAATGGAGATTCTTTTCAAATGGCTAATCATGACCATTTTGACTTAAGGGCGGATTCACACTGCATGCTGTCAGATTTGCCCTGCAGTGAGGAGGATTGTTTTCTATGTTTCCTTTTGGTGACTGCCATTTTCCCAGCGCAAAAAAACACCAGTCACCGCCAAGGCTTTTTTTCTCAGAGAATACGTGCAGGAACTCCCCCTTTCAGAGTCACCCTTGTCTCCGCCCCCCGACCCACCTCCAAACACCGTCCCTTGGTTCCAACCCCTACCAACCTCCCAATACCGTCCCTATTAGAGAATACAGAACCAAGTAACATTTGTGGTGCCAGCTAATTTGTATGGAATTTGTCAATGATAACAAGAAAAGCAGTAAAATAGATCCCCTTTAGCCAGCAACAATAGACCCCACCATCAACAACAGATTCCCCCCCCCCCCCAGCAACAATGGACCGCTTGCAACAATATACCCCCACAGCAAAACTAGACCCCCCATCAACAATAGATCTCCCCAACATCAATGGACCGCTGAAACAATAGATCCTCCCAGCAACAATAGAGGCCCAGCAGCAGCAACAAATCTCCCCACAGCCAGCATCTATAAATCCCTCCATCTACAGTTGATCTCTCCTAGCAACAACTGACCCCACAGCAACATAAGACCCACAATAGATCCCACACCAACAACAATAGACTCCCTCCAGTGACAATAGATCCACCAACAGCCAGTATCAGCAGACCCCGCAGCTATTGGCGGCCCATATATTAGGAGCGTAGGGGAGCCACATCCCCCCCTTCAAACCATGCGCCTGGCCCCTAAACTCCATGCAGGGCACCGGATGCATTGCGCCCCGAGTCCACACACTTGTTTGACATTAGCGAATTAATATTAGCTAATGTCTTCCTGCTTCTCCTCCCGGCCAATCGGGAAGCGGGAGTCTTGGGACGGGTCTCAGGACCCACCTCCTTTTTGCCAGCAGCCGTCTCTTCTAGGAGCCCTACCCCGGATTCAGCACCTCTACCACAGTATAAAGTAAGGCTATGGATCGCTGGGGGGATGGCGGTAGTGCAAGTGGATTGCTGTCTATCGAGCGCTGGGGGGGTGTAGTGCAAGTGGATCACCACTGTGATCTTTCGATCAAGAGCTGTGGGGGGAGGGGCAGACTGCTAGTGAGGGGACCAGGTCTCTTTGCCCCCCCAAAAAAATGTTGACCACCAGCCGCCACTGCCCGCAGCACACCCTAGCACCCCTTACCATTACATAAGTTCCTGCTGAAAAAAGCCCTGGTCACTGCACACAACGTGAATGAGCCCTTAAAGCAGAGTTCCACCCATTTAAAAGTCAGCAGCAACAAAAAGTGTAGCTGCTGACTCTTAATAATCAGACACTCACCTGTCCTACAGTCCAGCAAAGCGGGCGCTGGAAGCCTCGCTCTTCTCCTCCTCCTCTCTGCAGCGCCGGCATTGCAACTGTGGGCGCGCACCGCGCATGCACGAGCCGCGCTGAGTGCTGTAAATGGCCGGGCAACCTTCTGGGACCTGTGACGTGTCCCAGAAAATTGCAGGGAGGGAGGGGGGAGAGGTGAACCGTGGAGCCCTGGGAGGAAGTTGGAGCTGGGTGCCTGTAAAAACAGGGTACCCGCTCCTCCCCCCCAAAAAAATTACGTGCCAAATGTGGCATATCAGTGGGGACACCTGCACTTAAAGTGGGAGTTCCATTTTTGGGTGGAACTCCGCTTTAAGTTATACAAATTTTTCAAAACACATCCTTTAAATATTTCCAACAAACAAAAAGCTGGTGTTTGTTTTATCTAAATGTACTTTTTATTACATTTTGTTTCCACTTGTGCTTTTATGCTATTATACACTACACTAGGTGATATAGTGATTTTACACCCCACAGGCTGGATTAAACAATGCAAATGGCAGTGATTTCTTTACTATCCCTGGTTCACTTACCCCATCTATAATCAATATAACATCCACGAGCAACGTGAATCTGCCGGGACGTTGGGCTTTTAAGGTGGATAAGCAAATCAAAGTGCTGGGTAAGTGGAAGAATTTGTTTTATCCATAGTATTTATACTAATACAAACCAATTTATTTCAATGCTCCTGCACAGTTGTTTTTTGCATGCTGTTCATTGAAAGGATTATGATTTATTCATGCATATGGCTGACTGTTGACTTTGGTTTAAACTAGGGCTGTCTTTTGGCTGGTGTTTTATAAGGTAGATACTTCCTGATATATATGTAATGATATTGTGAACTGTGCATAGCTGACTACTCAAGCGCTTGTCAGTTACCCTGGAAGTAGAACATGAGTTCCAGGAAAATCGAGACTCAAATTAAAAGGTTGTTCGAAATTGATTGAGTCTCTGAAGCCACCATCGAACGTTCAGACAAATTTTTATACTCGCTCATCCAAGCGGTCGAATAAATTTTACAGCCGTAAGGCCAACATAAGTGGCATAGCGTGAATCTTACATAACAAGCATTATGTAAGACACGGAAGAGTGAGTGAATATTCACACATTGGGTTTCAAAAAACGTCTACTTTACATGTCTGGATTTACTTGTCTGGTTGCCCTCAAGCAAAATGAAACATGATATGAGAATTTTCTCATTAGAAGAGTGCTAAAGACACAGCCTCTGCCTGTCAATCACACATTTCGCTTTATTTCAATAATAAAAGTACATTTGGTAAAATGTTGACGTCCTCTGCTGAAGTGAAGATATTTGTGAGAAACATGGCTTGCTGATTGATCACATTCTGGTTCTTTCCCCATATGGGTCTAGAAGGCATAATCACAATAGACACGATGTACAAAAGGGAAGTTTGTGCATGTGACAGAGAGCAAGCACTTCAAAACACATTATTCGCAGTCCTTGGGTGCTGTGGCCAAGTTGTTACTTGCCTTCATGGCCTACATGAAAAAGTTGGGAATCCGTAACAGTGGTTCATAGCTGGTAGTCAATGTCATTTGACATTGCACACTTGAGTAGCACTTAAAGCAAACCTGTGCTTTGAAAGCAAAGAAAAAGGTTCAGTTTAATGGTGGACCCCACTAGATGTCTATACGTACCTTTCTTTTGCTTCTCCACCACTTTCTTCAGCCACTGGGAGCAAATAAATACTTGGTACTGCTTCTACATGGGAATACTGGTGTTTGGTGATCGGCCAACACAAACATCAATTATGGTCATACGGGGTGGGGAAAGAATCCTTTGCAACAAGTAAGCACACAATTTTTTTTGTTTACATGGTGCTCCCTCTTTTTACTCTCAAAAGGAGTTTTAGGGAAAGCCAACATGGGTAAATATAAGTAGCTGGTGGCACCATCATTGACTTGAACCTGGTGCTTCTCCCTTCGTTGAAAAGCAACGGTTTTCTTTAAAGTAGAACTTCACCCAAAACTTTTTTGTTTGGGTGAAGAGAGACATGAGTAGATTTTCTCACCTGACCCCACCACTACTTTACGTAAGCCATGGTCTTTGAATGTAGGGAAGGGAAGGGAAAGGGGGGGGGGGGGGGGGGGTATTTCCCAACATCATGGATCAGTTGTAACTGGAGTTCTGCTTTCATTACACCAAAATAAATATGTTTGTTCCACGCACTTTCCAAACAGAATTTTTGAAGCGTTCAAGACAAGAGTAGGCCAACAAAAACATTGAAATATTTTAAGAGATAACTGAAAACAAATTAATTTAAAACATTTTATTAATAATAATATTGATATTTTGCTCAACATCTCAATAAAGATCTGTGAAAGAAATAATAATGATATTTTATATTGATAAAATAATAATAATAATAATAATAATGATAATAATACTAATTATATTTATAATATAACCTACATTTTAAGCTGATCAATACAATATACTAGAAATAAACTATTTATTTGAATTTACAATGGCTACATTTTGTATCGTATAAAAATATAACGCATAAGTATTTAAAATCAGTACAAATACACCTTTTTGGTGGATTTTACACTTTGGATTTTTATTCTGTTTTTGTGCCTCTTTAATCTTTTCTCTCTGTTTATCTAATATAACGTTGTCCTGCTTACACCCCTAAGACCACAGTGTCACTACCAGAAACGAGAATCAAAATTGTTTTAAATTTCTGATATGATATTTTTTGGGGTTTATCGTCCAACTGTAAGTAATCAGTGTTTATCTACTGTTTTCAATGCATATTATTAAGGCTCGGTTCACACTATTGCGGGTGGTGAGGCTCGCATTTGCAGCAGCCCATTTACTGGCCCCTCTTTGAAAAACATAGCCACATGGAATCACACAATGCTTTGGTACCATGAGTTGTCACACACCTGAACACGCTCTGTATTTTCCAATGCATGGGAAATAAAAGTGCAGTGCGTTTTGGCTGCAGGGGAATTCAGGTTAGGCGAAGGCGTGTGATTTACATTCATTCCCACACCCACAATAGTGTGAACCTAGCCTAAAGAATTTTTTCAAATGTTTATGTTTGATTATCACTGACCTGAAGTGTGAACAGCACCCAGTGTGTTTTGTGCCCTGGCCCAGCCCCATCAATCCCTGTGTCCCTGCTTTGCCCTGAAAGGTTGGTATGTTAGCTGTTGACCTCAGGAATCACTGACCCAGTGACTTTATGTGTTGGAGCAGGATTATACCAGGCAAGCAGTCAGGACAGAGGTCAGCAATAGAAGCCTCCGTTCACTTCAAGGGGAAGGTTCCCCTGATATAGATTAGAATTTTTGCAGACCACCTAAAGGGCAAACGGGATTCCAGGGACAGGTGGTGTGGTGGTAAAGTACAGAGTGCACTAGATGCTTTTTTCTTATGGGCTTTGTTGTTTCATCAGCTTTGTTTGTTGTTGTATTATGTTACCAGGAGCAGAGAAGAGCTCCAAACACATTTTTCAACAGACTGGGAAGGACCTTGCCGTGGTTCTGTTGCTCACAACCTGCTGACACCACTGCAGAGACCTGACTGCACATTCTTCAAATTATATAATTAGGGGTCAGCTTCAAGTGTAGAGTTTGCAGAGAGATAAAGTGCATTTAAAGGCTTCCCGGCCATGTTTATTTATCACCATTGCATCATACACAAAGCAAAAGAGTTTCCCATACATGGGGTCTTTTTGGCTAGTTATGGAAAAATGTGGGTGTGCTTAGACCTGCAGGCAGTTCCAGCACAACCTTCATGCAGTTTCTGTACTTCTCCCTTACCATCTCCCTCTCTCCCTCTCACTCTCCCACCCCCACTCCCTCCCTCACTCCCTCTCCCTCTCTTCCTCTAACACTCTTTTCCGTGCCCTCTTTTTTTCCTCTTCCTCTCCCTCTCCCCCCCCTCCCATTCCTTCCCTCCCTCCCGCTCCCTCTTTCTCTTCCTTTCCCTATCTCTCTCTTCCACTCCCTTTCCCTCTCTCCCTCTCACTCTCTCTCTCTCTCTCTTTCTCCCTCTACCTCTTCTCCCTTTCTCCCTCCCCCTTTCCCTCCCTCTCTCCCACTCCCTCTTTCTCCTTCTTCCCCTCACACTCCTCTCCCTCTCTCCCTCGCTCACTCACCCTCTCCTTTTCCCTCACTCTCTTCCTCTCCCTCCCTCTCCCTCCCTCCCTCCCTCCCTCCCTCCCTCCCTCCTTTCCTTCCTTCTCTCCTTCTCCCTTTCCCCCTCTCTCTCTCTCTCTTTCCCTCTTTCCCTCTCCTTCTCTCCCACTCCCTTTCTCTTCCTCTCCCTCCCCTCTCCCTCCCTCTCTTCCTCCCCCTCTTCCTCCCCTCTCCCTCTTTTTTTCCTCTCCCTCCCTCTCTTCCTCTTCCTCCCCCTCTTCCTCCCCTCTCCCTCTTTTTTCCTCTCCCTCCCTCTCTTCCTCTCCCTCACTACCTCCCTTTCCTTCCTTCTCTCCTTCTCCCTTTCCCCCTCTCTCTCTCTCTTTCCCTCTTTCCCTCTCCCTTTCTCTCCTTCTCTCCCACTGCCTTTCTCTTCCTCTCCCTCCCTCTCTTCCTCCCCCTCTTCCTCCCCTCTCCCTCTTTTTTCCTCTCCCTCCCTCTCTTCCTCTCCCTCCCTACCTCCTTCCTCCCTCCCTCCCTCCCTTCCTTCCTTCCTTCCTTCCTTCCTTCCTTCCTTCCTTCCTTCCTTCCTTCCTTCCTTCCTTCCTTCCTTCCTTCCTTCCTTTCTCCCTCCTCCCTCCCTCCCTCCTCCTCCCTCCCTCTCCCTTCTTCCCTACTACCTCCCTCCCTCCTTCTTCCCTCCCTTCCTCCCTCCCTCCCTCTCCCTCCCTCTCTTCCTCCCCCTCTTCCTCCCCTCTCCCTCTTTTTTTCCTCTCCCTCCCTCTCTTCCTCTTCCTCCCCCTCTTCCTCCCCTCTCCCTCTTTTTTTCCTCTCCCTCCCTCTCTTCCCCTCCCTCCCTACCTCCTTCCTCCCTCCCCCTCCCTCCTTCCTTCCTTCCTTCCTTCCTTCCTTCCTTCCTTCCTTCCTTCCTTCCTTCCTTCCTTCCTTCCTCCCTCCCTCCCTTCCTCCTTCCTTCCTCCCTCCCTACTTCCCTCCTTTCTTCCTCGCTCCCTCTCCCTCCCTCCCTCCTCCTCCCTCCCTCTCCCTTCTTCCCTACTACCTCCCTCCCTCCTTCTTCCCTCCCTTCCTCCCTCCCTCCCTCTCCCTCCCTCCCTCCTTCTTCCCTCCCTTCCTCCCTCCCTCCCTCTCCCTCCTTCCCTCCCTCTCCCTCCTTCTCTCCTTCCTCCCTCCCTCCCTCTCCCTCTCCCTCCCTCCTTCCCTCTCCCTCCCTCCTTCCTTCTTCCCTCCCTCTCCCTCCATCCTCCCTCCCTCTCCCTCCCTCCACCTCTCTCTTTCTCTAAAACACACCACCTCTAGTCAACCCAGAGAAGACTTAAACTATACCCCAGGTAGGGGTAGGAGAATGGCCACTACTTAACTCCTGCATACCGCTACCCAGCCCTCCCATTACCAACATCTCATAAAATGGAAAAGTCTAGGCAGCAGGTAAACCTCATCCGTTAAGCTGCCCTAGTGGGCTGTTTGTCACAATACATAAACTAAAAAACTATAAAGTAGCAAAATTCCTTCTTTGGTCTCTTTGCAGTGGGCTTCCTGGTTGTGCCAACGCTTCCCATATAAATATATGATGTAACAAAAAGACACAAAACAGCAAAGTCATATCAGTGTAATAATAAGAGTAAAATGTTTTCTTTATCTTTTTTAGTCAGATAAGCCTCATGTGTGCCCCTCTCTGATTTAGTTTCACGTCATCCCTTGTACAGTGACAGTGCCTTACCTGGCCACTGATGTTTTCTAATTATCATATCATAAATGTTTACATTTTATGCTAAATAAAAGTTCAAATGATCCCATGTTGTGACCTATTTTGTGTGACATATTAGTATTATAGCAGGTTTTCTCTACTCTTTGTTCTATTTATGGTACACATTCATTAAGTGTTTCATGTTCATTTGGATATTTGGAAGGAGGACCAATGAGAAGACAACATGGTCAACAAATCTGATGTTGTGAAATTACACACTCAAGATGCATAAGGGACTTTCTAACCTGCAAAAAGAGTTTTAAAGTGTTACTAAACCCACAACAGTAAAATCAGTCTGTATATCCAGTAAAGCATGCTTGTTATACTCACTGTGGAACCTAAGGAGTTAACCCTCTGCATTGTCTAAAAAGGCTGTTTGATCCTGTCTTCTCTGATCATTGCCTTCCTCAATTGTTCCCAATCCATCTGCTGATATTTGCAGAGCATGTGCAGAGAGGCACTCTGCACATGCTCAGTTTGGTGTGCATTGTTGGAGAGTTTGTTTTTTCTTGGGAGGGTACATGTGATCAGCACAGTGCCAATCTGCACTGTCAAGACAGAGGGTCAGAGGTGCTGCATTCTCATAGGACAATTGTGGGAAAATGAAAACCCCTCCTACAAGCTTTAACCAGACACTGATAGAAGTCACTGCCACCACCATGTTTCACTGTAGGCACCGTGCATTTTTCTTTGTACTCCGCACCTTTGTGACGCCATACAGTTTTGAAGCCATCAGTTCCAAAAACATTTATCTTGGTCTCATCACTCCAGAGTACAGTAGTCTTCTTTTTCAGCATGGTCCCTGGTAAATTCCAGGCAGGTTATTTATGCATGGGCTTTAGGAGAGGCTTCCTTCATGGAGAACACCCATGCCTGCCATTCCTCTGCAGTATACACTGTATTGTGTCACGGGAAACAATCATCCCGGTTTGGCTTTCTATTTCTTTAGCTAACTGCAGTGAATTTGCATGGCGATTTTCTTCAACCCTTCTCAAAAGAAGACGCTCCTGTTGAGGTGATAACTTCCGTGGACGGCCTGGACATGTCTGTGAGATGGTTGCATTTCCACTTTTGTTACATTTTTGTATCACTTTTGCTCCAGTATTCTGACTGATAAGTAAAGTTTTGCTGATCTTCTTGTAGCCTTCACCCTTCTTGTGTAAAGAAATGATTTTCTTTGTTAGACCTTGTGACATTTCTTTTCCATGTGGTGCCATTGCTGACAGCAAAAAATGGGAGGGGCTCTCTTCGTTAGGTAACGCCCTTTTAGAATCAACTGTCTGCTGGACATCTGTTTAATGAATAATCAGACTCACCTGTAGCTGAATTCTTGGTAATTAGGATTTTGTTGTCTAAAATGTAGCTTTGCTCCTAAGGCTCCTTTCACACAATCGGACCGTTCAGGTCCGCCTGTCAGTTTTGACGGCGGACCTGAACGGGCGCTCCATGTTAGTCTATGGAGCGTCGGATGTCAGCGAAGACATGTCCACTGACATCCGACCCGGTCCGATCCGCTGAAAAGCAGACAGATGACTCTACGTCCAGGTCCGTCGCTGGCGGATCAGATCGGATGAGATCTGACGAAAACGGACATGCTGTCCATTTTCGTCCGAACCCTCCATAGGCGGCAGCGGCTCCTGACAAGCCCCTCCCCGCTCAGTGAGCAGAGAGGGACCTGTCATCCGCCGGCTCAGCGGAGATCAACGGACTGATCTCCCACTGAGCCGGCGGACCGAGGCGGGCTCCATGGAAAGGGGCCTAAGACTTTAAATTGGGGTGTATTAATTTTTGCAACATGGTCTTGAATGAACTTTTTAGGAAAAATACTTTTTTTGTGTGTACAAATGAACAAATCTTGGTTGCAATCAATGGGTCGCATTTGTGGGGGTATTTTGTAGTATCGTGTCCTATGGAAAATGTTGATTCTGAAAACAGAGTAAACGTTTTCTGACAAATCTATTTGGGTGTACTCATTTATGCTGAGCACTGTGTATATATATATAGATAGATAGATAGATAGATAGATAGATAGATAGATAGATAGATAGATAGATAGATAGATAGATAGATAGATAGATAGATAGATAGATAGATAGATAGATCGATCTATATAGATCTATATATATAGATATATCTATATAGATATATCTTTATACAGTATATATATATATATTTATATATATATATATATATACATACACATGCGTGCACATATGTATATATACGTGCAAGATATGCATTCCCTCGTAATGAGTTACTTCAGATTTGGTCAGATAATATTTATTTTAATAACATAGGGATAAACATAGTGGAATCTCACCTATATTTCCATTGACATCTTATGGATGTAATTTGTCCACTTTAAATGCCCAGTTACATTGACATTGCTTGTAGATGATATATTGGCGACTGAGAGTGTGAGGGATCCTGGGAGTGTGTAGTATCCTGTCTCATAGCAGCTGTTCAGTCCAGCCTATGTAGTTCAAAGACATTTTTAAAGAGTTGTCTTTGCAAATTACACTGAAATCATCACTTTATACACTCTATTTACCGATACTCAAGAAGGACAAAAAATCCATGTTTTTGACCAGCAAAGTGACTTTTGGTGACAAATGGTTAATCAAGTATGGAAATAAAATGCAGCTTAAAAAGAACACATATTAGGATGTGTTTATGGCACAAAGATTTCATTATTATCAATAATCAAAGATCATCCAAGTCCTTGTAACCCAATTTAGTCCTATGAAAATAAAACAGTTGAAAGTCGAACATTTAAGATTATTGTTTTTCATTGTTGTGATTCATTGTTTTTCGTAATCTCTTCAAAAGGAGTACAACTAATGGTCCTTTATTCTACACTTTGCCACATCACAGGGTGAAAAAAAGTGTGGTGTTCTTCAAAGGGTAACTTTTCATTTCAACTGTTCTCCTATTCAAATGGCTCAAAGCATTTCAGATAATGAACCTTGATGGTGGGCAGAGAAAATTATAGTAATAGTACATTCTTCCTTGAAAGAAAAAGCCTTTGAAACTTTGTTTGCAGTAACTCCATCAGTATCACCAGCAAAGCAGCTTCATTATTATCCCATTAAAGAAGAAGAGAATTGTGCAGTACATTTCGAGATTTCATAATTTGCCGCGTCACGAATGTTAATTCTCCATTACGAATGCTAGTTCACAAGACTGGCCGCTTCTGCTTCTGAGCATGGGTAAACTTTTGTGCGACGGACTCGTGTACACACTAACGGAAAGTCCGACAACAAAGTTTTGTTGGCGGAAAATTTGAGAACCTGCTAGCCAGCATTTGTTGGCGGAAAGTCCGACAACAATTGTCCAATGAAGCGTACACATGGTTGGACTTTCCATCAACAAGCTCACATCCAACATTTGTTGTCGGAAAATCCGATCGTGTGTACGGGGCATTACACTTCACATCCCAATTATTATCTTAATTTAGGAGGTGTTGCTGAAATTTTGGCAAATATGGGAACATTTTGGTAAAATTTCACCAGTCCATAAAATGCATAGGGGTCAATGAGTTTGGATGTTAAGGATACAATGGAACTTTAGATTGCTTCTGAGGCTCAAAAAAGACCCTTTTAACTGTCCAAGACCTGCACCAAAAACATTACCTTACGCTTTAACAATAGCAATGCCTATTGATGGAAGGGACTTGGAATCATATTCCTTAGTTTACATGAGTCTCCTGTGGGCTGCAGGGCTTACCCATTTGGAGTACATGCAAAATAAAAAACACAAAAGATATTTACATGGTGCTCAGTGCTAGACTAAAGTGTATTAGTACAAACAGACGTACAAAGTAGATGGGTATAGAGATAAGTAGCCTTGACACATTTCACATACAATGCGCATAGTTATGAGGTATGCATGAAATGTGTCAAGGCTTCTAATCTTGATACATGTCTACTTTGTACATCTCTTTGCAGCAAGCAGCCTGGACCAAGTAATTGGATTTGTTTGCAACCCTAACATTATGTCTATAAACAAAGCAATGGACTGTTTACATGGCTTTGTTTATCAACAAATAATTTGTTGATAATGTTATAGCTAACATGGTTAACAGTTGCTCCATTGATAAAAAGCGATCACAGTTTGCAACTGTGCTAAGCTCATGAAATTATACTTCTTTCAAATTCCTGAGTGATTTCAAAAACTTGTAATTCAGGAATAAAGAGATCTGCTCACCAATGCTAAATGTCCATCCTGGGAGTAACCATCCCAACTCTTACTTGGCCACTGAATATCTTCATAATTGTACAGAAGGAAGGTCTGATTGCCATCGGTTCTCAGGACAGCCTGAAATGTATTCACCTGCAAATACAGAAAATGACTGTTCAAGACTAAACCTCTGAAAGAAGTTTTAAAGCTTGGCAAAACAACCATTGTTGCAATTTAAAAAAGGCATCAGGGTAGTAGATCTACCTTGTGTGTTGAAGATCCATAATACACAACTTGGTGCCATGTGGCTACAAATGCCCACTGAGCTGTGAAATCCACGTCATGGAAGTAAGTTCTGACATCGGAGGTGGCCCGGGACAGAAGAGAGGGATCGGTGCTCTCAGGATAATATATATCACCCGCTAATCTATTATTTACATCAGCCCAGAACATAGCCAGGAACGGGTTTCCAAAAGCAACAGGAAGAGCTTGTGGTGTAAATTGACTGATCGGTGAGCCAAATGATAACATACCATTATTATTCACCGGTGAAGGAGAACATTAAAAAAAAAAAATCTGTTTTAGCCAGATGTACCAATATAGAATTTATGAGGAATGCTACCTATTTATCTAAAGTAGGAAATGGGTGTACGACCTGAGAACAATATTTCTATGGGTGAAGCTGGTTCAAAACAAAAAAACAAAAACAAATAGGTATTTAAAATTTTATAGAAGGAGATTTTGTTTAAATGGTATACTTACATAGAGATAAGAGTAATTTCTACCAAATAGTCGGATGTCCCTGGAAGGAAATATTTTTGGAGATCCTCCATCATCTATCTAAGGATGCAATTGGCCTTTAAGTTGCTCCTGAGGTATAGAAAATCCTGGACCTGTGCCAAACAATATACAAGAACAAATTTGGGGGGCACACTATACAATGCGTTTAAATTCAAGATGGTGCTGCTATAAGACCTACAAACAGTACAAAATATTTTACACTATACCACTCTACCACTAATTCGGGGTACTTTGACGCAGTAAGTGGGCTTAGCACTATATGACCATATAGTGTGACCAAACCCCCGTATTTTTTGAATATGTTCAGGTGTTCAGGTGTTTTTAACTAGCCCTGCAGGAAATGTCATTCTTGTATGTGTGCGCTGTAAAATATTTTGTACTGTTTGTAGGTCTTATAGCAGCACCATCTTGAATTTAAACGCATTGTATGGTGTGCCCCCCAAATATGTTCTTGTATATTGTAATAGGCCCTGACCAGGTTTTTTGGGCTGGAGCACCCCTCCTCATTACCTCTTATTTAGTGGCCACCAGTGTTTAGGATGTATCCCCTTCAGTTCTCCCACATAGAGGAGTTCAGCTCCCATGGTTGAGACAAAGGATCTTCCATTCTATTACTAGTGTAGGACCCACTAATTCGGGGTACTTTGTCGCAGTAAGTGGGCTTAGCACTATATGACCATATAGTTCGACCAAACCCCCGTATTTTTTGAATATGTTCAGGTGTTTTTAACTAGCCCTGCAGTAAATGTCATGTGTGCACTTTAAAATATTTTGTACTGTGCCAAACAATGTCACCCTAATGCCCCGTACGCATATTTCCGACGGAAAATGTTCGATGGGAGCTTGTTTTCTGAAATTCTGACCGTGTGTAGGCTCCATCGGACATTTTCCATCGGAATTTCCGTCACACAAAATTTGAGATCTGGATCTCAAATTCTCCGACAACAAAATCGTAACTTCCGATCGTGTATTACTATTATACAGGATTTATATAGTGCCAACAGTTCACGCAGCGCTTTACAATATAAAAGGGAGACAATACAGTTATAATACAATAAGATACAAGAGGATTAAGAGGGCCCTGCTCAGAAGAGCTTACAACCTAATAGGGAGTGTGTACACAATTCCGACGCACAAAGTTACACGCATGCTCGGAATCAAGCAGAAGAGCCGCACTGGCTATTGAACTTCATTTTTGTGGGCTCGTCGTACATGTTGTACGTCACCGCGTTCTTGACATTCGGAATTTCCGACAAGATTTGTGCGACCGTGTGTATGCAAGACAAGTTTGAGCCAACATCTGTCGGAAAAAATCCATGGTTTTTGTTGTCGGAATGTGTGTACAGGGCATAACTCTGTAAAAAAATATCTCTATTGCTGCAAGGGACACAGTTCCACATTTCTTAGCTCACGGTAGTCTCCTCCACTACCCATTCTGTGTACATGCAATTAAAAAAACAAAAACAAATAGGTATTAAGATAAGTAGACTTGACACATTTTATATACACAAAGTTTTTAGTCATTAGATCGGAGTACTTGATTTGTTAGTTTAGAAACAGAGCAATGGACTGTTTACATGGCTTTGCTTTTCAACAAAGTCATTGATCACAATTTCATCAATAACATGGTTACCCATTGCTCCATTGATAAACACAGCCATGTGATCACAGCTTGTAAATGTGTTTTCTGACAGTGCGACATCTCATAAAATGTTACTTCTTTAAACCCCTGAGTGAATTCAAAAATGTATCCTTTAGGAATAAAGAGTTCTGCTCAAATGAAAACAAAGTCATTGCTAACATAGTGAACAATAGCTCAGTAAATAAACAGCCATGTGATCACAATTTGCAACTGTGTTTCTTTATAGTGCTTAGCTCATATAATAACACTTCTTTTAGACCCCTGAGCGAATTCAAAAACTAATAGTTAGAAATAATAAGATCTCCTCACCAAGGCCAAAGGACCATGTTGGTAGTAACCATATGCATCTGTGGCGGTGCGTCCATAAAAGGCGCAGGGGCGCGCCCCCTCTCTTCTGTCACCTCTCTCTCACCATAGATAGATTCATGCATTGGATGAATCTATCTATGGTCGCCGCTGCCGCCCCCTATTCAGGTGTCCAGCCCCTTGTCGTGCGCCGGGCAGCTGAATTACAGCAGCTGGGTTTTTTTTTTTTGAAGTGCCTGATTAGAGCCTTAGGCTCTAATAGGCTTCCAAAATGGTAAACAGCTGGCTCAATGCTTTGCATTCGTTGTTTACTCAGTGTTGTGTTAGGAAAGCGAATAAATCACTTTCCTAACACTGACCCGCCTCTCAGCCAATCAGGTGCTCGGGTCTGGTTACCTTTCACCTGATTGGCTAAAACAGCAGGCACTGTGATCGGACGCCTGATAGAGAGGACCGGAGACAGCCAGGAGCGTGGTCGTGGAGGACGCCACCATTACCCGCTGCGAGACAGGTAAGTCCCGACTCCTGGGTGATGCACACTGGCAGCATTTGATGGGGCACAGTAGCGGCAATTGATGGGCACACTGGCAGTAATTGATGGGGCACAGTAGTGGCAATTGATGGGCACACTGGCAGCATTTGATGGGGCACAGTAGCAGCAATTGATGGGCACACTGGCAGTAATTAATGGGGCACAGTAGTGGCAATTGATGGGCACACTGGCAGCATTTGATGGGGCACAGTAGTGGCAATTGATGGGCACACTGGCAGTAATTGATGGGGCACAGTAGTGGCAATTGATGGGACACTGGCAGTAATTGATGGGGCACAGTAGTGGCAATTGATGGGCACACTGGCAGTAATTGATGGGGCACAGTAGCGGCAATTGATGGGGCAAGCGCTGTAAGTGTGTGGAGCCTGGATTGGTTGTTTTGCACCGGAGACTCGGAAAGCTCCACCGAAGACACCGAAAATTGAAGAAGTCAGAATTGGAAGGTCCACACATCCACACAATACAGGGAGGAGTCTAAATGGCATGGCTTGAACCACTTAAGTAGAACTATACTCCCCTCACACCCCCGCCGCCCTCAAAATCCAAAACCATGAGGTCAGACTGAGTGCACCCTCTACGCCTGCAGCCGTCCGACAACATAGCTAGACAGGTAATCTCCTGAGACAAGCAGCGGCAAGAGGAATGCAGAAGTACTGGGGGGGCATTCCCTCTGCATCCCTCTTGTCACCATTTATCTCGGGAAAGTGCCTAGAACTGAGAAAAGTGGACATTTCCTTGCTAGGCATGTTGTTTGGCGGAAGTGTGGGGGCACCAAGCCTGACTACATAGCTAGGAAGGAAACAGGAACTCTCCGGAGACAAGTGGCATGTCTCAGAAAAGTTCTGAGGGTGCGCTCAGTCTGACCTCATGACTAGTCAATTAAGATGGCTGAAGATCTGGAACCTAGAAAGACAGTGAAGTGAAGATTTCGAGGGTGGCGGGTGTGTGAGGGGAGGAGAGTATAGTTCCACTTTAAGTGGTTCAAGGCATGCCATTTAGACTCCTCCTCCACATTTCCTGCCCATTGTATGTGCAGCAGTGACTTTGGGAGTGATTGGGATAGGTTGCTCCCTGGAGGGGTGGAGTTTGAGATCAGACCTCATATGACAAAGGGGGGTGTTTGCCTTCCTCTGAATCATCATAAGGTTTAGGGTTTTGAAAAGGCTTCATCTCTGAGGAGTCAGAGATGGATAGATAGATAGATAGATAGATAAATAGATAGATAGATAGATAGATAGATAGATAGATAGATAGATAGATAGATAGATAGATAGATAGATAGATAGATAGATAGATAATGTATGTATGTAGTGCGCCCCTGAATTCTGCACTATGTATGTAGTGCACCCCTGAATTCTGCACTGTGTGTAACCCCTCTGCACTCTGTACATAATGCACTCCCGGTGTTTAATGCCTCCTACTGTTAGTGAAATTTGACCACACCCACTATTTGATGCGGTTTGGAGGGTGTGTGTGGAGGGGGGTTTAAGGAGTTCTGGTTCCAGCACCTATTTTCCTAGAAAAAAAGCCCTGGTAAGGAGTATATCATGTATAGAGTGCAGAGCTCAGGAGTATATAATGTATAGAGGGCAGAGGTAAGGAGTGTATAATGTATAGAGTGCAGAGGTAAGGAGTATATGATGTATAGAGTGCAGAGGTAAGGAGTGTATAATGTATAGAGTACAGAGGTAAGGAGTATATGATGTATAGAGTGCAGAGCTCAGGAGTATATAATGTATAGAGTGCAGAGGTAAGGAGTGTATAATGTATAGAGTACAGAGGTAAGGAGTATATGATGTATAGAGTGCAGAGCTCAGGGGTATATAATGTATAGAGTGTAGAGGTAAGGAGTGTATAATGTATAGAGTGCAGAGGTAAGGAGTGTATAATGTAGAGTGCAGAGGTAAGGAGTATATGATGTATAGAGTGCAGAGGTAAGGAGTGTATAATGTATAGAGTGCAGAGGTAAGGAGTATATGATGTATAGAGTGCAGAGCTCAGGGGTATATAATGTATAGAGTGTAGAGGTAAGGAGTGTATAATGTATAGAGTGCAGAGGTAAGGAGTGTATAATGTAGAGTGCAGAGGTAAGGAGTATATGATGTATAGAGTGCAGAGGTAAGGAGTGTATAATGTATAGAGTGCAGAGGTAAGGAGTATATGATGTATGGAGTACAGAGGTAAGGAGTATATGATGTATAGAGTACAGAGGTAAGGAGTATATGATGTATAGAGTGCAGAGCTCAGGAGTATATAATGTATAGAGTGTAGAGGTAAGGAGTATAGGGAATGCAGGGATCAGGATGTGTGTCAGTGTCTGTGAATGAGTCTCTATGTATGTCTGACCATTTGTCCCCGGGCATCCCATATTTAAGTTGAATACAAGTTACGTTTCCAGTCTCCAAGTCCCTACTAGGAAGACTTCAGTATCATCAGAACTGAGTCCCTACATGGAAGCTGAAGATATGGCTTTTCATAGACTGTCTTAAAAGATTGAATAAGGTTGAAAAACTTCTAAGAATGACAATGCAAACTGTAATCCTGTTCTGTATCGTGACTTCACAGGTCAAAGGTGACTTAGCTACAACTTTCTTTCTCATGGTTTTAACAATGTATAAAAGATAATATATAAATATTTAGCAAATACACACAGATGCTATTAATTATGACTGATAATACACTAATCCTAACTAACAGTATTTAAATTAATAAATTTATTCTTTCATAGATTCTGTCTATTCTTGACTGCCAAGACATTGTACACGCACATGAACTTTAATGGCATCCCAGTCTTCTCTCAGCACATATCCCCCTTCCCCCACACCTTTACAGTGCACTCCTCTGCACAACTTCAGGCTTTGGTAATCCCTCACCTCTTCCGACAGCATCCCAGTCTTTGTCCATAGGGTTCAATATTGAGTTGGCCCACGCTTTGCAGCTATAACAGCTTCAACTCTTCTGGGAAGGCTGTCCACAAGGTTTAGGAGTGTGTCTATGGGAATGTTTGACCATTCTTCCAGAAGCGCATTTGTGAGGTCAGGCTCTGATGTTGGAGGAAAAGGCCTGGCTCGCAGTCTCTGCTCTAATTCATCCCAAAGGTGTTCTAGGTCAGGTCAGGACTCTGTGCAGGCCATTCAAATTCCCCCACCCCAAACTCGCTCATCCATGTCTTTATGGACCTTGCTTTATACAATGGTGAGCAGTCATGTTGGAACAGGAAGGGACTATCCCCAAACTGTTGGGAGCATGAAATTGTCCAAAATGTCTTGGTATGTTGACGCCATAAGAGTTCCCTTCACTGGAACTAAGGGGCCAAGCCCAACCCCTGAAAAACAACCCCACACCATAATCCCCCTTCCACCACCAGTTGAAGCTGTTAAAGCTGCAAAGAGTGGGCCAACCCAATATTGAACCCTACGGACTTAAGCCTGGTACGATTGTTGGCAGGGGTTGTCTGTTGACAGACTGTTGTCCTAAAATCTTACCGTTAGTAAGCTCCTTTTGACAATTGTTGTCCATCTTTCGGCCAACAAATTTGGATGACAGGCTAGTAAATTTTCGGCGGACAACGGTTTGATGTCAGATTTTCGTATGGTCAGTACACAAATCCGTCACACAAAAGTCGAAAGTACAAACACGCATGCTCGGAATCAATGCTCACCAAACACGAAATTAGCAGGGGCAGCCAGAGGAACACAGGAGGACACGCCGCGGGGGGTGGAGGAAATGTGGGCCCCGAGGAACAGATGAGATATCCATCCCCGGGCGCCAAGCTCGCAGGTTGTAACAGACCTTTCTAATGTGCTTAATCTTTCTGACAGAGAACTTGCAGATAGAGAAGTATCCCTTTTATCTAAAGGACTAAACCTTTGTCCCCAGAGACACTTCAACCTATTTGATACAATTGTGGACATTAATATGTTTGTGATATCTGCACCTGTTGATGTTGTACCGGCAGATGATGAATTTTCTTTCAGGGAATGTTGTGCTATTAGAGATTTTGAAGAGTTGGCAGCTGAAAGTGATAGTTTCAAAGAAAGTGAAAGTTTCAAAGAAATATTGAACGGGATCTGACGGCCCTAGCACACCAGACACAGCAGGGTGAGACAGTATGGCATGATAACATCACGAGGGAGGAAAGGCTGGCTCTTAAAAACCTGAGTGAAGACGATACCATTACCATCCGTAATTCAGACAAAGGTGGGTTAATCGTGATTTTAAACACAGAGCAATACAGACAGCTGTCTGATCGGTCTACATATGACACATTAAGTGGGGACCCAACTAAAAAGTTTAGAAGTGTGCTTGTGGAATTGATACGTAGGGGTACGGGACTAGGTTTATTTAACACAAAGGAGGCAGTGTCTCTAGTACGCAGAATGTCCCGTCCTCCCCACGTTCTATCATTTGCCAAAAAACACATGTAGCGCTGGTAGATTTCTAATCTACCCCTTATATGTAAATTTAGTGGGTTATCTGTGCTGTACATAGTTCAAATTTAATCTAGGGCTAAATTAGCCTCTGTACCAGCATTGGCTGTGTTGCGTGCAGTTCCGCACTGTTGCCTGTGGGTGTCGTTGTCACTATAGGTCAGTGTTGGAAAGCAACAAGCTGAAGTATATTGAGTGCTCTTCTTTCTCAGAGGCAACTCGGCAGAGGTGGTCCGCTGCTGTGCCTTCTGGGAGTAGGTACTTAAAGGACAGACGCCATTTTTCTTTCTCTTTCACCTGCTGGCCCACCTGGCCTAAAGGTATATGATGGGAAGTTTTACTTCGTGGCCCTCCACGCCGGAGGGTTGCGATGCTGCAGCCGTGCAGGTAGGCCCAGAAGCCTGTCTGGGGCCTACTACTACGGGGATGGTCGTGTGCTGTCTGTCCTGCGGGAAGAAGCCGGACAATTGAAAAGACCCAGGGGAGGACCCGTCTTTGGAGAGGATCGAGCGGAATGCTGGTGTCTCAAGAGGGGCCTAGTGACTCGATAGGAGGACGCATCTTAATCTAACCTATTACACAAGTACTGCCGGGTCGGCTTAAAGGTTCTGGTACTGTGTTGCTATTCATCTAAAACTACTACGTCCTGTGGCAGAGGATCGTACAGTTAAGTTGTTCTTCTAAAGTCTGTGGCAGAGACTTTTTGTTCGTGCTACGCTACAGCTACTAGGTCAGTGAGAGAGACCAAAGATTTAATCCTGGACTAAAGGTATAATCATTCTCCAAGATCTCAAATTCCTAAGTGATATAAAGAAAAGGTATTTGAACCTCCCTGCAACTCTTTTTCTACCTCTTTCCTGCTACTTCTTCAAGTTACTTCCTATTAAAGCATTGAAAAAGTACTAAAGTGACTGGTGCCTACATTGTCTGAGACAAAGCTCAACATGGACTCTAAGTTCTGGTATTGGTGAAACTAAAGGTAAAAAGGTGATGGTAACAGCCCAATTTAACTCAGCAGCTCCTAAGGGGGTTAGTGCTACACACATAAAGGGTTAGAGCCCCTGCAGGGGTAGACTGATTATATCAGGGATCAATTCCCTAAATGAGAGGTCGGGGCCAATGGCTCGATAGACAACTACAGCCGTTGGTGAACCAGTTCCCGGGATTTTTGAAAGACACCAACCATCTTTTATATATTATGAAGGATTTGAAGTGGCAGGAAGACTACTCATGGGTTACTTTTGATGTGAGTAGTCTGTACTCCTCTATCCCCCACAAGCAGGCTGTAACAGCTGTACTTTTTTACTTGGAGACACTGACAAACGTATCTATTGAACACCGTCTCTTCATTGCTGGAATATCTTCTGTCACGTAATTTCTTTGTGTTCCATGGGGATTTCTACCTCCAGAGGTGTGGGGCAGCAATGGGAGCAAAATTTTCGCCCTCATTAGCCAACCTTTACATGGGTTGGTGGGAAAGGTCCCGCATCTTTGGGTGTGGAAATCCCCATAGAGCTAGGATTGTCCTTTACCTGAGATTCATTGATGACCTCTTACTGGTTGTATGTGGGAGAGTGGATATCATGCCATCTATGCTTACATACCTTAATGATAATGATCTTAATCTGTCATTCACTGATGCAGTTGACAAGAGCTCCATGTGTTTTTTAGATGTCAGTCTGACAGGCATTGATGGCAAGGTATGTTCCACCATCTCAGGACTTTTTTTCTCAGAGAATAGGTGAAGGAACTCACCCTCCCCATTCAACTTCCCATCCCCAACCACGCCCAAACTCCGCCCCCAGCCACACCTTGTTTAGAGGGGAGAAGTACTGCAGCATCAAATAACTGTAGTAAGTTAAGGATTAGAACTGCATATCACACAAGGCACGTGGTTCAGGAATGTGTATTGTGCAGTGGTGAGAAGTGAGTATCATACAAGGCACAGAAAAAAAAATCTGCAAAAAGGACAGTACTTACATTCAATCCAAAGCATCCCCTGTGCTCAGGTTTGTGCAGCATATAGCCCTGTGTACAGAATGCAGGGGTCAGGAATAGGTAACAGAGGGTATCACACAGAGTGCAGTGGTAAAACGTATGTAATATGCAGACTAGCATACAGAAAGCAGGGCTCAGGAGTATATAATGCAAAACCCATTGTACAGAATACAGCATGCAGTAGGACCATCCCGAGGCCTTTAATATGTGACATACAGCCATGCATTACATACTCTTGCTCACTGAACTCTGCATGTGTTACTGTCCCCCATCCCTGGTCTTACCCATGCAAAAATCCCCCTTCCTTCAAATATCCTATCTCCGTGTCCCCTCTTCCACAGCTCACCTTTGCCCCCCCCCCCCATCAACATCTCATTTCTGCACCCCTATAACCACAGCTTACACCCCCAGTCCACAACTCACCTCTGCACCCCCATCTACATATTATCTCTGCACCCCCATCTAAAGCTCACCTTAATCCACAGCTCTCACCTTTGCCACCCCCCCATGTTTCACTTCTGCACCCCCAGCTTCCCCCATGGCTCTCACCTCTGCACAACCTTCCCCACCCTCCACAGCTCTCACTTTGCACAACCTGCCTTCTGCAGCTCTCCCCTCTGCACAGAGCTCCCCCTTCCCAGTTCTTCTCTCCCTTTCTGCACAAATCCATCCCCCATCCACACTTTCCCAGTTCTCCTCTCTGCACACATCCCCCCAGCTCACCTCCATGTACAAATCCCCTTTCTGCACACACCCCCCCTGCTCTCCTCCATGTACAAATCCCCCCAGATCCCCTCTTTGCACACATCCCGCCAGCTCTCCTCCATGTACAAATCCCCCCCCCTAGATCCTCTCTCTGCACACATCCCCCCAGATCCCCCCTCTGCACACACCACCCCGCTCTCCTCCATGTACAAATCCCCTCCAGATCCCCTCTCTGCACACATCCTCCCAGATCCCCGCTCTGCACACATCCCCCCCAGATCCCCTCTCTGCACGCATCCCCCCAGATCCTCTCTCTGCACGCATCCCCCCAGATCCCCTGTCTGCACACATCCCCCCAGATCCCCTCTCTGCACACATCCCCCCAGATCCCCTCTCTGCACACATCCCCCCAGATCCCCTCTCTGCACACATCCCCCCAGATCCCCTCTCTGCACACAAATCCCCCCTTCCAGATCCCCTCTCTGTACACATCCCCCCCCCAGATCCCCTCTCTGCACACAAATCCCCCCCAGATCCCCTCTCTGCACACATCCCCCAGATCCCCTCTCTGCACACATTCCCCCCAGATCCTCTCTCTGCACACAACCCCCCCAGATCCCCTCTCTGCACACAAATCCCCCCAGATCCCCTCTCTGAACACAAATACCCCTAGATGCCCCCTCTGCATACATCCCCTCAGATCCCCTCTCTGCACACAAATCCCCCCAGATCCCCTCTCTGCACACATCCCCCCAGATCCCCTCTCTGCACACAAATCCCCCCATTTCTACTCTCTGCACACATCCCCCCCAGATCCCCCTCTCTGCACACAAATCCCCCCAGATCCCCTCTCTGCACACATCCTCCCAGATCCCCTCTCTGCACACAAATCCCCCCATTTCTACTCTCTGCACACATCCCCCCCAGATCCCCTCTCTGCACACATCCCCCCCAGATCCCCTCTCTGCACACAAATCCCCCCAGATCCCCTCTCTGCACACATCCCCCCCAGATCCCCTCTCTGCACACATCCCCCCCAGATCCCCTCTCTGCACACATCCTCCCCAGATCCCCTCTCTGCACACCAATCCCCCTATTTCTACTCTCTGCACACATCCCCCCATCTCTCCTCTCTGCTAACCCCCCCCCTCCCTTCACTGTTCCCTCTTCACAAATTTCTACCCTGTCTTCTCTCAGCGCATATCCCCCCTTCCCCCACACCATTACAGTGCACTCCTCTGCACAACTTCAGGCTTTGGTAATCTCTCACCTCTTCCGTTGGCATCCCAGTCTTATAGGGCGTACACACGGTCGGACTTTGTTCGGACATTCCGACAACAAAATCCTAGGATTTTTTCCGACGGATGTTGGCTCAAACTTGTTTTGTCTACACACGGTCGCACAAAGTTGTCGGAAAACCCGATCTTTCTAAACGCGGTGACGTAAAACACGTACGTCGGGACTATAAACGGGGCAGTGGCCAATAGCTTTCATCTCTTTATTTATTCTGAGCATGCGTGGCACTTTGTTGGATTTGTGTACACACGATTGGAATTTCCGTACAACGGATTTTGTTGTCGGAAAATTTTATCTCCTGCTCTCCAACTTTTTGTGTCGGAAAATCCGATGGAAAATGTCCGATGGAGCCCACACACGGTCGGAATTTCCGACAACGCGCTCTGATTGGACATTTTCCATCGGAAAATCCGACCGTGTGTACAGGGCATTAGTCTGTAGGGTTCAATATTGAGTTGGGCCACCCTTTGCAGCTATAACAGCTTCAACTCTTCTGGGAAGGCTGTCCACAAGGTTTAGGAGTGTGTTTATGGGAATGTTTGACCATTCTTCCAGAAGCGCATTTGTGAGATTAGGCACTGATGTTGGAGGAAAAGGCCTGCCTCGCAATCTCTGCTCTAATTCATCCCAAAGGTGTACTAGGTCAGGTCAGGACTCTGTGCAGGCCAGTCAAGTTCCTCCACCCCAAACTTGCTCAAACATGTCTTTATGGACCTTGCTTTGTACAATGGTGAGCAGTCATGTTGGAACAGGAAGGGGCCATCCCCAAACTGTTGGGAGCATGAAATTGTCCAAAATGTCTTGGTATGCTCAAGCCTTAACAGTTCCCTTCACTGGAACTAAGGGGCCAAGCCCAACCCCTGAAAAACAACCCCACACCATAATCTCCCCTCCACCACCAGTTGAAGCTGTTAAAGCTGCAAAGAGTGGGCCAACCCAATATTGGACCCTATGGACTTAGGCCTCGTAAACATGGTACGATTGTTGGCAGGGGGTTGTCTGTTGACAGACTGTTGTCCTAAAATCATACCGTTAGTAAGCTCCTTTTGACAATTGTTGTCCAACTTTCGGCCAACAAATTTGGATGACAGGCTAGTAAATTTTCGGCGGACAACGGTTTGATGTCAGATTTTCGTATGGTCAGTACACAAATCCGTCACACAAAAGTCAAAAGTACAAACACGCATGCTCAACAAACATGAAATTAGCAGGGGCGGCCAGAGGAACACAGGAGGACACGCCGCGGGGGGGTGGAGGAAATGTGGGCCCCGAGGAACAGTTGAAATATGCATCCCTGGGCGCCAAGCTCGCAGGTTGTAACAGACCTTTCTAATGTGCTTAATCTTTCTGATAGAGAACTTGCAGATGGAGAAGTATCCCTTTTATCTAAAGGACTAAACCTTTGTCCCCAGAGACACTTCAACCTATTTGATACAATTGTGGACATTAATATGTTTGTGAGGAACCTTACAATAAAAAGACATTATCATTCAGTAGATGACACTCTATATCTGCACCTGTTGATGTTGTACCGGCAGATGATGAATTTGCTTTCAGGGAATGTTGTGCTATTAGAGATTTAGAAGAGTTGGCAGCTGAAAGTGATAGTTTCAAAGAAAGTGAAAGTTTTAAAGAAATATTGAACGGGATCTGACGGCTCTAGCACACCAGACACAGCAGGGTGGTATGATATTATCACGAGGGAGGAAAGGCTGGCTCTTAAAAACCTGAGTGAAGACGATACCATTACCATCCGTAATTCAGACAAAGGTGGGTTAATCGTGATTCTAAACACAGAGCAATACAGACAGCTGTCTGATCGGTCTACATATGACACATTAAGTGGGGACCCCTCTAAAAAGTTTAGAGGTGTGCTTGTGGAATTGATACGTAGGGGTACGGGACTAGGTTTATTTAACACAAAGGAGGCAGTGTCTCTAGTACGCAGAATGTCCCGTCCTCCCCACGTTCTATCATTTGCCAAAAAACACATGTAGCGCTGGTAGATTTCTAATCTACCCCTTATATGTAAATTTAGTGGGTTATCTGTGCTGTACATAATTCAAATTTAATCTAGGGCTAAATTTTTGATTTATGAAAGACACCAACCATCTTTTATATATTATGAAGGATTTGAAGTGGCAGGAAGACTACTCATGGGTTACTTTTGATGTGAGTAGTCTGTACTCCTCTATCTAGAAGGAAGGAGAGGGGACCACCCTATAAGTACCTGCCTTTAAATAAGTCACAAAGTCACAATTTTCCACCCAATGCCTCTCCTCAGAGTTGGAGGCCGTATCCGTAACCCAAAACAAACATACTATCAAAGGAAAGGACCAGGGGGAAGCACAAGGGAGTGATCTCCCTAGGTCCAAAAAGTGGTTACCATGGATATGGTGGGCAATAAAGGGAGGGAAAAGGATGTATGTAAAAATATATAAAGGTTTATTGGATAAATCTAAAATTAACAAGTGCTATACCATAGACAATAGAACACATGTATGGAGCTGATCCACCTGACACAATTTAATGGGCCCGTCCAGTGCAATCAGCACGGGGCGCGCCCATCAACCTACAACACACAAACATACAACATATACACATATAGACATATGAAATAAAACATAAAGTGCAGGCGCCTTTATACCCACAGATGCATGAGGTCCCTGTGGCCAATCGCCAGATCAAAAAGGAAAATAATGTTTGTTTGGAATATGATAATAAAGGGACCTAATGCATGTGTGGTCCCCCGGGGAGATGGGGAAAGTGGAATGGATATATACAATTGGTTGCCTAACTCAAAACCTCGCTAGATATCATCTACGTTGGCTGTATGGATACTGCAGCTAGATTGGTGGGTCAGGGGGACTCATACATTGTGTTGCATGCGCATGCTTAAATCATGAATTTTGCTGAGAGTCCATTCCTGTAGTTAGTGGGGATGAATATATAGCTGAGAGTCTCTGTAGAGTTTAGGGGATATAGAAACCGCACAGTGTAATGAATACTGTTTGTACCAGGAACAGATCACATGACCTCTCAGGATGGCCCGATATCTCTCGGGACTGCCAGTGTATGAGGGTATGCTGGAAGTCTATACAGAGCTGAATGTCACTGTGCACTTCTGTCCACATTGGTCAGGGCCATATCACTTCAGTTATTAAGGGTTCAGAGTCACCACTGCATATAGGAGCTAAAGGGGTTACATTACCACCTCTCTGTCGTACGAGTATTAGCTGTGTCTAATGTCCTGCAGCTGCTCCACCGCTCCGTGGCCTCTGCGCTGCCAGTGCCGACCGTGATATGCTGTATTCACCAGGCGTTCGGGTACGTAGTAATCCTTTCACTCGCTGGAGCACACTACAACTGTGCTTGTGTGGTGGGTTCTCTCCCCGTATGTGTGGCGGTCAAACTTTTCAAGTTTCCACTGAAAGGGAATCCCGTCTCCTGATCACTGCGGGAGATAGCTTCGGCGTCTGCACATCTTGGTTACGTCGACGCGTTTCGCAACGTCATTGTTACGTAGCTTGAAAAGTTTGACCGCCACACATACGGGGAGAGAACCCACCACACAAGCACAGTTGTAGTGTGCTCCAGCGAGTGAAAGGATTACTACGTACCCGAACGCCTGGTGAATACAGCATATCACGGTCGGCACTGGCAGCGCAGAGGCCACGGAGCGGTGGAGCAGCTGCAGGACATTAGACACAGCTAATGCTCGTACGACAGAGAGGTGGTAATGTAACCCCTTTAGCTCCTATATGCAGTGGTGACTCTGAACCCTTAATAACTGAAGTGATATGGCCCTGACCAATGTGGACAGAAGTGCACAGTGACATTCAGCTCTGTATAGACTTCCAGCATACCCTCATACACTGGCAGTCCCGAGAGATATCGGGCCATCCTGAGAGGTCATGTGATCTGTTCCTGGTACAAACAGTATTCATTACACTGTGCGGTTTCTATATCCCCTAAACTCTACAGAGACTCTCAGCTATATATTCATCCCCACTAACTACAGGAATGGACTCTCAGCAAAATTCATGATTTAAGCATGCGCATGCAACACAATGTATGAGTCCCCCTGACCCACCAATCTAGCTGCAGTATCCATACAGCCAACGTAGATGATATCTAGCGAGGTTTTGAGTTAGGCAACCAATTGTATATATCCATTCCACTTTCCCCATCTCCCCGGGGGACCACACATGCATTAGGTCCCTCTATTATCATATTCCAAACAAACATTATTTTCCTTTTTGATCTGGCGATTGGCCACAGGGACCTCATGCATCTGTGGGTATAAAGGCGCCTGCACTTTATGTTTTATTTCATATGTCTATATGTGTATATGTTGTATGTTTGTGTGTTGTAGGTTGATGGGCGCGCCCCGTGCTGATTGCACTGGACGGGCCCATTAAATTGTGTCAGGTGGATCAGCTCCATACACGTGTTCTATTGTCTATGGTATAGCACTTGTTAATTTTAGATTTATCCAATAAACCTTTATATATTTTTACATACATCCTTTTCCCTCCCTTTATTGCCCACCATATCCATGGTAACCACTTTTTGGACCTAGGGAGATCACTCCCTTGTGCTTCCCCCTGGTCCTTTCCTTTGATAGTATGTACTCCTCTATCCCCCACAAGCAGGCTGTAACAGCTGTACTTTTTTACTTGGAGACATTGACAAACGTATCTATTGAACACCGTCTCTTCATTGCTGGAATATCTTCTGTCACGTAATTTCTTTGTGTTCCATGGGGATTTCTACCTCCAGAGGTGTGGGGCAGCAATGGGAGCAAAATTTTCGCCCTCATTAGCCAACCTTTACATGGGTGGGTGGGAACGGTCCCGCATCTTTGGGTGTGGAAATCCCTATAGAGCTAGGATTGTCCTTTACCTGAGATTCATTGATGACCTCTTACTGGTTGTATGTGGGAGAGTGGATATCATGCCATCTATGCTTACATACCTTAATGATAATGATCTTAATCTGTCATTCACTGATGCAGTTGACAAGAGCTCCATGTGTTTTTTAGATGTCAGTCTGACAGGCATTGATGGCAAGGTATGTTCCACCATCTCAGGGCTTTTTTTCTCAGAGAATAGGTGAAGGAACTCACCCTCCCCACCCAACTCCCCGCCCCCAACCATGCCCAAACTCCGCCCCCAGCCACACCTTGTTTAAAGGGGAGAAGTACTGCAGCATCAAATAACTGTAATAAGTTAAGGATTAGAACTGCATATCACACAAGGCACGTGGTTCAGGAATGTGTATTGTGCAGTGGTGAGAAGTGAGTATCATACAAGGCACAGAAAAAAAAATAGCAAAAAGGACAGTACTTACATTCAATCCAAAGCATCCCCTGTGCTCAGGTTTGTGCAGCATATAGCCCTGTGTACAGAATGCAGGGGTCAGAAATAGGTAACAGAGGGTATCACACAGAGTGCAGTGGTAAAACGTATGTAATATGCAGACCAGCATACAGAAAGCAGGGCTCAGGAGTATATAATGCAAAACCCATTGTACAGAATACAGCATGCAGTAGTACCATCCCGAGGCCTTTAATATGTGACATACAGCCATGCATTACATACTCTTGCTCACTGAACTCTGCATGTGTTACTGTCCCCCATCCCTGGTCTTACCCAAGCAAAAATCCCCCTTCCTTCAAATATCCTATCTCTGTGTCCCCTCTTCCACAGCTCACCTTTGCCCCCCCCCCCATCAACATCTCACTTCTGCATCCCTATAACCACAGCTTACACCCCCAGTCCACATATTACTAAACTCACCTCTGCACCCCCATCCACATATTATCTCTGCACCCCCATCTAAAGCTCACCTTAATCCACAGCTCTCACCTTTGCCACCCCCCCATGTTTCACTTCTGCACCCCCAGCTTCCCCCATGGCTCTCACCTCTGCATAACCTGCCCCACCCTCCACATCTCTCACTTTGCACAACCTGCCTTCTGCAGCTCTCCCCTCTGCACAGAGCTCCCCCTCCCCAGTTCTTCTCTCCCTCTCTGCACAAATCTACCTCCATCCACACTTTCCCAGTTCTCCTTTCTGCACACATCCCCCAGCTCTCCTCCATGTACAAATCCCCTTTCTGCACACATCCCCCCCGCTCTCCTCCATGTACAAATCACCCCCAGATCCTCTCTCTGCACACATCCCCCCAGATCCCATCTCTGCACACACACACCCGCTCTCCTCCATGTACAAATCCCCCCAGATCCCCTCTCTGCACACATCCCCCCAGCTCTCCTCCATGTACAAATCGCCCCCAGATCCCCTCTCTGCACACATCCCCCCAGCTCTCCTCCATGTACAAATCCCCCCCCAGATCCCCTCTCTGCACACATCCCCCCAGATCCCCTCTCTGCACACATCCTCCCCAGATCCCCTCTCTGCACACATCCCCTCAGATCCCCTCTCTGCACACATCCCCCCAGATCACCTCTCTGCACACATCCCCCTAGCTCTCCTCCATGTACAAATTCCCCTCAGATCCCCTCTCTGCACACATCCCCCCAGATCACCTCTCTGCACACATCCCCCCAGATCACCTCTCTGCACACATCCCCCCAGATCCCCTCTCTGCACACAAATACCTCCAGATCCACTCTCTGCACACATCCCCCCAGATCCCCACTCTGCACACATCCCCCCAGATCCCCACTCTGCACACATCCCCCCAGATCCCCACTCTGCACACATCCCCCCAGATCCCCTCTCTGCACACAAATACCCCTAGATGCCCCCTCTGCACACATCCCCCCAGATCCCCTCTCTGCACAAAAATCCCCCCAGATCCCCTCTCTGCACACAAATCCCCCCAGATCCCCTCTCTGCAAACATTCCCCCCCCAGATCCCCTCTCTGCACACATCCCCCCAGATCCCCTCTCTGCACACAAATACCCCTAGATGCCCCCCTGCGCACATCCCCCCAGATCCCCTCTCTGCACACACATCCCCCCAGATCCCCTGTCTGCACACAAATCCCCCCATCTCTCCTCTCTGCACACATTCTCCCCATCTCTCCTCTCTGCTAACCCCCCTTTCACTGTTCCCTCAGCACAAATTGCTACCCTGTCTTCTCTCAGCACATATCCCCCCTTCCCCCACACCTTTACAGTGCACTTCTCTGCACAACTTCAGGCTTTGGTGATCCCTCACGTCTACCGATGGCCACTGGTCTCTCTGGTATGCACAGGCTTTTTTTTTTTTTTTTTTTTTAGCAGAGTACAGAGAGCTCTGCCTGCTGTAGCAAAGAGCCGAGGAGGAGTTTCAGAGCTCCTCGGCTCCATGCTACAATGTCTCAGTAGCAGAAGCGTGCACAAGGGTTCGAGCCTCGAGGGCAGCAGCACTGAGTGCCCATAGCTAACACAGAAAAGCCAGTAGAGGAAGTGAGCTGTGCAGGAAAACTTCCTTTACTGGCTATGAGTTTCATGTCAAGTCGGAGAAGAGAGGGCTGCCAGAGGTTCCGGAACGCAGTTCTGGTGTCTTGCCGAGAAAGTTCCCCCGGCGGTTAAGGACCCCCCTCTACTGCGCAGCCGCAGCGCTTGCGCAGTAGGAACAACAAGGGAGCCGCCGAAAAGAGCCGAAGCTGAACACCTGAGTCAGCTGTACACAGCGCCTGCGCACTACATTCTACCCTATGTCCACGTTAAAGCCCCACCATCCAAGTGGACATAGAGTTAGAATAATAATATGTCGAGCGCAGCGTGGCCGTGCCCGAAGCGTGGCGAGCGTAGCGAGCCCGCGAGGGGCCATTTACAAACTCTCTTTTATTAAAATAGTGTTCTCTTCGGGCTATTTTCGGTGGCTCCCTTGTTGTTCCTACTGCGCAAGCGCTGCACCTGCGCAGTAGAGGGGGGTCCTTATCCGCCGAGGGGAATTTTCTCGGCAGAACACCGACAAGTTCCGGCTGAAAAAAAACCCTGCACCCTCTACAGGAAACCGCTCTCAGGTAATTCTCTCTTACTTGCCCAGTCTGGCCACCCAAGACACAGTATCAGGGGCATCCCTGTTGGCCAATTTTTACGTGTGAGGCGCATTTGCAGTGACAACGACCAATTCGAAAGGGAAGAGAAATTGCTGCTCCAAAAACGTCAAACCTTCAGGAAAACCCACCCTATGATGAACTCGGAGGTGCTGGCTCTGCACAAATTTGGAAGGATGGGAAAAACAGCTGACGAGTTTCACACCTTGTGGTGGTGACTAATCATAGCTATGTTTAAGCACCACCACATGGTGTGAAACGCGTCAGCTGTTGTATCTTATTGACCCCACATCTCCCCACAATAGATTCTTATTAAGGGATGTTTACATTCCTTGTAATAGGAATAAAAGTGATCAAACAAAATGTAAAAAAATGTGCAAAAATAAAAAAATTAAGTAAAATAAAAAAATAAATTGAAAATGCCCCTGTCCCCGGTAGCTCGCGTTCAGAAGCGAACGCACATGTAAGTCCCGCCCACATATGTAAACACCGTTCAAACTACACATGTGAGGTATCGCTGCGTGCGTTAGAGCGTGTGCACCAATTCTAGCACTAAACCTCCTCTGTAACTCTAAACTGGTAACCTGTAAAAATTTTCAAAGCGTCGCCTATGGAGATTTTTAAGTACCGATGTTTGGCGCCATTCCACGAGCGTGCGCAGTTTTAAAGCGTGACATGTTAGGTATCTATTTACTTGGCGTAACATCATCTTTCACATATTAAAAAAAAATTGGGCTAACTTTACTGTTTTGCTATTTTCTTAATTCATGAAACCGTTTTTTTTCCAAAAAAAAGGCGTTTGAAAAATTATTACGCAAATACCGTGCAAGATATAAAGTTGCAATGGCCGCCATTTTATTCCCTAGGGTGTCTGCTAAAAAGAAATGTATAATGTTTGGGGGTTCTGAGTAATTTTCTAGCACAAAAAATTATGAATTTTACATGTAGGAGAGAAGTGCCAGAATGGGCCCGGTATTGAAGTGGTTAATACCAAAATGGGGCACTATTCCTCCCATTGAAACCAATGATGGGGCACTATTCTTCCCATATGCCCACTGATGCCGGGCCTTTTTTTTTCACTGCCCACAATCTGCCCCCCCTCAAAGCTTGAAGGACAAACTTTTGAAAGTTTGGAGATCCCGTCTCGAAGCCCTGAAAAATGACATAGGAACCTGTGAGAACAATGCAAGTTTACATATTCAGCTTATTTCAAGAATGCCTTGAAGAAATGCATAACAATAGCTTTGTCTATTTTTTTATTTATTTTTTTTGGTGTGCTGAGACAAAATACATCTGTAAAAATAACCAGTGAGGTCATATTTTTTTTTTCAAGGTGCGTCATTAGATGCTTTGACAATAACGACAACCTAAGAAAACTCAGGTCAGCCATAAAAAACACTATTGCAAATGATATGAAAATTACACTGGAAAGGTTGGAAACCAAAAACAATTTGATTGATTTTCTAAACTTGCGGCATACATTGCGTGATCTTAAAGACTCCCCTCTGATCCAACGATGTTCACGATAGCCTTGGCTGGATGGGGACTCTCCCTCATCATTGGCCGAGACAGCAGCAGGAGCCCATTGGCTCCCACTGCTGTCAATCACAGCCAGTGAGCCAATGAGAAGAGAGTGGGGGGTGGGGGGCGTGCCGCGGCTCAATGTGTCTTATGGACGCATAAAGCAGCAGCTAGACATGTTGGGGTTCATTTATTTCCGAATTGAAATTCGGACAAATTTTTTGTTATTCGGATTTGTAACCGAATTTGCATATTACAATAGTAACTAATTTAATCAAATCTGAAATAATGAATCAAAATTTCGGACAAAATTCAAATTCAAATATTTTTCAAATCATATTCGAATATCTTTTTAAATCAAATTTGAATAGTTTTCAAATCAAATTCGAATTTCCAAAGGGAATAAATTAGAATAGAACGTAAAGGAATAGAATTGAAAAAATAGAATAGAAAATAAAAGAATATAATATAATAGAGTAAAACAGAAAAGAAAATAAAAGAATAGAAAAAAATTGAATAGAAAAAAAAAGGGATAGAATAGAAAATAAAAGAATAGAGAAAACAGAACAAAATAGAATAGAAAATTAAAGAACAGAATGAAATAGAATAGAAAATAAAAGAATAGAATAGAAAATAAAATATAAAGAATAGAGCCATCTTCTAAAATTCGAATTTCGAATAGAATAAATTCAAATTCTAATTGAATAGAATAGAAAATAATAGAATAGAATAAACAATAGAAAATAATAGAATAGAAATAATATAATAATATAACCGTTTTCCGAAATTCAAATTTCGAAACAGAATACATTTTATTTAGAATAGAATAGAAAAGAAAAGAAAAGAATAGAATAGAATGGAAAAGAATATAGGAGAATAAAAATAAAATAATAGAATAGAATGGAATAGAAAGAATTTAACCATCTTCCAAAATTCGAATACAATAAATTTGATTTCGAATGGAATTCAAATGGAATTCGAGGATTTGAATTTGAATAAACAAAACGAATTCCAAAAACGAATTGAACTAATTTAACTATACAAATTAATGTAACTAACAAATCGAAAAAAAACAATTTTTTTCCTTCTGCACATGTCTAGCAGTGGCTTGGGAGTGAGCACGTAGCAGTGCCCCCAGGGCAAGCAGCTTTCTAGAGTTACTCATCCCCCTCCCGATCTGATTTGCTCAGATAGGAGGATGCAGAGTTTCAGTTACAGAGAGATTGTCAATCAAACATGGGATTTATCGGCAGTTCAAGAGGATGAGCACTTGTTAGAATCATATTTTTAAACATTCAGTTTAAGAAAGCTACTTCCATCAATCATACTGTAAATTTCCAACTTTTTACCAAATACATTCGTTTTGTTGCGTGAAAAGTTTCTAGTAAATCGACCATTGAATACAGAAAATAACCAATATTCTTTTTTTTTTTTTTTAAGGCTGCATTAAACAGTGTACATCTCGGAGTACAAGAGAAAAGAAAATGGCAAAGAAGATTTGCTAAATATTAAAGGCTATTTTTAAGACAAAGATCATAGAAAAGATATAAAACAACAGGTTAAAAAAAAAAACTCCGTAAAATTATAAAATGAAAAAAAAATTTTCTTTTTAAATTTAAAAAAATAAAAAAATACATATCATTATCATTTCCATTTATTATTATTATTTTTTTATTTTTTTAAGGCTGGATTAAACAGTGAATATAAAACTGGTTCTTATCAAGTTCCAAATTTTGTAACTTCAAAAAAATCATCAATATACAGTATATTCTACAAGTAATATTCAGAATGGACAAGCCACATCCTGAAAACACAAAAGGGATTATAGGGTAAGTTAAAAAATATAATTTTTAGAGTATGTTGAATGTAAATTGGTGTTGAACTTGGCTACTTCTGTTACAGTCCCTTATTTGTGTCATGTAATTTTGAATTTAAACATTTTTATGCAATTAGAAAAATATTTTTTGAAAATCACGTTTGGCAAAGTGTTTTGTATTCATACAATTTTTTATTTTTGTAAAATATGAAGGTTTTTCTTTTCCTTTTTTCTTACCAAAAATGCTCTTAAAATGCATTACAATAAAAATGCATTACAAAATGCATTACAATAAAAATGCATTACAATACAATAAATTATTGTACCTTGAGCAAGGGAACTAAAGGGACAGTCGACAAAATACATCTCGGAGTACAGGATAAAAAAAAATGGCAAAGAAGATTTGCCAAATATTAAAGGCTATTTTTAAGACAAAGATCAAAGAAAAAATATAAAACAACAGGTTAAAAAAAAAAAAAAAAAAACTCCTTCAATAAAAAATGAAAACTTTGTTTTTTCTTCTTTTTAAAACAATTAAAAATAAATAATTGAAAACAAATACATATCATTAGCGTTTCCATTTAATACATTTAGTCTTTTTTTTGCTTTGCAATTTTCATTGATGATACTTTCAAAGACACTGCATGTAGAAAAAAAAAATACCTCTATAAAAGTCTCACACATAATATGAATTGCTGTTTATTATTTCAGAGGAAAGATTTATGCAGGTTGTACTCAACCCACAAAATTATACATGACAATGCACAATACAAACATACATTGGTAACAACAGGAGTATGAAAACATTACTGATTATTTTGAAATATTTTTAAAGTGGTTGTAAGCACTCCACTACTAGGCATGTGCAATTCGTTTCGTTCCGAATTCGTTTTTTAACGACAAATTCGTTAATTCGGGAATATCCAAATTAACGAAAACTTGTTTAACGAATTTTTTTCCGAATATTCGTAAATTCGATAAAATTGGACATTCGTACATTAGTAAATTAGTGAATTCGTAAATTTGTAAATTCGAAAATCTGAAATAATAGTTAACTAATAATAACTTAACTATTGGTAATTACTAGTAACTTTTAAATTATAGGTATTGTAATTTCCTTTAAAATTTGGCTGTTAGTGAACGTAACACATACAAATTTATCCAAAGTTATAAATGATCCGAAAAAATGGAATGGAACGTAATGAATTCATAATAAATAACAATAATAATATAAAACAACGTTTTATTATTATTATTTATTATTAATTTGTTCCGTTCCATTTGTTTAGATGCAGCATTCGTTTTGGATAATTCGTAACTTCGGATTAATTCGTATTTGTTACGTTCACTGACAGTCAAATTTGAAAGGAAATTACAATACCTATAATTTAATAGTTAGTTACTATTTCAGATTTTTGAATTTTCGGGTTTTTGGATTTTCAAACTTCGAATTTACAAATTTCCGAATTTTCTCATTTACAAATGTACGATTTTACGAATGTACAAATTTACAAATGAACAAATGTAAAAATGTACGAATGAACGAATGTACGAATGAACGAATGTTTGAATTTACGAATGTATGAACAAACGCATTTATGAATTTACGAATGAACGAATTTACGGAACGCGATCATAATGAATGACCCGGAAAAAAAATAAAATAAACTAATGAAACGAAAACGAAAATGAACTAATTTTTTGGCTGTGCACATGTCTATCCACTACAACTTTTGCTCTTCGTAATGTATATAGCACAGGCAGCTGATTGCTGCCTGTGAAAGTTCACTCGCTGTTTTTGTTGCGATAGAAATCGTCCTTCAATGTGCAGTGACGTCAGCCGCGCTTGCGCATTGCATACATCGCTTAACGGCACACAATGTGTGCCGTTTCTGTCTCCTCTGCATGCCGGGTCATTATTTTACACTGAGGACGGCACAGAGGGAAGCCTCGCGATACCGCCTTGCAAGTGATTTGCCGTCATCATTGTCTTAGCTCTGTTGCCATAGTAACGGCAATCGAGCTAGAGGCTTGGTTTCGACGCTATGGCGCATGCGTGAGATTTGGACAGGGAAACGAAGTAAGGGCGGAAATGACGTCCACAAACGATTCAACATACAGGAGTATGAATGGCGCGGCCAATACCCGGAAGACACCAAATAATAAAAATGCGAAACAATGTATTTGCAAACCTCGTTTTTGAGAAATTTAAATGTGTGTGGTTTAGCAATCATTTACAGCATTTATATATTTATTAAAAAAGAAAAAAGTTACGGGGTTTACTTCCTTTTTAAATAGTTAGCGTGCAAAAGCACATTAAAGCTCTTTGACATTTAAATTCCTAGAAGGAAGAAGTCATCCAACCGTGTCGTATCTCGTCATAATACTTGTAACGGACCAATGAGAATAGTGAAAAGGAATGAAGAGAAACAGGAGTAGCATGATACTTATATATATATAAGAGAGGCTGCTGAGACAGATTGTAGTGCGATTATCTTCGGATGTGCAGGACATGAAGCTCAGGTAGGATGCTCAACTTTCTAAAAGGAAAGTGGATTGCAAAAGAACAGCTTATTTTTGTTTGATTTAAATTTTCGGAGAAAAATATTTCCTTAAAACTAGAATAAAACTTTATAAATAATGACTTTTGATGACATTTGTTAAAAGGGAAGCATCTAAACGATTTTTAAATTACGTGTTTGCTCTTGTTAATCCCTCCATGGTGGTGTGTTCCTGCTTAAAACTCCAGCTAGAAGCTTTTTTTTTTTTTTTAACATTGGATAGCATGGGCAAGGGATAGTACCCCTCTTGGGTTTGTTGCTGTTGTCAATGTGCAGATTTGGCAGCATGGGCAAAGGGTTGTACCTTTCTTGGGTGTGTTGCTGTTGTCGGTGTGCCGATTTGGGAGCAAGGGCAAGGGGTTGTACCCTTCTTGGGTGTGCTGCTGTTGTCGGTGTGCCGATTTAGGAGCATTGGCAAGGGGTTGTACCCTTCTTGGGTTTGTTGCTGTTGTCAATGTGCAGATTTGGGAGCATGGGTAAGGAGTTGTACCCTTCTTGAGTATGTTGCTGTTGTTGGTGTGCAGATTTGGGAGCATGGGTAAGGAGTTGTACCCTTCTTGGGTTTGTTGCTGTTATCGGTGTGCAGATTTGGGAGCATGGGCAGGGGGTTGTACCCTTCTTGGGTGTGTTTCTGTTGTCGGTGTGCCGATTTGGGAGCATGGGTAAGGAGTTGTACCCTTCTTGGGTTTGTTGCTGTTATCGGTGTGCAGATTTGGGAGCATGCGCAAGGGGGTGTACACTTCTTGGGTGTGTTTCTGTTGTTGGTATGCCGATTTGGGAGCTTGGGCAAGGGGTTGTACCCTTCTTGGGTGTGTTTTTGTTGTCGGTGTGCCGATTTGGGAGAAAGGGCAAGGAGTTGTACCCTTCTTGGGTGTGTTGCTGTTGTCAGTGTGCAGATTTGGGAGCATGAGCAGGGGGTTGAACCCTTCTTGGGTGTGTTTCTGTTGTCGGTGTCCAGATTTGGGAGCATGAGCAAGGGGTTGTACCCTTCTTGGGTGTGTTGCTTTTGTCAGTGTGCAGATTTGGGAGCATGGGCAGGGGGTTGAACCCTTCTTGGGTGTGTTGCTGTTATTGGTGTGTAGATTTTGAAGCATGGGCAAGGGGTTGAACCCTTCTTAGGTGTGTTTCTGTTGTCGGTGTCCAGATTTGGGAGCATGGGCAAGGGGTAGAACCCTTCTTGGGTGTGTTGCTGTTATTGGTGTTCCGATTTGGGAGCATGGTCAAGGGATTGTACCCTTCTTGGGTTTGTTGCTGTTATCGGTGTGCAGATTTTGGAGCATAGGCAGGGGGTCGTACCCTTCTTGGGTGTGTTGCTGTTGTCTGTATGCACATTTGGGAGATTTCTCCTTAGTTCCTGTCTTTTGGAGAGGTGTCAGACAATATCTAAGGTTCAAACCTTCTGTTCCCTGGCTGTCAACAAATTCAAAGTATAACTGAAGGCAAATTTTTTTTTCTTTTATATAGAGTATAGAGGGCTTAGAACGCCTCTCATTGCTGTCTGTGCCTCTGTTAAGGAGATTCACCCTCTGTATTTGTCCTGGTGAACGTTATCACTGAAAGTGAAAACAAAAATCCCAAATTTTGATCACCATCTTGCAATGGGGAGGGGAACCAGATTCTGGTGACTACAAAGAGATTTGTTCTTTGTAACATTGTATATGAATATATATAATTTACTGTATTCTATATATTCTATTGGAAAAGTTGTTTTTATTGGTGTCTGTGTCCCCATTAAGTAAGTAAGGAAGCAGTTGTCAAAGGAAAAGAAATGCACGGGCAGAAAAAAACCAAGTTATTGTCAGACGCTCTACCCTTTCTGCTCGCCTGTCCAGTGGCGGCTGGTGCTCAAAATTTGGGGGGGGGGGGGGGGGCGCAAACAAACTGAAAAATTCAGGAAAAAAAAACAATTTTTTTTTATAGTTACCTAGGTGGATGCAGCATCGGACCAATTGCATCTGTCCCTCGCCAGCTCTAAGACTGAGAACTGAGCGATCAAACACCGCTGATCACTCAGTTCTCAGTGCTCTGTGAGTAGAGAGCTAGTGACTGTCAGTCACCGGCTCTCTGCTCTGCCCCCCCCCCCCCCACACCCCACGTGCTCACTGGAGGGCTGGGCTGTGGAGGGGCAGGAGCTGCTGGCTCAGGCTCTCAGCAGGTCACTGAAGAGCCTGAGCTGAGTGCCGGTCCAGGCATCTGGATGGATCCCGACCATATGCGCGCAATCTTTTCCCAGCCTGGGCTGGCTCTGTGATTGTCAGCCAACAGATGTCTGCAAGAACTGGAAGGAGAGAGCCTGAGATGCTGATTAATACAGAGGGAAGGTTCGGTTCTGGCAGTAGAGGATTGCCTAGGAGATGTCCTGAGGCTCTCCCACCACTCTGCTACCTGGCCAAGTTCTTCCTGTGTTAGCACCCCTATGGTGCAAGCCCCAGGAGCTGTGCACCTGCTCTTCATTCCAGGTCAGAACCTGCAGAAATCCCCATTGTACCGGTCTCAGGCTCTCTCCTTCCAGTGCTTGCAGCTCCACCAGTCATCTTCCTGAACCTGTCAGTCAGACACATCAGCACTCTGAACGGCATTTAAAATAATTAACCCTGTGCCTGTCAGCTCCCTCGCTGCTTTTACCCACCAGCCCTACACCAACATTGTGGCCAACAGATCAGCAGAGGACATTTCTTTACTATTGCTACTAATAAGCATGAGTGTGCACACTATTTCTTGGGCAGCTGTACCTATTATTCCTCGCACCATGCTTCCATATATTTATGTACTTACGGACCTTCCCGGTCCTGTGCTGTTCGCCTAAGGCTGCTGGTTTAATAAAAAATACTTTTTACTACACTAAACTTCGGTTTGGCCCTCCACAACAGTACTAGTTTCTCAACAGGTTGAGAAAATGAATTGCCCACCCCGGTTCTAATTCTATTCTATATGAATAACCTACTAATAAGTAAAAGAGAAAAAAAGGAGATTTTACTTCAATACTCACCCCCAATCTGGAGCTGCCTCATGCAGTTACATATAGTTACATAGTAGGTTAGGTCAAAAAAAAAGACACAAGTCTGTCAAGTCCATCAAGTGTGATTATGTGTCAGTATTACATTGTATATGTTGCGGTCGTTCAGGTGCTTATCTAATAGTTTCTTGAAACTATCGATGCTCCCCGCTGAGACCGCCGCCTGTGGAAGGGAATTCCACATCCTTGCCGCTCTTACAGTAAAGAACCCTCTACGTAGTTTAAGGTTAAACCTCTTTTCTTCTAATTTTAATGAGTGGCCGCGAGTCTTGTTAAACTCTATTCTGCGAAAAAGTTTTCTCCCTATTGTGGGGTCACCAGTACAGTATTTGTAAATTGAAATCATATCCCCTCTCAAGCGTCTCTTCTCCAGAGAGAATAAGTTCAGTGCTCACAACCTTTCCTCATAACTAAGATCCTCCAGACCCTTTATTAGCTTTGTTGCCCTTCTTTGTACTCGCTCCATTTCCAGGACACCCTTCCTGAGGACTGGTGCCCAGAAGTGGACAGCATACTCCAGGTGCGGCCGGACCAGAGTCTTGTAGAGCGGGAGAATTATCATTTTATCTCTGGAGTTGATCCCCTTTTTAATGCATGCCAATATTCTGTTTGCTTTGTTAGCAGCAGCTTGGCATTGCATGCCATTGCTGAGCCTATCATCTACTGGGACCCCCATGTCCAAGATTCCCCCAGAGGTTGTCCCCCCTTCCCACCATAAAATGTCAGTTTTCCAGGTCGATTGGCAATCAGCATCAATCAATCTACTTCCTCTGAGCCCAGACCATCATGGACCTTTCCCCAACCCATGACTGGACAGTGAAGGAGATGCAGCATACAGTAGTAATTAGCTCATCTCTCTGTCAATCAGCTCTCTCCTCTATCACTGGTTGGCTCTTTGTGCTGTTTGTCCTTTACTAGAGTAATCTGAATCCATCATGGCAGCCAAAACTGTGCTTTGAAAACCTTTGGTCTCTTTGAACTATTTTTTTGTTGTTCATGTGTATGTAGAAGGTTCTGATGCAGAAAAATGCACACACTCTATCGATGGCCCTATTTATTGCCCCAGATGACTGTACAGACTGGGAATGCTGAGAGTCAAGAATGCAGACAGGAATAAAGAATGCATAGCAAAAATAACATGCTAGATTTAGAATTTTGTTTTGTCTTCTTAATTCAATGATGACAATAATGACATTTTAAATAAATGCCTTCCACAGGTTGTGCTTTGTGCAGTGTTACTATTATTATACACACACATACCGTGCCTTGAAAAAGTATTCATACCCCTTGAAATTTTACACATTTTGTCATGTTACAACCAAAAACGTAAATGTATTTTATTGGGATTTGATGTGATAGACCAACACAAAGTGGCACATAATTGTGAAGTGGAAGGAAAATGATAAATGTTTTTCAAAAATGTTTACAAATAAACATGTGAAAAGTGTGGCGTGCATTTGTATTCAGCCCCCTTTACTCTGATACCCCTAACTAAAATCTGATGGAGCCAATTGCCTTCAGAAGTCACCTAATTAGTAAATAGAGTCCACCTGTGTGTAATTTAATCTCAGTATAAATACAGCTGTTCTGTGAAGCCCTCGGAGGTTTGTTAGAGAACCTTAGTGAACAAACAGTATCATGAAGGCCAAGGAACATACCAGACAGGTCAGGGATAAAGTTGTGGATAAGTTTAAAGAAGGGTTAGGTTATAAAAAAATATCCCAAGCTTTGAACATCTCACGAAGAGCTGTTCAATCCATCATCTAAAAATGGAACGAACTGCAAACCTACCAAGACATGGTCATCCACCTAAACTGACCGGCCGGGCAAGGAGAGCATTCATCAGAGAAGCAGCCAAGAGGTCCATGGTAACTCTGGAGGAGCTGCAGAGATCCACAGCTCAGGTGGGAGAATCTGTCCACAGGACAACTATTAGTCGTGCTCTCCACAAATCTGCCCTTTATGGAAGAGTGGCAAGAAGAAAGCCATAAGAAGTCCCGTTTGCAGTTTGCGAGAAGCCATGTGGGGGACACAGCAAACATTTGGAAGAAGGTGCTCTGGTCAGATGAGACCAAAAGCAAAACGCTATGTGTGGCTGAAAACTAACACTGCACATCACCATGTTCTAAATATTTCTGACGGAACCAATTCCTATTGGGAAAACCGATCGTCTGTATGCTGTTCCGACGGAACAAAAACTACGCATGCTCTGAAGCAAGTACGAGACGGAAGCTATTGGCTACTGGCTATTGAACGGCGCCATACAAATGCCCCCCACACTTTTCACATATTTATTTGTAAAAAAAAATTGAACCCCATTTATCATTTTCCTTCCACTTCACAATTTTATGTACCACTTTGTGTTGGTCTGTCACATAAAACCCCAATAAAATACATTTAGGTTTTTGGTTGTAACATGACAAAATGTGGAAAATTTCAAGAGGTATGAAAACGTTTTCAAGGCACTGTATAGCGCCATTAGCATACAAAGTGATTTGCAAAATAGAGGGAGATGGCACAGGTACAATACTTCAATAATAATAATACTACAATAATAATTCAATACAAGTGGGATCAGAGGGCACTGCCTTCAGATATGTCCTGGGGCAGAATTCAAAAAGAAAATGCCCCAAGTTGGATTTTAAATGTCAGCTGATATTTTTTTTCTCTAAAAAGTTACAGAAAGTTTAGTAGGATTATTTTTGCTTCACGGAAAGTGTTCTGTCTCAAGGAGCAGATAGCTAAACCTCCTTTTCCAAATAACTGTAGACACCATATTTCTTTGATCTCAGTTTTATTAGAACAAGCCAGGTGAAACTACAAAATAACAGAAATAGACTCCAATAAGTACAATATCCCATACAATACAGCATACATTGCATAAACAACGATATACAGTACAATATGGGATAGTAAAAACTTATTTTTTAAGTTCTCTAAGGGGTGATGGCGATAGAGAAATACATGTGTTGTTTCCTGAATGTCTTCTCACAAAATGGTGGCTGTTTCACTTCCTGCTAAGATTCTACCCAGAATTCCCTGCTTGCTGACAAGTAAAACAATAAAACAATAAAAATATGCGGCGCTTACTAGGTAATTAAACTAAAAAATGTAAAATACATATATTAAAATATGTAAAACAATCAACTATACCAGAAATTTCAAGACGGGAATTCCAAGTGGTGATTGTATCTTTAGAATTGATCTTCCATAACATTGTGTAACCAAAGGTTATAATAAACCAGTGTTACATCAAACAAATGAATCACAATGTGCCCAGTTCCAGACTGAATAATAATAATCCTTATAAGAATAAACTGCAATAGATATCCAAGAGAAAGCAAATCTCCCAATATGTAAATTACTAATTCCTCTAAATAGGTAGGTAAGAGGAGAATAATAATGAGGTACATGGGTGACTAAAACAAAAGTGCAAAAAAATATGTATTAAAAGTGTAAAAATAACTAGAACTAAATGATCCACCAAAAATGTGTAGGGACAAGTGCACAACAGCAATTAGTGCAGCATCAGTTCAGCTTAGATCAATAAAGAAACAATTTCTAAAACGCAACACTTCACAAAAGTGTAGTAAATTAATAGCAAACATCAACAAAACCATTAATTAATAATGCCTAAAAGGTAAATATGTGCAAACAAGCAATCAGTGCGGCATCAATAAAGCCTCAATAAGTAAAAATCATAAAAATGAGTGAATAAATATTGTGTGGCAAGTGCAACACAGCAAGACAGTGCAGCAACAATAATTTACCATTATTAAGTGAAAAACATTTTCTGATATACAAGACTTCACACAGGTGTATTATAAATACTAGAATAATAATAATATAAAATATAAAAATTGGTGAATATAGACAAAACAAAATCGTCCCAAAGAGTCCCATAGACAATCAAATCTCAATCGTGATAATTAGAATTGGAAAGATGTGCAAGAAAGGTTCCTCCAGGAGTGACCAGTGATAAATCAAGGGTGTGTAAAGGTGATGGTCCCCCCAGCCTCTCACCTCACCTTACATCTAAAATCAATGCCAAAACAGAACACTGCAACTGCTCACTGATCCCGGCCGTGACCGGGAAGCCGAATGCAGCTGAAACAGACCCGCCTCTCCTCCCTGATGCGTTGCGTGACTGTCACGTCACTTTATCAAAGGGTATCCTATACCCTATACCCTTCGACCTTACGGACACAATTATCCTTGCTTGGCAGTACTTTGGTGATCAAACCTAAAGGCCACATATTCCTTAGTGCCTGGCAATCTTTCATGAGCACAACATCACCAGGTTTAAGATTAGGCTTTTCAGTGTGCCACTTTCTCCTTACTTGTAGAGTAGATATATATTGTTCTTTCCACCGGTTCCAGAAGGTATTGGCAAGGGTTTGTACTTGTCTCCATTGACGTTTGTAAAGGTCCTTCTCAGAAAACTCTCCAGCTGGAGCACCGGCAAGGCTAGTCTTTTGCGTGAGTAACATGGCAGGTGTGAGGACCACTGGATCCTCAGAGTCACTTGAAATGGATGTCAAAGGTCTGGCATTAATGATAGCTGTAACCTCTGCCGTAAATGTCACTAAACATTCATGAGTAAGCCTTGCAGTTCCTACTTGTAGGAAGATAGAGTCAAGAATTCTGCGGGCTATGCCTATCATCCTCTCCCAAACACCTCCCATGTGAGAAGAGTGAGCTGGGTTGAAGATCCACGTGCAGTCTTGTTCACTCAAGTATCTCTCTACTCTGAGGACGTCCAAATTAGAAGGAATTTAAAGTTCTTTTACTGCTCCTACAAAGTTAGACCCTCTGTCAGAACGAATGGGCCTCTGATTACAATGAGTTCAGCTAGCTCTGTGGCTAATACTGCAACACAAAGTACCAGCCTGGGTATGGTGTTTTCGGGAAGTGGTGCAAGTTTTGGTTTCCCCATTAGGAACCCTATGTGGCATTGTCCTTTAGTGTCTATGGTTTTCAGGTAAGCTACAGCAGCAATTGCTTTAACAGAAGCATCCGAAAACACACAAAGTCTTTGCATCTGAACATCAGCAGATGACAGAGGAGCATATGGTCGTGGAATTTTAAGGTTGGATAGAGCTGTTAGTGAGTCCTTCCACTCTAGCCATAGGTTCTTCTTGTCAATGGGGAGAGGGTGATCCCAATCTAGCGACTCACAGGTTAAGTCTCAAAAGTAGTGCCTTACCCTGGATGGTGACAGGTGCTGCAAAGCCTTATGCCCCGTACACACGGTCGGACTTTGTTCGGACATTCCGACAACAAAATCCTAGGATTTTTTCCGACGGATGTTGGCTCAAACTTGTCTTGCATACACACGGTCACACAAAGTTGTCGGAAAATCCGATCGTTCTAAACGCGGTGACGTAAAACACGTACGTCGGGACTATAAACGGGGCAGTGGCCAATAGCTTTCATCTCTTTATTTATTCTGAGCATGCGTGGCACTTTGTCCGTCGGATTTGTCCACACACGATCGGAATTTCCGACAACGGATTTTGTTGTCGGAAAATTTTATAGCAAGCTCTCAAACTTTGTGTGTCGGAAAATCCGATGGAAAATGTGTGATGGAGCCTACACACGGTCGGAATTTCCGACAACAAGGTCCTATCACACATTTTCCGTCGGAAAATCCGACCGTGTGTACGGGGCATAAGGGATCATACAGGCTGTTTATGGTAGACAGGACACCTCTACAGGTAAAGGGTTTTTCTTCTGTGTTTACTTGGAAAGTAAATGTGTCAGATATTAAGTCCCAAAGCAAACCAAGGCTGCGTTGCATGGGAAGTGAGTCTGTGCCTAGATCTAAGTCCTTTAACTCGTTAGAACGATCTTGGACAGGAAAGGCTTCTAAAACTTCTCTACTATTGGAAGCAATCTTATGGAGTCTTAAGTTGGAACAAGCAAGCATTGCTTGAGTTCTTTTGAGGAGACTGATTGTAGCTTCATTTGTGGGTAGTGATTTCAAGCAATTGTCTGCATAGAAATCCTTGTCCACAAACTGTCTGACATCTGACCCATACTCTGACTCTCCCACTCTTGCAGAATGTCTGAGGCCATATTTAGCAACTGCAGGGGAAGGACTGTTGCCAAATATGTGCACCCTCATGCGGTATTCTGTGATGTCTCCAGAGGGGTTGTTGTCCCTGAACCAGAGAAACCTCAGAAAGTTAGTGTTCTTCTTTAACAAGAAAGCAATAGAACATTTGCTGTATGTCTGCCATGAATGGGACTGAATCCTAGCGAAAGCGAAGAAGTACTCCTAATAGTCTGTTGTTAAGGTCAGGGCCAGAGAGGAGGACACAATTTAGAGAGACACCCTCATGTTTGGTGCTGGAACCGAACACCACTCTAATCTGTCCTGGCTTCTTAGAGTGATAGACTCCAAATATAGGTAAGTACCAGCATTCCTCTGAGTCTTTGAGGTTTGGGGCTATCTCAGCATGACCATTCTGGAATATTTTCTCCATGAAGGAAAAGAAACGTTCTTTCATCTCTGGTTTCCTTTGAAGATTGTGTCTTAGGGAAGTGAGACATTTATATGCTAGTTCTCTATTGTTAGGCATCTTTGTGGTCTAAAAGGTAGAGGTGCAACCCAGCTATTAGTCCCGTCTTTCTCCAAACTCTTTTTCATAACTTCTAAGAAGTGCCTATCCTCCATGGACATTGCTACCTGGTTGTCTTCCTTTGTTCTCCTGAACACTGTGCTTCCTAAGTCGCTTTGGTCATTGTCATAGGTATTACTGTCATAGAGGGGATTTAGGAAGGGAAGAGGTACAGAGTTGTTGTGTTGTAGCTCCTTAGCTCCTTGGCATTGGGGTAGGCTGTTGGTGTATTGTGGTGCGGTGTAAAGGCATACCTGGTAAAAGTCTCTTCTTTATGCATGCTGGGTTCAAACTTACATAAGGTTGGCAGTTCGTACTGGCTCGTTGCATACACCTTTGGAGTGAAGACTGGTGTTTGATGCTTGTATGAAGGCTGGGTACCTTGTGGAGTTGAAGGTTTGGTTGGAACTGGAAAGTCTGGAACTCTATCAGATTTTTCTTGCTTGTAGCGCTGGGGTCCCAGGTCGTCTTGTTGCTGCTTTATTTGATGTTACTCACTGACGTCATGATTTCTTGTTGTGGGATGCTGCTTGGGTCACAGTGCTGGTAGACATAATGTGACGTGCGTTGTGAAGAATCTTGTTGGTCCTCCTCTAGACCCGGTAGGCTGCTGCCTACTCTTGGCTCATCGTAGATGGCTGCTTCTAAAGCTTCTGCTTCTGCAACGGCGGCAGCAGCGTCTATTTCTACTGCCAGCTTCTCCATGTTAGCTTGTAAGATAGCTTGCTGCAATTTCAGAGATGCTTCCTGCTGGGCTAGCTCTTCCTCCAGGCGTATTCTTTCTTGCTCTCTCTCTTGTTCCATGCGTACTCTTTCTTGTTCTTTCTTTTGCTCCCAGCGTACTCTTTCCTTCTCTCTCTCTTGCTCCAAGCGTACTCTTTCCTTCTCTCTCTTGTTCCTGTCTCACCTTTTCTGCATCAAGGTGGGCCTTTTCTTTTTTCATCTGCAACTCTTGGCGAATGTGGCCCTGGCTTTTGCTGCTTCAGCTTTTGAACGGGTGATAGCTGCTGCATTTGCGACAGATGACTTAGATGAGCTTGCTTGTGAACGTGTTTTGTAAGAAGATGTCCCACTGTGAGACATGGCTGCGGGGAAGAAGCTGTCTTGCTGTATAGAGACCGGTCTAGTGTCGATGCTGCTTGACAGATCGCGTCTCTGTGTAGCGTGGCTGCTTGCTTCGCCTGCCACAGGCCTGTTTCTTTAAGGCTTCTGACTGTATGGATACTGCGTAGCCCCGGGCTGTACAGACTTCCGAAGTCGGCTTATCTTCCCTTCAGAAGTCAGCTTAAAATTTTCACTGTTCTGTCTCAAGGAGCAGATAGCTAAACCTTCTTATCCCAATAACTGTAGATACCATATTTCTTTGATCTCAGTTTTATTAGAACAAGCCAGGTGAAACTACAAAATAACAGAAATAGACTTCAATAAGTACAATATCGCATACAATACAGCATACATTGCATAAACAACGATATACAGTACAATATGGGATAGTAAAAACGAACTTTTTAAGTTCTCTAAGGGGTGATGGCTATAGAGAAATACATGTGTTGTTTCCTGAATGTCTTCTCACAAAATGGTGGCTGTTTCACTTCCTGCTAAGATTCTACCCAGAATTCCCTGCTTGCTGACAACTTCCTTAGTTACACATACAAATAAACAAAGAAACAGAACTGCAGCAGTACCAAAAAGGAACGCTAGATGGAGCCTGCACACCACATATGATTGTTTTAAGTAAATTACACATTTTGCATGTAAATTTAACAACACAGGTACAAATAAGGTACAAATAACCAGCATAAAACATCTGGTGGACAGAACAGAAAGGGTTGTGCAAAAGATCTTGTCCTTGTGCTATATCCTGACGTGGCTGTCTTTTGACTAGGTGAGGATCATCTGGGGTGCGCGCCCAATTATTGGCAATGGGAGAACCCAACATTTTTTCTAAGGGCTTCTACACTATTATCCTTCTGCTTGCGCTAGGTAAGTCCAAATTTGTCCTGCAATACCTCCGATGACGTCTCTTTTCTGGATTGATCTCTCTTATTAATCCATTGATACTTGTTGTTGATTTTTTTTGTTGTTGTTGTTGTTTTTTTTTTTTTGTTTTTTTTTAGTTTTTGTTTTTTTGCTCTGTGCCCCATTTGAGCAGTTTACCACCTTTTCAACAGAAAGTGCAATCTCTCCAGGGCAAAGTAAAATCTACTCTTAGGCAGTTGGTAACAGTTGTTAATAGAAAGAGTGTCACCAATAACTGATTCATCTTACCTCCTGTTCTAGTGACAAGTGTAACATTTTGTGTCATCATTTGTAGTTCCAGTGGCAATGGTCACCAAGACAAGAGCCAAGAGATTGTAACCCACAAGTAAAAGCTCCCTTAAAGTAGAACTTAGGACAAAACTTTATTTTATTTTGTGTAAAGTAAGGTGGGTTATACCCTCCTTCAGTACTTCAGTTCTTTTTTTATTTTTTTGCCAACTGAGTCCCATTAAAACGATTTCTCTTTATTTCCTGTCCCATAACCAAAAAAAAAGTTTTGCCTTTAGTTATACTTTAAGTATGAAGTCCATCACGCCTTTGGCTAACTGCAGATGCCTATAAGGGGCTCGTCCTCACATCAAGCTATCAACACACTCAAAGAAAAAGATCTAGCGGCACACCATAACGTCCAAAACTTGTAAAACGTTATTATTCCAGTACATCTGTCTAGAAGCCCCTCCTGGAACCTTCACGACGGACCCGTATCACCCAGCACTGGGCTTAACTGAATGATTATGGTGTGTTGTCAACTGTTTTTCTCTAGTGATTCTAATGCCCCAGGAACACCTGTTCCAAAAGCTACTAAGAGGGAATCTCCCCCAGCTTTGGAGACATTGTACACGTTGTTTGTATTTATTTTTAATATCATTTGTTTACATGTTCTTCTTTTTTTCTTTTTTTTTTATAGATGACTTTACCAAACGCACAACTTCAACATCTTCAAGTAAGAACCATAAATCTGCATTTGACATCTTTTTTGGAGAAGCGTTTTAAGATTACGTAAAGAAGATGAACATCTTTCTATATCAAAGAATTTGTGCAAAAAAAATTATATTTTATTGGTAGTTACATTTATGCTAATAACATTTGTTATCTCTCTGATCTGCAGGTCTTTTGTACCCATATGGGAATTTGTCATTTGATACCGTTGCTCCAAAATTGGATGATGGAGTAAATGGCCCAATAACACTTTCTACCAAGCTAACTCTCTTTGGAAATGCATCTACCATTATCTATGTGAGTGCTCCCTGTTCACTGTTATATGTACATTTCTTTGGCTTGTAAAAAGGAAATAACCGCGCTAAATATAAGTGAAACACGTGAAACAATCTACAAGACTTCCGTGAGGAAGTACATATATAAATACAAAAATGTTGAAAATTATTAACAATTAAATTATCAAAAAAGTACATGGGTCAACACATGTATGTATGAATCAAACATGAGTGTCCATATGTGATATTTGCGAATAAAAATAAGTGTACATATATAGTAACAGAAAATAAAAATGTGAAGTAATTATCTGAAAACAGTCCAAGAAAGACCCCTTGGATGAATCCAACCAGAGTCAATGGTGTAAAAAATATGAGTGACAACCCATACAGTATCCGCAAATACCCAATAATTGCGCTTACCGCAAGGCAAGCGTACACCAGCCTGTATCACGTCTTGGGTTGGAGAATCCAGATGGTGCTCTTAGACTGTATACATCGTAGCTGAAAGGATGCAATGAGGACACCAAACTTCCATCACAAGGCAAGCCAACAACAGCTTGTGTTCAGTATCAGTTAACCACACCACACTACGTGATCCACCACCAGGCAAATAATGCGCTTACCGCAAGGCAAGCCAACCACAGCTTATGTTCAATAGCAGTATGAGAGATCCATTGGCGTTCTGGACTGCTTGCGGCAGGAACCGGGGGATACAGCAGAGACTCCAAAATGACATCTCACAAGCATGTAAATAAAAAGGAACTGGCCATAGTGTAATACTGATAAAAACTATTTAATAGATAAAGGTAGAAAACTCACATGAGTATGTAAAAATACAGCAAACAGCCGGCCGGCATAGCGAGCACCCGTCCACACTGAAAATGGCGATGACGTCAGAGCGTCAACCTCCCGACGTACGTTTCACCGCAAATGGCGTCGTCTGGGGAACGGGCGACGCTCTGAATCATCGCTCTAAATAGTGTACAGCCAAACCACGCCTCGTTTTGAGATCTCAGCAGCGGAAGGAAGACATACGAGCCGCCTCTCTCTACTCACAGGTCATACTGCCATACGAGCCGCCTCTCTCTAATCACAGCTCATATTGCCATACGAGCCGCCTCTCTCTAATCACAGCTCATACGAGCCGCCTCTCTCTAATCACAGCTCATACTGCCATACGAGCCGCCTCTCTCTAATCACAGCTCATATTGCCATACGAGCCGCCTCTCTCTAATCACAGCTCATACGAGCCGCCTCTCTCTAATCACAGCTCATACGAGCCGCCTCTCTCTAATCACAGCTCATACGAGCCGCCTCTCTCTAATCACAGCTCATACGAGCCGCCTCTCTCTAATCACAGCTCATACGAGCCGCCTCTCTCTAATCACAGCTCATACGAGCCGCCTCTCTCTAATCACAGCTCATACGAGCCGCCTCTCTCTAATCACAGCTCGTACTGCCATACGAGCCGCCTCTCTCTAATCACAGCTCGTACTGCCATACGAGCCGCCTCTCTCTAATCACAGCTCATACTGCTATACGAGCCGCCTCTCTCTAATCACAGCTCATACTGCCATACGAGCCACCTCTCCCTAATCACAGCTCATATTGCCATACGAGCCGCCTCTCTCTAATCACAGCTCGTACTGCCATACGAGCCGCCTCTCTCTAATCACAGCTCGTACTGCCATACGAGCCGCCTCTCTCTAATCACAGCTCATACTGCTATACGAGCCGCCTCTCTCTAATCACAGCTCATACTGCCATACGAGCCGCCTCTCTCTAATCACAGCTCATACTGCTATACGAGCCGCCTCTCTCTAATCACAGCTCATACTGCTATACGAGCCGCCTCTCTCTAATCACAGCTCATACTGCTATACGAGCCGCCTCTCTCTAATCACAGCTCATACTGCTATACGAGCCGCCTCTCTCTAATCACAGCTCATATTGCCATACGAGCCGCCTCTCTCTAATCACAGCTCATACTGCCATACGAGCCGCCTCTCCCTAATCACAGCTCATACTGCCATACGAGCCGCCTCTCTCTCACAGCTCATACTGCCATACGAGCCGCCTCTCTCTCACAGCTCATACTGCCATACGAGCCGCCTCTCTCTCACAGCTCATACTGCCATACGAGCCGCCTCTCCCTAATCACAGCTCATATTGCCATACGAGCCGCCTCTCTCTAATCACAGCTCATATTGCCATACGAGCCGCCTCTCTCTAATCACAGCTCATACGAGCCGCCTCTCTCTAATCACAGCTCATACGAGCCGCCTCTCTCTAATCACAGCTCGTACTGCCATACGAGCCGCCTCTCTCTAATCACAGCTCATACGAGCCGCCTCTCTCTAATCACAGCTCGTACTGCTATACGAGCCGCCTCTCTCTAATCACAGCTCATATTGCCATACGAGCCGCCTCTCTCTAATCACAGCTCATACTGCCATACGAGCCGCCTCTCTCTAATCACAGCTCATACTGCCATACGAGCCGCCTCTCTCTCACAGCTCATACTGCCATACGAGCCGCCTCTCCCTAATCACAGCTCATATTGCCATACGAGCCGCCTCTCTCTAATCACAGCTCATACGAGCCGCCTCTCTCTAATCACAGCTCATACGAGCCGCCTCTCTCTAATCACAGCTCATACTGCCATACGAGCCGCCTCTCTCTAATCACAGCTCATACTGCTATACGAGCCGCCTCTCTCTAATCACAGCTCATATTGCCATACAAGCCGCCTCTCTCTAATCACAGCTCATACTGCCATACGAGCCGCCTCTCTCTAATCACAGCTCATACTGCTATACGAGCCGCCTCTCTCTAATCACAGCTCGTACTGCCATGCGAGCCGCCTCTCCCTAATCACAGCTCATACTGCCATACGAGCCGCCTCTCCCTAATCACAGCTCATACTGCCATACGAGCCGCCTCACCCTAATCACAGCTCGTACTGCCATACGAGCCGCCTCTCTCTAATCACAGCTCATACTGCCATACGAGCCGCCTCTCCCTAATCACAGCTCATACTGCCATACGAGCTGCCTCTCCCTAATCACAGCTCATACTGCCATACGAGCCGCCTCTCTCTAATCACAGCTCATACTGCCATACGAGCCGCCTCACCCTAATCACAGCTCATACTGCCATACGAGCCGCCTCTCCCTAATCACAGCTCATACTGCCATACGAGCCGCCTCACCCTAATCACAGCTCATACTGCCATACGAGCCGCCTCTCCCTAATCACAGCTCATACTGCCATACGAGCCGCCTCACCCTAATCACAGCTCATACTGCCATACGAGCCGCCTCTCCCTAATCACAGCTCATACGAGCCGCCTCTCTCTAATCACAGCTCATACTGCCATACGAGCCGCCTCTCCCTAATCACAGCTCATACTGCCATACGAGCCGCCTCTCCCTAATCACAGCTCATACTGCTATACGAGCCGCCTCTCCCTAATCACAGCTCATACTGCCATACGAGCCGCCTCTCTCTAATCATAGCTCATATCAGCAAAAACAGGAACAAGAACAAGACTGAATCTTGTACTCATACTCTAAAACATCTATGGCGGAAATTAATGTTTATTGCAAGGGAATAAAATGATTGTAAAAATAATCATAAAAAATGCCCAATCAAAAAGCTAAACTTTAATGGAGGGTTAGACAGGCTAGGCATTCGAAAGGAGCACAAGCAAATCTACTATCAAAACTCTGCCCTCTTGTGGCAACTGAAGAGAAGGCAGAACCTTGTGAAAAAAGGAGAAATATAAGTCTCAAATGAGAAATAATAAAATTATCTCTATAAATTCAAAAGAATGTATATTTGATCGTGGATATAAATTCCACATACAAATAATATTACTTAATGTTGTTTATGAGTAATAAGGGCGAATACTCCCCAAAACCAATTTAGTTGTTGGTAAATATCATATACCAATGGAGTAGGTATATAAATAAAAAACAAAATGTGCTAAAATTATAAAAATTATGGGCAGGTGTGGGAATGATTAAAAATATTAAAAGTAAATTTAAATACGAAAAAATCCTTCATGAATGCTGAGCTATCACATCGAGTTAACATCAAATGAAACATTATGCATTATCAATAAAGGCATTTAGGTCTACTTCAACGTTCAACCCGAACGGTGTGTAGCATTTAATTTTGAAAATCCATGCCATTTCTAAACGAGAAATTCCTCGCACCAAAGATCCCCCTCTCCAGGGGCGTGTGTATTTATCAATGCCCAGGAAGACAGTTTTATCCGGATTTCTATCGTGAACTTCCGAGTAATGTCTGGACACCGGATGTTTGGGGAAACCATTGAGGATATTAGTCACATGCTCATTTAGTCTGACCCTGAGGGGGCGCTTAGTCCTGCCCACATACTGAAGCCCACAAGAGCATTGGAGCAGGTATAAAACACCCTCAGTGGCGCACGTGATAAAAGTTTTGATAGCAAACTCTACCTGTGTGCTAGAAGACCTAAAACTCAAAGTTCTCCTATGTGTGCAGCCATTTAATGAACTTATCCTGCATCCCCTGCATTGATAAAATCCAGAAAGATTATTGAAAAAACTGTTTTTGATATTAGGGGGGTCAATGATGTTATTAGCAATAGTGCCCCTTAAAGAGGGCACACCCCTGTAAACCACTTGGGGTCTGGCAGGGAGGAAAGTATTAAGGGTCGTGTCATTGGTGAGGATATGCCAATGTCTATTGATTATATTCCTCACTGATCTATGTTGAATAGAGTAGGCCGTAATGAATGGGATGGAAGGCATCCTACTGTTATTAGGTGGTTTCTCAGTAAGGAGATCTTTCCTATCCATAGCTAAAACCTCCTTTAAGGTATTAGCCAGAGGTATGTGTGAATATCCCTTCTCTAAGAATCTTTTAGTCAGTATATCGGCCTGCGAAAGAAATTCACCAATGTCCGAACAATTACGCCTTAGGCATACATACTGACTTTTGGGCACCGACTTAATCCAGGATTCATGATGGCAACTATTGGTGGGAATGTACGAGTTGCGGTCGGTGCTCTTAAAATGAATGGCTGTGGTAAACTGGCCACCCTCTATTCTAATGGATAGATCCAGGAAGCTAATCTTTTGTTGTCTAGCCTCATAGTTGAGAAAGATGCCCCTCTCATTGATATTAAGTTCCTCAAGGAATAAATCAAGATCGACCCTATTACCATCCCATAGGAGGAGGATGTCGTCTATATATCTGGCCCACAAGACTATCTGGGGTCTATTTTGGGCATAGACGACATCCTCCTCCCAAAGGTCCATGAAGAGGTTCGCCAGGCTGGGGGCATACTTAGCCCCCATGGCGACCCCTCTATCCTGTTTGTAAAATTGCCCTCCAAACCAAAAATAACTGCGAGAAGCAGCGAAATGAAGCAGTTCAAGAATGAAAGAAATTTGGTCGGTGTGGAGGTTGGAGTCACGCCTTAAAGAATGTTCGACTGCATGGAGGCCGAGACTATGTGGTATGACAGTATAAAGCGATGTGACATCGGCTGTCACCATCCATAGTCCAGGCCTCGGTGTGATTCCAGCAAGGGAATTGATTACATGTCGTGAATCTTTAATATAAGAAGGTGCCTTTACAACTAAGGATTGCAAGAAAAAATCTATATACCTGCCCACCCGGGACGTGATGGAATCTATACCACTCACGATTGGACGTCCCGGGGGGCAGGTAGGGTGCTTATGAATCTTTGGAAGATAATATATCACTGGTGTCCTCGGCGCCCTAGGTATAAGGTAGGACTTCTCTTTTTTGTTAAGGACGCCCAGTTCAAAGCCCCTCTGAACTAAAGCTTCCAATTCCTTCTTGTACTTGATTTTAGGATCGGAGAGAAGAGGGGTATATGTATCCTTGTCACCTAATATCCTATGCATTTCTGCTAGGTAATCTTGTTTATCTAAAACTATGATACCACCCCCCTTATCAGCAGGCCTGATGACTAAATTTTTATTTTCACATAAGGAATCCAGCCCTGCCACAAAATCTCTATCAGTCTTAACCTTATTGATAGGCATTTTATCCAAATCACTGAGTACTATGTCTCTGAAAACTTTAAGGGAGGGAGCCAAAACCCCAGGGGGATTAAATAAAGAGGCGTTTGCAAGCTTACTATATATGGACACTTATTTTTATTCGCAAATATCACATATGGACACTCATGTTTGATTCATACATATATGCAAGCTTACAAGCAGCCAAAGCTTCAGGGTCCTTTTTACACTTTCCAGGCTATCTCTTTGATACTCAAATGTAAATGTACACATGCAAGTGAATGACTCGTAGGGGTTAATTTACTAAAACTGGAGAGTGCAAAATCTGGTGTAGCTCTGTATAATAACTAATCAGCTTCCAGTTTTTTTGTTTTGTTTTTTTGTCAAGGCTTAATTAAAAGTTAGAAGCTGATTGGCTACCATGCACAGCTATACCAGATTTTGCACTCTCCAGTTTTAGTAAATCAATCCCTATGAGTCAGTCCCTTGCATGTGTAAATTTAGGTTTGAGCATTGAGTTCTATAAGCAACAGGCTTTTTACATCAAAGTGATAGCCTGGAAAGTTTGGGGGTAAAGTGGTAGAAAGGACAGAAGACTTCAACTAAGACAGAAGCTTCCAGCACAAGGGACAATTCTCATGTAAGTACTGTCCCTTGTGCAGATTAAAAAAAAAATAACCTAAACTTAGGTTTTAACATAAAACTAAATGAAAATTGATCTAAAACCTTTTAGTTTTCCATTCAAAGGACCAATAAGCTTTGAAGCTGGATTCAAGTTTGATTCGCACAGGAAAAGTCCAGATCTGCCTATAACTTCAGCTGTCTGTGCACCTGGCTGTACTGATTGTTTTGTTAGCTGCCCTACTGAAGCTTTTGCTTTCACTATACTCTAGCAGCAGTTTTAGAATGCTTTTTACATTTTTACCAGTTGATTTTATGGAATTAAGTCTTATTTTACTATGTTATTTCATGAAGGTATTTCATTTGTTTTTTAGGTCGATAACAATGGTTTACTATCCTTTAATACATCCATCACAGCGTTCACACCCAATAAACTCCCAGTGCTTAATGGCAGCAACCCTTTTGTGGCTCCGTTCTGGGCAGATGTGGACAATGCCATAGCCGGTGACATATATTATCGACAGAGCACTGACACCGACCTCCTAAACCGCGCAACGAGTGATATCCGTTCTTACTTCAGTCTTCCCACGTTTTCAGCGACGTGGGCATTTGTGGCCACATGGAGTAATGTGGCATATTATGGATCTACAGCCATATCTAGCACGGTATATCTATTTAAAGTATGCTGAATTAATCAATAAGTGCAGCATTCCACCATGTGAAAGAAATGCAAATTTCCTTTGGACTGTAGATATTCACCCTACTAAGTGGAGCAAGGAATGTGAATTGTTCCATTGTTTGTTTCATTCAGTAAAGTATATTAAAATGGTTCTAAAGTCAGAAGCTTTTTTTATCTTAATGTATTCTATGCATTAAGATAAAAAACCTTCTGTTTGCAGCAGCCCCCCTAATACTTACCTGAGCCCCATCTCGATCCAGCGATGTTGCATGAGAGTCTCAGCTGTCCGGGACTCTGCCTCCTCATTGGCTCCCACTGCTGTCAATCAAAGACAGTGAGCCAATGAGGAGAGAGAAGGTGCTGGGCCGAGCCGCAGCTTTGTGTCTGAATGAACACACAGAGCAGCGGCTTGGCTGGGGTGTCCCCATAGCAAGCTGCTTGCTGTGGAGGCACTCAGCAGGAGGGAGGGGCCAGGAGCACCGGCAAGGGAACCCAGGAAGAGGAGGCTCTGGCCTGCACAGAGCAGGTACGTATGACATGGTTGTTATTTTTAAACAACAAAAAAAAAAAAAACGAGACTTTAGTATCACTTTAATGCCCCGTACACACGGTCGGACTTTGTTCGGACATTCCGACAACAAAATCCTAGGATTTTTTCCGACGGATGTTGGCTCAACTTGTCTTGCATACACACGGTCACACAAAGTTGTCGGAAAATCCGATCGTTCTGAACGCGGTGACGTAAAACACGTACGTCGGGACTATAAACGGGGCAGTGGCCAATAGCTTTCATCTCTTTATTTATTCTGAGCATGCGTGGCACTTTGTCCGTCGGATTTGTGTACACACGATCGGAATTTCCGACAACGGATTTTGTGGTCGGAAAATTTTATATCCTGCTCTCAAACTTTGTGTGTCGGAAAATCCGATGGAAAATGTCTGATGGAGCCCACACACAGTCGGAATTTCCGACAACACGCTCCGATCGGACATTTTCCACCGGAAAATCCGACCGTGTGTACGGGCATAAGAAGGGTTAGGGACCCTTTGGCCTAAGTTTTTATTCTTCTCAAGTCTATCCAAAGCAAAAAAAAAATTTCATTAACATGCACTAAAATAATTTGTCAAGGTAGGTTTATTGAAGCCAGAGACTTGCCAAACCAAGGAGTAATGTTAAGCTAACAATGTTGCCAAACTTGTATTTTAATAATAATTTCATGTTCACTGAAATTTTTCCAAAAGCAGTCCCTAATTTCATCATGTAGCACTTCTGGGCAAAATAGGCTTAAGCCCTGGTTCACATTGGTGCAAATCGCATGCCAAATCGGCGTCAATGGCCCCGTCCTAATCGGTGAGATGCCGCATTTGCGGCGCCGCACCGATTTCACAAGTAGTTTCTGTGCTACTTTTGGCGATTCCAGGGTGTGAGTTCCATTGACATCTGTACAGAAACCCGCACAGATGTCTCTGAAATCATCCCCCAAAATCGGGACTGACATGCAGGTATGAAATCGTGCGAGTTCAGCTGAAAGCTGAGTTCCAGGTATGGCTATTTTTACATAACTATAGTGGTTGTTCTCTAACTCTCATGGGTGACTTAAAGCCAATATCCTCCTTATAATACCCTTGTCCAGCGTACGTTTTATCTTCCCCATGGGTTCCAATGCATTTTGCCAAAATGGCAGCTTTGGCATGTTGCCAATTTTTAATTGATACAAAAAAAAAAAGACTCTTTTTTCTTTTCTAAATTCACAGGTTAACACATTTCAGGCTGTTCTCATCACAAATGCAAGCCTCACTTTTGCGATGTTCAACTATGCCAGTATTCATTGGACAACAGGGACGTCCAGTGGAGGCGACAGTAAAGGAACTGGAGGAACCCCAGCCCTGGTGAGAATGCAGAGCAATGATCATCTTTCAGAGGGTTGAGCAAGTCTATATGCAAAAACAAAGTTTTTTGTTTTTTTTTAAGTGAAACTCCACTATGGTTAAACAGACAAAAAAAAACACTTGACCAATTATGCAAGTATTTTAGTAAACTTCTGGTTCTTATCTCATTCTTCTCTGTTGGTACTAAGAAAGGCCATTTAAATAACTTTCTCAAACTGAAGTTGCTGGGAGGGTCTGCCTTCTTTGGAAATATGATCCATCCCAGTTTTCCAATAAGAAAATTGAAAAGATGGAACGCCACACGTAGCTCGTACAGTCCATAAAAGATTTATTTTAGCAACAAAAGGGCTCAACATTCCCCCTTCATCAGGGCTTGTAAAGCAATCACCATGGGGTGAGGGATACCTTAGGCTATCTTTTTTTCTGTGCAATAGATTTTATTGCGTTTCCAATCGATAACAGGCTGAAGTGGGCCTAGGCAGGGAGACAATACAATTACACAGAATGTGAAGTAGACAGAACAATAACAATAAGCATATAATAAATTATACATTTAACTTGTTCGGGATCTTGGACCAATGGTATAGTGGTCCAAAGCCAATAGGTCCTCCAGAGCCAAGAATCCTGGGGTAGGCCATGCCCAAGAGACAAGAAAAAGCCAAAAAAGAAGAGAAGAAGATAAAAAGAGGGGTCAGGGGAAAGGAGGGTAAGTGGTGGGGAATCCCCTGCCAACTCGGGGCCACCACAGGCATTGCATCATAAATGGACTAAACTGGTTGGATGTAGAGAAGGTAGGGAATATTTAATCCAAGTTTCCAAACTTTAAATCCTGTACTATACTGCACATTTTTTCATTTACCATTAAGGTGGTCAAGTGGTCCCTGTAACGGGGCTGGTGGTTTCTTCCCGGCCTGAGCAATGGTCAGTTTAGTAGACAGAAATTAGTACGATGCTTATTTCTGTTGATATGCAAAGAGGCCCGGGATAGGGAAGGGTAAAAGGACCTATTTGACATCTTTATGAATCGTCAAGTGAAATAAGGTGTGTAGCAGGCCAAAGACCCTGGACCAGAAAGCAGGCAGTCATCGGCAAGACCACCAGATGTGCAATGCTTTTCCTCATTGACCAAAATTCCTGAAGCAGCTACGAGGGGGTCTCCAAAAAGTTCCCTCACTTTTTTATATTTCATATAGTTAAAAAAAAGGGCAGAACTTTTTGAAGAACCCCCCCCCCCCTGCATCACTGCACCCAGGATGTATATTGGCTAATCGAGCACCGAGCAGGAACCCAGGACCATCACATAAGAACTTTGTATATGGATTTTATGGTGTTAAAGGAACATTATGAAACAGTTGGCCAGGCCTTACTCCAAGCCTTAGGCTATCTTGTTCAAGCACCTGCATGATCTGTACTCACCTACTTGGGTTCCGACTTACAATCCAGGATGGTATGACCTTACAGTTATTAATTGACAAGCCTGGCGGGCTCCAGGACCACACACTACATTACATGACATTACAGCGAATAACTACAAGGTTCAGCACTCCTATACCCCAAAACATTTTGTAATAAGAGAACAATTGTTGGGGAAAATGGTGAGACAATCACAAAGTAGGAAATGTTACTGTTTTTGGAGGCTTCTGTATAGAGTGCCCCTCTTGAAGCCATGTTTGCAGGGGGGGATGTGTGATCGCTTATTTAGAAAAAGATTGGTTCCTAAACTTTTGAGCAAAAGTATATATGTTTTACTTTTTTAAATATACAGTGCCACAGTGGGCTAAATGTACTTATGCTAATGTATATAGTATGCGATAATGTTTATAAAAAAATAGTTTCCCTGCATAGTTTGTATTTATATATGTATGTGGTAGCAGTCATATTTTCATACTCTGCTTCCTGCTAAGTTGTATTTCGCTTAATTTCATTTAATAGCCTTGCCTAAAGCAAGCCTGGCCTGATTCTGTCCTAAACACAGGTAAACATTGGTACATTTTAGGTTACCCCTTAAAGGTCTTAATGACACTTCCCTTCTATAGATATACTATCTATGTATATTCTGTTTTCTATTCCTTTTTTTTTGGGGGGGGGGGAGGAGATAAATTCTGGAAAAAATATAATTTTTTTTAAAATACAATAGATTCTGTATCAATGTATATCTTGCAGGCTGGGGTCAACAGTGGCTATAAAGTCGGTTACTATCAAATACCCAGTTCCCTGACTACTGAGATCATCAACATATCATCTACAAGTAATGTCAATTTCCCTGGCCGATGGGTCTTCAAGCTGGACAAACTGTATCCTGAGGATCCCAGCGGGATTATAGGTAAAACAAAAATTGACAAAATGACTGTAAGTGTTATTATTTATTATGTAATTATGTATTCATCTCTGTTATGCTTCAGCTTAGTATATTATATATATTTTTTCCTTTATGTGTTATTTTGTTTTATGCCTTGTTGCCACACAAATTCATAAAAAATAATTCTGTAAAACAATTCTGCATTAGAAATAACAGACATATTCTTTTGGCTGGTGTTTTATTAACCTAATATAATTGTATTATCTTCCTATAAAGAATATATATATATATATATATATATATATATATATATATATATATATATATAAAATATGATGTGTGTGTGTATGTGGAACTAGAGTGTTGCTTGAAAGATTTTCAAAACTGATACTAATGTTTATTCTTGAGTTTTCTTTGTTTGTTTGCTTGTTTGTTTGTTTCAACATAAAGGTTGAGTTAAACTCAAACCAGCATTGCTCACACACATTAGGAGATAATTCAATCATTTACCAAAAAGAAACACCCAACACAACATTTACACAACATACTTTGTTTTCCTAACTGAATGATTGTTTAAGCTCCGCCCCCTAGGAACAAAAGGGGAAAAACACTTTGCGTCATAAGCGTGCGTATTTTAGATTGGATATGATCTTTATGTCCTTACATCAAGAATTCTGGAATTTTTTTAATCTAACCAGGAGAAGCAAACTGAGAGAGGTTTACAGTTAGTTCCTGAATGTGATCATCTTAAGGGTCTATGGCATTGTACATTTTTTAACCTCTTCTTTTGATATCTACTTCTCTACTTTCCATAGTATGTACTTTTTAAGTATACATTATCTGTCCCCTGACTAATATTTTACCTTCTTCTTTTAATTACTTCTACTGTGGCCTATTAAGCCCATTTAACATCACTACCTTACTTCTAATAGTGGCTCCTACCTAAAAACCTAATTTCATACTAATTCCAATATTTAAAAGTTTTTTGTTTTGCCTTTATCATGTTCAAGTCTTAGTCTCAGAAACTAAATTGTTATGAATTCTTACAGTCTGTCACCGTTTTCGCCATACATTGACCGTTTCGTTGCATCTTTCGTCGATTTGCGTCAAGCCTTCTCAGATGAGTAGTTCCTTAGTAAATGTAAAAATGAAACCTTTCCACAATAATTCAGAAACAGGAAAAAAAAATGCTCTCATCATATACACGACACAACAGATTTGAAAATATCTGCATATTCTTCAACATCTTTTTTTTTTTTTTTTCAAAAAGATACATTGTAAATACAAATTCACAAACACTTTAACATAAAAAAAAATGTCTCCTAGTTATCTCATAGCTCCTGCTATTCAGTTTGTATTTCTAGTAAGTTACATTTAAAAAGAAAAAGATCACAAATAGAAAATTTGTAAAAAAAAGAATAAACAAAAAATGTATGTTTTAGCCACTAAAATATTAAAAACTTCAGGCTACTTTCGCACTGGCAGCGCTGGCCGTTAGCGCTGAAGCTCGTTTTTGCTTTAGCGCTGTTTTATTGGCGCTTTTGCTGCCCTTTTTCGGCCGCTAGCTGGGTGGTTTTTAGCCCAAAAAAAACCAGTAAAAACTCCCGTTTTGCGGCGCTTTTAAGGAGCTTTGGAAGCGCAGCCCATTTATTGCAATGGGCGAGGCGTTTTGGGAGAGCTAAATACAGTGCCCCCAACCCGCGCCTAAAGATGCCGCTTGCAGGACTTTTCGTAGCGCACCACCCCCAGTGTGAAAAGGCACACTGGAAAGTATGGGAGGCGGTTTTCAGGCACTTAGCGGAGGCTATTTCTAGAGCTAAAGAACCTGAAAACCGCCCCAGTGTGAAAGTAGCCTTAGTGTTTGCGAGTGGAAGTATTGTGCATTTAAATATTTCGACTAAATATCTCTTTTTTTTTTATATATATTAAAAAATTTATTAAATAGCATTTTCAGTTTGCGGTACTGAGATACAGTTAGGTTCCACATTAACATACAGCATTGATACATACAGACATTTGTCTTTGGTTAGTACATTTTACCCTTTTGAAGCTTATATTATTTTGTATTATTTTGTTATGTTTGACAACACTTTACTGCAGATTAATTATTTGTGACATCAAGTGTGATGAGTAAAAAGATGTCCATCCATATTGGATTTTACGACAAGGATATTGGGGGGAAAAAAAGCTATGCCTCGTCTCACAGTAAGTATCCTATACAAAGTTGTTTGTACATTTAGAAAATGTATTTAATCCATGTATAAGCACGTCCCGCAAAAGGGGACACGGAGCAGAGCAGAGCTCCACCCATATTTTTCAACAGACACAGGAAGGACCTTGCCGCGGTTCTGTTGCTCACAATCTGTGAACTTCACTGCAGATGAAATGGAAGAGTTCTTAACAGAGAACTTTAGCCAAAACTTTTTTATCTAGTTCTAGAACATGTGGACCCCCTGTCAAGTTTTTTTCAATAAAAGGGAAAAGAAAACACGCTAATATATCAATAAAAATTAATCACTAAATAATCCAAATGAGCAGCAGCTTAATGTGAGATATACACAGATAAAACATAAAAGGAAGAAGGTGCGCTAATAAGTCCAGTTTAAAAAATTGATTGTAGAAATTAATATCATCTCTCATATGGCAAAAAAAATTGTTGAATAATATTCAAATTCTTCTAGTTATAACAACCACAGTGAGTTTGTTCAACAAAAGTGTGCGACCACCTTTAGAAAAAATCGCTTACCAGATGGCAAGCAAAACCAGGCATATGGCTATAGCCCAGCCAAGGCCTTTGCTTGCACAGAAGATCGTGGAGATAAGCTCTGGATGGATGGCTGCATAGATATAACCAAACACCGATGATACCGCTCAATCCAGGACCATTAGTTCAGCAACCCACTCAGCAGCAAACCCAGAAAGAGAGAACTACCATAGTGTAATATTGCCTAACTTGTTATTTATTGTGTAAAAAACAACATTGCACTTACATTGTATTCAAATTTAAAAATTGTGCATAAAATAGTAGAGCCAGCCGGCTACAAACAAACTCCCATCCTCCTAACGAGACAGCATGGTGACGTCAACACGTATCTTCTTCCAAGACGCGTTTCGTCATATGTGACTTTGTCAGTGCTGTCTGTGTTTCTATTTGGGGGATTTTTCCTCAATCCTTGTTGTGTCTTTCGACAGGAAATGAGGAGGAATCTCTCAAATTTCTAAATTTTAGAGCAGAAAACTAAAGCTCCAACTGTAAATTTTGAAGACTTCTCCGATGGAAGTAGAGACAACAGTAAATACCAGATAGGTTTTGTAACCCTTTCCTTAATATATAAAAAAACTACTTGCAGTATGGTGTAAGCCTTTAGGACAGTATCGTTTCTAAGACCATGAGACTGCTGCGTCGTATACAGATTGTGCTAACGCTTCCTGCACCATTGCATAGATATTATATCTGAGCACTATCACCAGCGTCGCCGGGTTTTTACTTCTGTCTATGCCGGTGATGAGATTTCTGCTCACTTTCTTACAGGACATGATTTCTCTATGGCAAATCTCTCCAACCAGGACAAAGATATCAACAAAACCCATTTTATTATAGTGAGAAAGGATTCGTATTTTGAAATTGCTCTTGTTGATATCGCTGCCTTTGTGCCCCAATGATGACTGCTCCCTCTCCTCCCATTTTCTGTATGGGCATGATATGAACAACGAGCAAGCAAAAAAATCCCCAATGAGGTCAAGGACAGAAGTAAAAGCCTGAGACCTTATCCAAAAGCAAAAAAAAAAAATTTGACTTAAGACTGATTTCCACGAATTCAGCTACTTTTTAAAAACTATGGGCAAACCATGAGTTAAGCCTAATGAGGTGCCTGCCGCCTTATAAACTTATCTCTATTATTCACATCTGACAAGTTTATTCTGTTCCCGAAGGATAACTGCGGGAGCTCAGGTGCAGCTTATTGTGGTCTCAGTTCATTAATGAGCAGATTCACTGGAACTGTTATGCCTGTCCCTTCCCTCTTTCTGCCCATCCACAGAAGGCTTTGTATTATGTGAATTCACAAAATACAAAGGCTTCTGTGAATGGGCAGCAGAGGAGAGGGGTGGGCAAAGCTTCTTTGTGTGCTTCTCTCCTCTTTATACAGTCTTGAGCAACCTGTGTGCCTGTATTTTTTTTGCAATGTTACTGAATTCTTGGAACTCAGCTTTAAGTTAGACTTTAAGCTAACCAAAATACTTAACATTGAATATCTCACCGTCATAGGGTTTCAGATATTTGCACTCTTTTTATGTCATTGTCCATAATATAAAAAATATATTATGGGCCTGTGTTGACAGGCTTTTTTGTCTGCATGGGAATCAGATGGGTTTTGCATTTCCACACAAGTCTATGGAAATGCAAAACCCACTTGAAGCACATCAAAAGGAGGGCAGTTGCAGGTAAATGCACCTGACCATGAATACTGAAAGATCTCAGAAGTATCTCAAACTGATGCCATGAAACAAAACCCAAAGCCCATTGACAAAGGCGCTGAAAAACTTACAAGGAGCATATGTATTCCTTAAAATGGGCACAGTAGGGGTACAAGCCTGGAAACATACACAGAGCTAACCATAAAAGCCCTTGAGAGACATAAGTATGTCGTAGGTGATTTAAATCTTTAGAATCTACAAAAAAATGAAATTCTCATACAGTCATCAATATATCAAACTAAATTATGAGTTTGCATTAGCCCTTTTCAACCAATAAGTTTAAAACACGTGTACAACGTATTTGACAAAAATGACAAAAACGTGATATATTTGCTCTATGATTTTATTGCTTTAATTTTTTTTTCTTTTGACACAGAATAGTGCATTGGGTTTCTAACTTACAATGGTCAACAGCACTGCTGACACCGTAACCGTAAGATAAGCCAAAAGTCCTTAGTGCTGTCATTTTGTGTATTGACCTTCTATTTCATGAAAGGTTTTCCAAAACGAAGGTATGAGTTGGGTCTAGAGGTTGTTGTCACAAAGCCATTGGAGGCCGTGTTCTTTCTTTGCTGAGTGATTTATGCATAGAAGGTATGAATTTGATGATTTGTCAACTTATCCCGGGTGATCTTCCCATGGGATGAGCTTAAGCAGAAGATCACCATTCAATTAAAAAGCACTGTGCTGATCGAAGGAACGTTGTTTATTGAAGGCAGTCACCTTTGGCTATGGTCTCCTGGATCCAGTTTAGGTAATTGCACACTCTAGTGTATATTCCCGGGTGATTGGGCTCTCCACATGGGATGTGTCCCCAGGATGTGACACCATAGAGTTCAGAATTACACACCAAGGGCCCACCAGAGTCACCCTGCAGGAACATAGATTGAAAGTTTACTTCTGAATTGGAAACACAAGGACTAAAAATATTAAAGCTGAACTTCAGGCAAAGAGCTAACGACACATGGGAAATAGATATACACATATGGGAGTTGTTTGGTTTGTTTTTGCAAAATCTTTATTTATATAGAGATGTAAGAACAAAACTGTTGAGGCTTTCCACTAAATAAAGGCCATCAATTACGAGATACGGGAGAAAATGACAACCCCATAACCCCAATGTACTCAAAGTTCCCAGGATGTACTAGGGAAACACCAACTTATACAAGCCAAGTGCAGTAAACATTTGTGCAAAAGAATATAAAGGCCAGTCAGAATGAGGTTCGGTGTCTCCCCTAGGACCAAACAAACCACGGGCGGTGGTTTGTTTGTTCCAGGGGGAGACACCAAACCTCATGCTACTATGGCCTATTAATGGCCTGTTTAAATATACCTATGCAGCCCATATGGTTATACTGACTGTGGGCAGGTATAGGAGAGTTTGATATATCCAGTTAGGAAGGAATACATATCTGTCCATATGGATTATTGCTGAAGCCCTTGTTACTGTGGACTGATAACAGGTGGAATTATGCTGTTTGTTATACCCTTCTCCTCTCTATTACTCTCCCCCTTTAATTATTTGGATACTCACGGTGTATCTCCTTCCTTCCTCGGTGAACCATATGAGCTTATATTCATATCTATATATCCTTACGCCATCAGCCCTATACGCGGTCGCTGGTATTACTAAGAAACTGCCTCCTGCTTTACACGGTGATTCCTGAGTGACCATCTGGGAACTCTCCATATGGAGATATTTCTATGTTGACAAGTGAGACCTGTTCCTTTCAACTACCCCCAAGTGTGTCCTGATGAAGCAAAACAGCGAAATGCGTTGACGCACAGGGGCTCACTGTCATTTATTTGGTGTCCACCCTCTTGTTTACACTAGATACTCATTACTATCATATGCCTATCGTATGTTTTTAATTCTTTTTTACTTGACCTGTTTGACATGACTTATTGTTAATAAAATATATTTTTTGTACTATATCATTGTCCATTTTGCCTGTAAAGTCCTATTTAGGGCCCTGTGGCCCTTTACCTTTTCTCTCTACAGCTTTATCTCCTATCCATGGGAGAACCCCTTCTAATATGTTTCACCCAGTAGGGGATTAATCATAGAGGCCTCTGATGGCCGAAACATGTTAGAGAGAGTTCTCCCATGGGTAAGAGACCAAGCTGAAACCATTTTTAAACTAGGAGGAATTAACTACATGCCGCGGTAGTGTGCAGAGGGGCACCATTTTGTTGTAGTCCTTTATGGGTAACATGTATTTTAAACTCTGTCCGTGACAATTAAAATTCATGACATTAAAACAGATGGGTATAGACCAGGGGTGCCCAACCAGTGGCCCGGAGACCACATATGGCCCGTGGAGCCCTCTGATGTGTGCGACCTCCTGCTCTGTGATGGCGGGTTCGCAAGCCCAGATTGCAGGTCACCTGCCCGCCATGTTAGAGCATCAGTGTTGTGAATGAAGTCAGTGGTAGAGGAAGTAAGCAGCTGCGAAGCAGAGCCACTTAAGCCGATGCTTCTTGTATAACACCAGCCCCTGTCATAGGCGGAGTGATACCAAATGCACTCTGCCTGGGACAGCAACAGCCGGCGATAGCTGAATAGAAGACTGTTATTAAAGGTAAGTTTATTACTACAATCTTAGTGTATATATGGGCATATCTGTTCTGCAGTGGTTACTGGACTGCTTTCAAACGCAGTGCACCTGTGGCTTACCTGCACTGAGCCATAGACTTGTGGTTTTATCTTTAGGTTTGGTGCACCACACCTGCAGGATATAATAGGATTCTAAGGCAAAGTACAGCTAACCTGCAGTAAAGCCACAGGTGCAATGCGCTGCACACGCAGTGTGGGTAAACCTCAAACCATCAGTGTAAAAGCAGCCTTAGGCTCCTTTCACACAATAGGTCTTACCCAATTGGACCCTCCATTCACCTCAATGGAGCGGCAGATGTAAACAGACTTGTGTTCGTTTACACTCGCCTAACTCCAATCCGATTAACTAAAAAAAAACAGAAGTTCATTCGACCTCTTCCATCTGATCGGATCAGAGGGCCCGTTGAGTAGAGTGGGCTGTGTCTGCTATATGTAGAGTGGACGCACACCTGTCATCCGCCCACTCGACTCATTGTGGCCAGCGATTGGTTACTAAGTCGCTTAAGTGGCCCTCGCTCCTCAAAAAGTTGGGCACCCCTGGTATAGACCTTCATATTCATTAAAGCAAGATGGTTCAGTTTTTGTGGACGGTCTTATCTTTACATGGAAGGCTTTCATTTATTATTTCAGTGTGATGGTAACTATTACCTGACAGGTGTCCTTGCCTCCTTCCTGGATTCCGGCACACAGCATGTTGTCTGTTATCACATCGTCTGGATACGCATCCTTGCAAGCAGAGGCAGAAACAGTCTTTACCCCTACACATTGCAGGATAGGGGGATAGTTTGCTGCACATACAGAAAATTTGTCAAACATCTATGGCATCCAAGACCGATGGAAGATAAAACATAATACAGAATATCCAATACAAGAGTACATTTTGTCATTATCTGAGGGCAAGGTGCACATTGTTTATTCACAAAAGTAGTGGTACATGTTTGCGATAGCTGAAATGGGATGTGGCCATGGTGAAGAAAATGGACCATAAAGACTAGAAATATAATAGAGTCCAAAAAGACCAACTATTGTGGAGGTCACTTAACAGACTAAGAAAAACGGCACTTAGGTAACAAAAACAAAACTACAACCAATGGAAAACTGGAAGTCTAGAAAAATGTGACACTTGGTCTCTCCAAGTCCTAGAAAATTGGAACAATGACAACTGAAGTTTAAGAACAATGACACACTCATACCACAGGATTCAGATTAATACCCCACTGAAGGCTGAGGGTCTCAGAAAAATGGAGCGCTGACCATCCTAGTCTCAGAACAATGATTTACATTGATTACGGAGTTCCGATAATGATTATCCACTGGCGTCAGGGAGCCAGAGGAACAACATAATGACACTTGGTGTCTCACAACCATAACATGTTTGCATGGGACATATGAAAAGCAATATTCAGGCAACTTAAACGCTTTCAACTGGCCTTTGATTACAAAGTTGGCCGGGTTGATGAATGCAACCTACCACCAACGGTTGCTGTCCACAACATGGAATAATCTAAACCAGTGGTTTTCAACCTGGGGGTCGGGACCCCCTCAGGGGTCAAATGATGATTTGCCAGGGGTCACCAAATCCTTGGCTGTTTCTGAAGCCTTTTTGTGGCCGCCCAGCAGGGCTGTCCCTGGAGCCCGCAGCCGCCCATTCAGTTCACGGAATGACTGGGGGCAGAGACTAGAGGACAGCTGACTGGTGAGCAATGTGGAGTGGGAGAGGCTGGAGGAGACCCTATCTCCTGATTTCAGCATAGGTGTCACTGCTACGAGACACCACAAAGTCGGAGACACAGTGAGTAACACTACCTATGATTATAGTTGCTATTAAAAGTCCCCACTACAGTTCTCAGATCAGCAGATGACCTTGATCAAGAGCACCTAAGTTGGCTGATCAGAACTCCCCGCCAACATTGCCACTCATCCCATTCCCCCCTCCCCACCAAGGAGTAAGTGAAGGAATAAAAATAGAGAATACATGGAAGGGAGAGGAAAAGAGGGGGAGGAACAAAGAAAAAGGGAGAGAAAGAATAAGAGAAAGAACAAGAAAGATGGCTAGAAAGAGGGATGGGGGAAAAAAACAAGAAATTAGGATAGAGAGGGATAAAAGGGAAAGAAAGGAGAACAATGAGAGAGTGGTACATCCTAAAATGTACCATAAGGGGTTTTAATACTGTACGAGTGGAAGGGACTCAGGGAGGACTAAATGTCCGTGGGTTAGGGGCGCAAATTACTTATCTTGCCTTGGGTGCTGACAACCCATGCTATGAAAATAATTTTACGGTTGGGGGTCTCCACAACTTGGGAAATTTTATCAAGGGGTCACGGCACTAGAGAGGTTGAGAACCACTGATCTAAACTGTTGGTGTAGGCTTCCTTTTTTTCATTTGGATGTTTTTGGGATTGAAAGCTGGTTAACAGTGATTGAAATTGTCTGAAAATTGATGCATGGTCCTCATTGCATCTCAAAACCAAATAATAGTGATTCTGATCCTAGAACATTTATCCACTGGCACCTCAGTTCCTAAAAACTCTGAGTTAGAGATCCATAAGAAGTGCATACTGACATTTGGATCCAGGTGAGAAATTGAAATTTGGTGAGTTTATGACACCTGGGTTCCTAGACCACCAATACGCCAAAACCTGAGGATCAGGAGAACTGTATAATGGAATTTGGCTCTGGAAAACTAGCACACTGAATGTGGGGTCACAGAATATAAAGACCATGGGGCCCAAGGCAATGGTCTACAGAAACATTATTTCTTTGGGCAGGAATATTAATTTGGAGATTCCTATAAAACGTTTGTTATCTGATATTGTTCAATGACATCATTATAGTAGTTGGGGTTATATATACCAGAGCTCATTTTTTAAACATTATGTGTGTTAAATTTTAAAACAATTTTGTACCTAAAAAATTGTATTTGCTTTGGTATACCAGTTTGATTCTTTGCTACACAAAAGCCCTTGGAAGTAATCTATTGTATTTGTAGTATGTAATTAGGACGAGCAACATTGTTTCTACCCAACCTAGTGGGTATTTTTTGCTGTATTTACTAAAACTGGAGCACACAGAATCTGGTGCAGCTCTGCATGGTAACCAATCAGCTTCTAACCTCAGCTTGTTCAATTAAGCTTTGACAAAAAAAAAAACCTAGAAGCTGATTGGTTTCTATGCAGAGCTGCACCAGATACATAAATATATATATTAGTAAATGTGTACTTTATAGTCTTATGACCATTACCTGCTGGACTGGTGGTGGTCCCCCATCCAGACGCAAGACATTGGGTCCCATCAGGCAGGGCAGTGCAGCCAATGGGAATAGTTTGAACGTAAGCATTCAATGTGACCGGCTGCGGCAATTTCAGCAACATGATGTCGTTAACATATGTTGTTTGGTCAAAGTTTGGGTGAGCACATATCTTATCAGCATAAGAGAACTGCTCGGTTCCGTCATAATTGTTTATGTTATGATCCCCAAGTTGAATCTCAAGGCTTCTATATCACACAATGAAAAGAATGAAAATAGACATATCAAATGTGGTTAATTCATCCATCTATCTATCTATCTATCTATCTATCTATCTATCTATCTATCTATCTATCTATCTATCTATCTATCTATCTATCTATCTATCTATCTATCTATCTATCTATCTACCTACCTACCTATCTATCTATTTTTTATTGTGCTTATGCAGTCAAAGAAAAGTATTTTGTTGTCCATGGGTCTACACTCCAATGCCATAGAAACTGCTAAACATCTCACTGCTGATCTGCGACAGTTGCAAAGAATGGAATGGATTATGTGTAGGGCATGTTTAGGGGTGAGCAAACTTGAAAGTCTTAATTTCTCCGAACTTTCAACAAAAATCTGAAAATATTCACAAAATATTGCCTTTTTGCTACATTGCAGTCAATGTAAAAGGCACAATTAAGGTGGTTTTTGGTGTTTTTAAGGGGGCAAAGAGCTTCAATTGCCCTCTAAAGGGTTATGGAAGCTCATTGTTAGCCCCGTTATTTAACTTTTTTTTTTTCACAAAAATGAAAAAAGGCAAAATATTCTTCTAACTGAAAGAACTTATCCAACATATTTTGCCTGAACGACATAGGGTATATAGTTATCTATATATGAGCACAAAGTTAATTTAATATGAGAAAATCTGATTGTTTCGGGTTACCTGGCCATTTACATGCATGAGAGTCTGTGGTCAATCAGGCCAGTTGGAAAAGTTTGTTTCGTCTGATAGTCAGACTAGAGCAGTGTTTCTTAACCTTTTTTCAGTCAAGGCACCCATTAAAAATTGGACAATCTTGAGGCACTCCATACTAAAGTGTGAAAAATCTAAACTAAAAGTTTTAGGTAGCACAGCACCATCCACATACATAGGACGCCCAACGTTGGAGGTTGTTTATTTTTTCAAAGGAAATACACCTTTTGCGCACTAGTACTGACTAGTATTCCAATGTTTCTCTTCTCCCACAGCTTCTGTCCCACCTTACTCAGCTAATATGACCCAAGCAAGGGCCAGGACAAGGTGAGGGCAGGAGGGGCAGCTGCTCTGGGCAAAGTGGAGCAAGGGGGCAGAGAATGGCCAGAGGGCAGTAAACCCATTCTACAGTATGCATTAACAGTATGGGAAGGGGCGCAGATCAACTTGCCCTGGACGCTAGCTCAACCTGTTCCCGTACTGGACCCAGTGCTGATGGAGAGGGGCAAACAAGGATGCTGTGCAAGTGCCCAATGTCCTCCTAATCAACCGATAATGTAATTGATTGTTAGGATGCCAGGGGCTAGAAGGTTGTAATGGTGCACAATGAATATCTGTGGCTTTGTGTAATCTAAAGGCAAGCTTGATCCACCTGCTGGCTTGTATACAATTTTTGGGCAATTTTTAGGCATTTTGCCAAGGCACCCCTAAAGAAACCTGAAGGCACCCCAGGGTGCCTGGGCACCTTGGTTGAAAAAGGCTGGACTAGAGCATGTAAGGGTTGATTTACTAAAGGTAAATAGGTTGTTCCCTTTGCAAGGGAAGTTGCACTTTGCAAGGAAATTTCGCCTTTACCCTAGTGAGTTTAATGAAGATCTGCTGACTTTCATCATCCAATCACGTGCAAGCAAAAATACTGGCTTTTAATTTCCTTGCACGTGATTGGGTATTATTTGCAAGGTGAAATTTCTCCACATTCACTGAACTCTGGGGTAAAGCGTAAGTTCCCTTGCAAAGTGAACAGCCTATTTGCTTTTAGTAAATCAAATTCATAGAGTTGTCTACCAGCACCTCCTAATACATTGTGGAAAGGCACATGCCTTGAGAGAAAAAGGAGTGGAGGTTGTTCATTTCCATGCATCTAATAAAAGAAAATTGTCTAATTTCTGTTCTCTGGTATGTCAGTTTATCACTTGGAGAGTCAAATAAACTTTTAATTGATGCATACTAACCAGTTATTTCTCAGCATCTATGGAACATTAATTGCATTTACACTTACGGCAGTTTACAATGTGCTGCTGTTAAGACCCATTGCTTATCTATTAGAACTCCACCGCATGCGTGGTCACCAAAGTACTGAAGGGTAGCTTGCCAAGGAACGGAGTTGGCTTTGCAGTCATGTCCACCAATGATCTTGATAGAAAAATGACTATTTACTGTGGGGGAAAAAAAAAACAAGAATACAGAAGGTCACTTGGAAATATTAGGCTCATTATGTTTAACCCTATGATCGAAACATAAAAAATGTGCATGTTGTAATGAAGGTAGTTGTTTGGTTGGCATCTTTAGCTAAATAGTTCTACATGCTAAAAGTCATCAAGATCATTTTGATATCCATATTGGGGCCTGGATAGTGCCTCCTAATTAGCCTCATTATAGGTTTTTCAACCTCATAAGGAATTGGTCAAAAACATGTAACATCCACTTAGTTTAGTGGAGATGGTTTTGAGTGTGGTGGCGCTATGACTGGTCTTGCTCCTTCCTTTCCTACACCCTGCCCTTTGCCCCCACCCCTCTCCTTCCCTTCTTCTCTGCTTCTCATCTTTTCCCGAATAATACCACTTTTCTCAGCAGAGTTGTGGAGGAAGGGTTCCAGCTATTGGGGTTCTCAAATTGTAATTATGCTGTGTTGTCTCTGTCTTCTTCTTTGCACGTCGCACAGAACTTTATGTACTCTGATTCTCTTTGCATTTACATGTGTCAATGTTGGAAATCTTTTTTAACTATAAACCCATTCAAAATAAAAACATTGTATATGGTGGGAGTGCCTGAAGTTGTGGAGTTTCTGGAATAAGCTATTTGCTTATAATGTTTCGGAGATTTCAGTCCCCCAACAACCCCGTATTGCTCTGTTAATTAAACCAGCTGAGGACCTTTCCTTCTCTAAACAGCGATTCATCTATTTTATGCTCTTGGCAGCAAAACTTACAATAGCCCGTTCCTGGAAAAAGACCTCAGTGTGTATCTCATTTCATAGACGAAAAGGTGTCTTGGATAATGCTCAATGAATAAATTGCCAGTGTGGTCAATGACTCTACTAAGTGATTTGAGGCTATCTGGAGACCGTGGGCTGACTATGTTCATGTGAACCTGTAGGGGATTCGAACAAGCTAAGTTCACCTCCTGGGAGCTTCACTTATTCTTCTCCTCTTTGGGTTTCTAGAGCTCCTCTCTTTCATTCCCCCTTTTGTTCTCTTTATTCCATTCTTCTCTGGCTTTTCTGAGGTTCCTCCTGCATGAGACTTCTCGTCTTTTTGATTGGTTGCAGTTGGAACTCTTGACACTTCTTTTGTGTGCGTCTTGCATAGTGAAATTAATGTTTTCTCACTATTGTCCTCTACATGAGCTTTGAAACAATTCTTTTAGATGCTTTGTTTTGTCACGCCTACATGGACATAGTTTGAGGCTACTTAGCTTTCCAATGTTTTTTTTTTTTTTTTTTTTTTATCAAGTGCTCTAGTTATGAAGAAGTGTATTTCATTTACTGTATTTGAAAAGCCTGAGCCAGAGTCCTGGCTGTTGTAATGATCACGGTGATTTCTATTTGTCTGACTTTAAAATTTCAATAAAAATGATTGAAAGTAAAAATAAAAACATTGACTTTTTACTAAGTAATGGCTTTACATGTCTTAATTGGTGGCAGTGCAAAATTAAAACAGGAATGCCCCAAAATGACCAAATGGATCCAAACTGTACTGGAAGTTGACACTTTCAAAAGTAGCATTTGAATTGAAATGGTTACTTAATTACATAGTGAAGTTGAAAAAAAAAGTCCATCTAATTCAACCATTAGAAAAAATAGAAAGAATAAATAGATCCCTCCAAAAGGCAATCAGATATTCCCTGGAACAATAATCTCTAGTGTTATTACATCACCTATATTTTGTGCACTTAGGAAAGCATCCAGCCCCTTTTTTAAAACAATCTACTGTGCTGGTCAGAACTGGTTCTCGAGGGAGTGTAATCTACATTTTCACAGCTCTTACTGTGAAGAGGCATTTCCGTATGTGGAGATTAAAGCTTAATTCCAGGAAAGGGTGCAGGCACAATATCAGTTAAGTAAAAGTAGGTACATGACACCTCCGAGCCTTATCTCTATTACTTACTGTATATGTGACAGGTTTATTGCACTCCCTGGAGGACACATTCTGACTGTGAGAGCAAAGAGGCACACACACAGCAGCTATGCCCACCCCTCCCCTCTGCTGCCCATTCACAGAAGCCTTTGTATTGTGTGAATGAGTTCACACAATACAAAGGCTTCTGCGAATTGACAGAAGGAGGGGAGGGGTAGCCAGCGACTTTGCTCTTGAACAAACTGAGATCACACTTAGCAGCGTTGGAGATCCAGAAGTCATCTTCCTGGAGCCCCAAAATACAATATATCTCCCAGCAGCCAGAATCAAGAGACCCTTCCCTCAACAGTAGATCCCTCCTAGCAATGATTGCTCTCCCCCCCCCCCCCCCAGCAAAAAAATCCCCCAGGTGTGAATAACAGAGATAAGTCTATGAGGTGACAGGCATCTCGTTAGACTTAACTCATGGTACCTGCAGTTTTTACAAAGTAGCTATAATTCAGCATTAAATCTCTTTTCCACCAGATGAAAAGAATGCACCCTTGGCCCTTGTAATGACCTTACAAAAGTAGCATCTCTATTTAAATGGTTGCTCTGGAGCAGTAAGGATCATCCCTTCTTAACCTTTTATCCCTTGAGAGATCCTAAAAACTATTATACCTACAGCTGACAGTTCAAAGTTGTACAGTACATATAATAATAAATAAAAGAATATAGAATATAAGGGACCTTATACCCAAGGTGGATAATTTTTTACATCCCCCACTCTCTACAATAATTTGCTTTCAGTAATACATATGAAATGAAAGACCTAATAATAATAATGACCAGAAAAGAAAGGCAGATAGTGGAAATCATAAGTCTCCTTTACACTAGAGGCCAATGTAGAAATGACCTTCCTACATTGGTGGTTGTTAAGGATCATCACCCAACATTGGTGGTCAATGTAAGTGGGAGATCGGTTGGCCACTGCTACTTATCCTAGGAACCTGTGGATTATCTCTGGGGTTCTATGAAACTTTTGTTAAAAAAGGGTGGTTTAGACAGTGAAGGCCAGGGCTTTTTTTCTCAGAGAATAGAAGCAGGTACCCCAAATTCCAAGTAACCCCTTGCCTCCACCCCCTACCCAACCCAGAACAGTGTCCATTGCTTCAACCCCCTATCCACCTCCCAGTCCCGCCATTTTAAGAGAATACAGAGCCAAGTATCACTTTGTGGTGCTAAGTAATTTGTTAACGAAAACATGAAAAGTAGTAAAATAGATCCCCTGCAGCCAGCAACAATAAGACCCCTAACAACAATAGACCTCCCACAAAAATGACCCCCATCAGCAACACTATATCTCCCAGCAGCCAGAATCAAGAGACCCTTCCCTCAACAGTAGGTCCCTCTTAGTAATGATTGCCCCCCCCCCCCAGCAACAAAATCCCCCACCAAGAAAATCCCCCAGCAGCAACAATAGATTTGACCAGCGAAAATAGATCCCCACCAGCAACAATAGATCTCAGCAACAATAGGATCCCCAAGTTGCCACCATCAATAGACCCTCCAGCACACCCCATCATGCCAGTACATACATTCAGTGCGGGAGGTGCCAGAACTGCATTCCCCTGCATTCCCACTGAAAAAATGCCCTGGTGAAGACTAAGGGGCTGTACACATGGACCAAATATCGGGTGGCCAACACAGAGCGGCTGTGAGCGCTGACCAGAGTGTTCTGGCGGGGGGGCAGTCCCCCTGTCAGAATACAATAGTTCAGTGGGGGAGATGGCTGTACTAACATCGCATAGTTAGTACAGTGGCTCCTCCCGACCTCATCAGTTTTTTTTTTTCATTCAGCTCACTGGGTTGAATGAAAAAAACTAATATTCTGTACTAGGTTTAGGGCTAAGACTAAAACTAAGGCTAAGTTTGAGCTTGCAAGATAAACACTCGACACATTAGTGCTAAAAAAGCAGAGAGAAGCTGTATGTAAACATATTTCCAAATGTGACTGGACTGGATGACACTAGTGTTTCAGCCCTCTTAAGATTGGGGATCTTTATCTGTACAAACAAAATCAGAAAAAGGGTGCAAATGTATTATCTAAAGCACTTTATTAAGCGGTAAAAGGTGAAAACATACTCACAAACCCACTGTGAATCATAGGATTTCATAAATTCAGATTCAGAAGTCATCCCTTGAACCTCATAGATCCAAACGGCTAACGTTAACCACTGATGCGTTTCGGGAGACAGACCCCCTTCCTCAGAGCAGAAACTGGTTTGACACCCTCCTCCATCTCCTTTATCAAGATGACTGAAAATGTATCCCACCCCATACAGAATATAGTAATGACTCAATTTAAACCAATACCATTAGTACAGCGAATAGTGTCCCATAAATTCTATGAGAAGAGAACATTTCCAACCTTTTATTTAATTCATAGGTTATGGGAAACGATACGCACTATTACGCATCACAAGGGCTATACAAGACATATGCCAATATGGGACAATTATTGCTTATCTGAGTTGAATAAATTACCAGAATTCTTAGAATGGAAAAGGGCTGGGTTAACTCTTCTCTATCAGTTATTTGAAGGGGATATTTTATTGCCCTTCAGTACACTGAAAGATCGCTTCCAATTATCAAATGGTAACTTTTATCAGTATCTTCAATTGCGTCACGCTCTACAAAGCCAAGCTCTAACATTCCTTCAGAGATTTTACTGAAAGCAATTTCCGTACGGCCCATGAAACGAGGTATAATAGGGGATCTCTACCATACTCTGTTAAATGCAGAGAAGGCAGATGGTAAGGGCTAAGAGTCTCATTCATTGGCAAAAAGACCTGATGGACCTTAGTGAAGAAGAATGGATAGGAGCTATGGAGATCTTATCTGTGGTATCTATTTCACCATCTCAGCAATTGACCCAGTTTTTTATTCTGCACAGAACTCACTATACCCCACAACAATTTTATGCTTGGAGAAAATACACATCGCCTTTATGTCCGCGATGCTCTATATCCAATGGCTCCCTTATTCATATGCTTTGGCACTGTCCCAAGCTCCGTAGATACTGGGAGAAAGTGTTCCTGACCTTGAATACCATATCTCGGACAGAAATAACAAATACCCCCAAACTAGCACTATTGGGAATAATTCCAGATGGAGTTCTACCTGTAGAGATGTATACAATGTGGACTAGATCTCTCTATCTAGCTCGTAAACTCATTTTACAAAAGTGGATTGCCAATACCCCACCAACCCATAAACCATGGGGTAACAAAATAAATTATATATTAAGAAAAGAGAGACTAGTATATAAACATAGAGGAGTCCCTCAAAAATTTAATAGAATATGGTACTATTGGCTTGACTCAAGTAACTTACCGTACGATGGCTCATGTGGAGGGGTTGGTGAGAGGGGGGGGGGGGCAGACGGGGGTGAGGAGATCGATCTATAACAAATTAAGAAGTTGAGAAGTGTACAATATAAATGGATCTGGAAATCAATTTAGAGGTGTACGTTTGTTGTTGTCAGATTCTCTTTTTTTTTTTTGTTGCTGTTTTCCTCAAGTATATTTAGAAACAAAATGAAATGATGGTAATCTTCTATGTTTATTGTTTCCTTGCTTAAATTTTTGTATGGAATAAGCATGATAAAAATAAAAATAAACTATTTGATTTAAAAAAAAAGAAAGAAAATGTATCCCACCTCCACCAAGGAGGGGAGCGAAGGGGGAGGGGGAAGAGGTCAAAAGGGCAAGGCCGCCTCTGATGGTCCTTTAAACCCATTAAAAAGTAGCAGTGGCACAAATCATAAAATACAACAAAACAGCTAAAAAGAAGCAAACAAAAGGACAGGTACAACAGTGCCCGATTAAGGACTTCCAATACATAACACTAAATATATTTCATACGTACAATTAAAATAAACATGTCCCTCTCTCTCCATATACTTTACCTTCCAACCACTGCACCAAGGATGTCAAATTGCTATCATTATATGCGGTCATAGTGGATGGTTGTGGTCATGAAATGGCAGGTGTACAAAGCAGAGGGCTTTAAATAATGCTCTAGGCATTGGCGCCCTTTTTGTGTTTTTGTTTGTACATATAAGGCTAAGTTTTCCCTGAAGAGATATGAGAATACTGTCTCTGAGCTACTTTCAGAAAATACGATGAAAAATAATTGAACCAAAAAACGAAAATAACCGAAGGAGGAATTTGGCAACTGTTTCATCAACTAATCAGAAACACTGTAGTTGAGTAGAATTGACGGGACACAGAAAACTGATCCTACAGGAAACTTCAACACAATGTGTCATCTTTCATTGAGGTTGTTAAATTTTACATTGCATTATTATGTTCTGCTCTAGACTTTCTATGTTTTACTATATATATCCAAAACACTTTTCACACTTCCCTTATCCATCTGGCTGAAGGTGTGAGAGCAGAATTTGCTATAGAGGAAGAAGTTGGCAATCAGCAGAATATAACAAACAACCGCACCCTAAATTTAAAAAAAAAATAGTTGACGGCTCGTCTTATTTAATTTTTTTTGACCATCAAAACCTTAATTGTTCTTTAACGTCTAGTCATAGTAAATCCACTTACCTGCTGTTACCAGCAGTGCTGCAAGAAGCAGGAGGAACATTCCGAAAGTTTGGAGTATTCAAAACTTCCCAAAGCCAGCTCCTTCTTCCTAGACTTCGATTAGAGAGTCAATTATTAACCTGATCAACCCAAGCTTCAGAAGACTCTAGATTATGGAGAAAGCTGGCAATTCTAAATTGTGTGCACAGTAACTGCTGCTTGTACAGTACATGCAGAACAACACGTGACTCGAAGATTGACCTCCCACAAAAAAATATACTACAGACAATTAAGTCTTCCTTGTTATGTTTTTGAATCTTTTCCAAGCATACACTGCGGTAATGTACCAAATGAAGCAATAGCTTCTAAATGACCCCCCATTGCCCAATAGATCCATCCACTCCATGGATCTATTGGGCAATACTTTATTGTTACTGTTAAAATAGTAACGGAATGTGCTAAAGTAAACTTGATTATCTTTGTTTTATCAGCTGAGATAATGAGAACATCCAACAATAAATTCCATATAAGCCTCCAGAGGTTTGCCAATGTGTTATAAGTAGGTAATCTACCATTACATGGCAAATCTGCATTTCAGCCATCTTGATCTGTGTGCAGCCTCCTAAAATAGACCTATCATCAGATATATATTTCATGTTAAGTGCATCGATAACAACTGCATTTCAGCCATCTTGATCTGTGTGCAGCCTCCTAAAATAGACCTATCATCAGATATATATTTCATGTTAAGTGCATCAATAACAACTGTCCCGGATTTGCCGGGACAGTCCCACATCTTTGACCTTCTGTTCCACAGATGCTGTGACTCGGGCCATGTCCCAGAATCACAGCGTCCCCCTTATTTGAGTGACAGCATATGGGCTGTATTTCGAAAAGTCATTAAACCAGACCTTCAGCCTCCTGAGGACATTCCTGCCTTTCCGTCCCTTCTCCCTTCCTCTGCAGGAATAGGGCTTTTCTCTTTTTTTTCTTTTGTTGATGTTTTCTTTCTTTTTTTTTTAATTTAAAGTCTGTCCCGCTTCCCCATGCACATCACTCAACATAGGCGGATAACGGGCCACACTGTGCCTCCTGGGATATGTATGACACATATCCCAGGAGGCATAGACTTTCATTCAAGGAAAGGAGGAGGGGGCAGGCCTATCGGCACGTCATCGAGAGGCCCGCCCCGCCGAACCGAGAAGAGCCAACGGGCCTCTCGATGACGTCAGAGAGAACGTGGCAGAGCGGGATGGAGCTGTGGTCGGCCATGAAAGGATCTCAGTGGGACAATGTTGGACTTATTGGATGGGTGAGTATCTGAAATGTGCAGATACCACCTTCGGGGAGGTCACCCAGAGTTCCTCCTTAAGTAGGGGTTCGGCCTGCAAGTGGGCAGTTGGAGATGCAAGATGGGCCGCATATGTAGAGGTGGGTTCTGGGCAGGACCAGCCCAAATCTATTTTCATGAAAGTACTGATTCTTGCATTGATGTGAAGATGACTCTCAATACGTTTTCCAGATTTAAAAGATCGTCTTCATCAGGAGGAGTAGGAGTTACATCGACAATATCTTATGGAGAACAATAGTATCACATAATGACTCATTATTATTTTGTAAGCAGGTTGGTAAAATAATTTACATAACTCAAACACAGTATATGAATGATTAAACATACGAAGGGTCTTCAAAAAGTTCCCGCACCTTTTTTTATTTAATAGAGTTTTTAAGAAGTGTGGAAACTTTTTGAAGAACCCTTGTACAATGAACTGAGCGTGGACCTATCACAGGAGGTCACAAAAGGGGTCTGAGATCACCATAGCTCCTACAGGGCCTGAATGTATCTACACTAAAAAGCATAACATATATTATTTTCTGGGGATGTGCCCCTATACCTAATCAACTGAGCAGTGCACCCTAGGACCCAAAATTGTAGCTTACCAATTCTTAGTTGTTTGCACTCATTTTTACCCTGGTGATCCTGCCAGTTACACATTTTCTATCCTAGGGTGACTGTTCTGCCCTTACTTTCATGTAATTTTTCTGGGTTGTATTGAACTGCATTAGGTTATTATTGTTTTGTGATATCACATCTACTGTATGTTTTTGGACACTACTTCTTCTTTACTAATGTGATTTCGGTATCTACCTCTGTCCTCCCCTCCTGTTTAGTGCTAGTTAGTTTAGAGCTAGACAGACCCTTCCCACTTCTATGTTCCAACAGTCAGTGTTAGTACTCACAACCATGCTCAGGAAAGTAATTTTCTTCTTACACTTCAAAAAAAATGGAAAAGCATCCTCTGTACTGTATTTAACCAAAGAAAAATTGCATTGGATTCAACTTCTGTGACTTACTGAGGGGTTAAGCTGCCTGTGGGTGGTGTCAAGTAAGCAGTTAAACAGACTGGGTCTAATCAGGTGTGTCAATGCCAGGGGCGGACTGACCATTCGGGCACTCGGGCACTGCCCAAGGGCCCCATGCCACTAAGGGGCCCCATCAGGGTTGCCAGCCTCAATAAAACCAGGGACAGTAAGTAAAAATCTGTGTTTTTTTTAAAAATCCCAAGATTATAGCTGCCCCGCCTCTCCAGTACCTTTTCAGTGTGTGTATGTGTATTCTGTGTGTGTATACTGTATGTGTGTGTGTGTATACTGTGTGGCCCCATAATCTATTGCCTGGGGTCCCCATAATCTCCTATTGCCCGGGGGCCCCATAATCTTCTCCTTTTGCCCGGGGGCCCCATAATCTCCTATTGCCCGGGGGCCCCATGAGTTGTCAGTCCGCCCCTGGTCAATGCCTAAAGTGGCATTAGAAACAGAGCAGTGACCCTATTTGCTCATTATAATGTATCTATGGAGAGGCAGTATTGTCACTAGGACAGGAAGTGTGCTGGGACTAGAGAACACCTCCCCCTCTTCTCTCCTCCATTACTTAATCGGGAGGCACTCTGTAGTTCACAGATGTGAATTGGACAGGGCTGATAATGTTTGAGATTTCAATTCAGCATTGTCAGCTCACTACAAGAAGACAGAGGGTCGATAGATTTCTGCAGGTCAACAGTTTTGTTGGGCACTCATTGAACACTTTCCATGGTATACTTAACAGACCGAAACCGAGCAAATACGAGAAGATCGGTGTTAGGGTTTACATATACTTTAAATGGTACGCCAGCAAGCTTTGTGACTTTTAAATCTCCACTAGTAAAAATCTGGATACAGTTCTCCCTTCCCCAGTTGGTATTTTTATCTTGAAGGCTGATAGCCAGATTTTGGTGAGAAGGTGGCATAGTCCCATTGATCTGTACACCTGTTGTTTTCTCAGGTTAACATGCTCAAGGATAGAGTTTTCCACAACGATACACTATGAAAAAATCCCTACTAAGACACTATGGAGGCTGCCCTCTCTGACTTCCCAAAATCCTTGTTGCCCAACTAGGGGCATAAGTACCGATCATGGACCCTCATAGCAATGTTGGGACCCCCAACCTCATAGTCAGTAAATTACTAGGTACCTGTGCTGGGGGCAGACATTGTCAGGGAAGAGGAGGAGCAACACGGCGGGGAATTAACTTCTAACCTTTATTTTCCAGCTAAGCGCTCAGTCCTCAGTGACTCCCCAAATTTTTTCAACATCTCAGATCTCAGGAGCTTAGTGTAAATGGTAAGTCCACCCACCGCTTCCACCGCCACAGCAAGTAAGTGGCGGTGTAGTAGTAAGTGCAAATAAAAAAAGAGTTTTAGTAGCAATAGGAATGAGCATCACAATATTTTATATTATAACATCATTGTTAGTACTCCTGCACACAATTACTATAGTCCTAATGCAAACTTCTTAAAACTGAATTCCAGATATAGCAGATTTTACATGGTTACATTGGTCAAGCTTTGACCAATGTAAGTAAACATGTGCCGTACATGTGGGAACTCTGTGGAAGCTGGAAATCACTGTAGTAGGCACTGCTTCTGGGCCAAGCAGCTGCCCTGCTGCATTTTGAATACGGAAGACGCATGGGCACCATTGAGGAAACACTTTTTTTCATTTTTTTCAGAAAATGAAAAGTGTTCTGACTGCATTTACAAATATATATAATATATTCGAGTATATTCATATATACTCGAGTATAAGCCTAGTTTTTCAGCACATTTTTTTGTGCTGAAAATGCCCCCCTCGGCTTATACTCGAGTCAAGCACTTTTCTGCAGCAGAGAATGACATTTTCCGAACCGACTTTGGGGCCCCGTATCTCGGGGTCACTTGTTGCTAGGAACCCCAAATTTGGAACTAGCACTAGAACATATCCAAAGCTGGGGTTCCTAGCACCAAGTGGCCCCGAGATACGGGGCCCCAAAGTCGGTTCGGAAAATGTCATTCTCTGCTGCAGAAAAGTGCTTGACATTTTCTGAACTGATTTTGGGGCCCCGTATCTCGGGGCCACTTGGCTCTAGGAACCCCAGCTTTGGATATGTTGTAGTGCTAGTTCTACTGGGTTTGGGCACACTAAATTTGGGGTTCCTAGCTCCAAGTGGCCCCGAGATACGGGGCCCCAAATTCGGCCAACTGTGTCCATCTGCAGCAATGTCATTTCGGGACCCTTTGGGTCCAGAGACCCCAAATTTTGGCTGCAGCTAGGGGGCATCTAGGAACCCTTAACTACCGAGTTTGAAGTTTTGGAGACCTATGGCTGCAAATGGGCACAGTGAGGCTCAAAATGGGCATTGTTGACCCTCTTTTCCACTTACAGTAGCTGCGCATTTCTCACCCTAGGCTTATACTCGAGTCAATAAGTTTTCCCAGTTTTTTGTGGTAAAATTAGGTGCCGGCTTATATTCGGGTCGGCTTATACTCGAGTATATACGGTGTGTGTGTGTATATATATATATATATATAATTTTTTTTGTCTGGAGCTCAGCTTTAAGTTTAAGCTAGTTAGTGGCATTGATAATGTTGAGGAGGAAGTACAGGTCAAATAATATGGCTGGGCACCCACTAATTTTTCATTTTTATAACTATTTTCTTTATTTATAGCAATTTACATTTGGTAGTTCACCAGACAAGGACCAAGGATGTTTTATGACGTTTATTTTCCAATAGACTTTGCAATCTATTATTAACTCCTCTTAATAGCCTTCCATACTAGCGAGCTACTTCCAGGCAGATCTCCGGGGGCTCGTTCTCTATTATATCAATAATCCAGTTGATGTAATTAACCACTTCGGTGTAGACTCCCGGCTTGTTTGGCAGTCCACATATAGGGTCTCCCCAAGATGTGATTCCTTGTAAGATTAAGTCACATGACAGGGGACCTCCAGAATCACCCTTTAAAGAAACAAAATACATGAGGAACAGCAAATGTTGGCAACAAAGGATCACCTGAGATAATATGGGATCTATTTGGTTGGAATCGCTGGCCTTGAAGTAAAAATGCAGAAGCCTTAACCACCCCCTGCTCTTTCCAAATTGGAACGATTTGACTGGAGTTGAGCTTGGAGGAATGTTTTCATTTTTCTATTGTAACCCACAAGCTTGGCTATTGTTTTTTTTTTTTTGGAAGAGAGTGAGGGAGCCATCCCGCTTTAAAACTGTTGTAGTAATCTTGGCTGTGTGAGTGTTTGTGACTTAAACACCCATCAGCTTTTTTGACCCACCTCAACAGATCTATGAGGAAGCTTCACTCTACTTGTTATAAGGAAAAAACAGGGAGGGGGAGGCGCCGACCTGAGTGTAGTATTGTGGCGTGTGTGGTGGCCTGCGCTGCCGCCCCTGACTCATCATGGTGGGAGCCGCGATTCGCACTGCGGGGCGTCCCTCCCTCCGCCCCTTGTGAGGTTCGGGGGGCGGAGGCCCAGTCACTGCGCATCGACGTCATGCATTGCGTGCTGGATGTGCGGCGTCCCTCTGGGCGCTGCTTCCCCGGCGGGCATCTTTTGATGTCCACGAGGCCTGAGCGTTGACTGTGTTGGCACTGGTGCCGGACGGTTATCCACCCAGGTACTGGCGCCTCCCTCACCTTATGGTACTCGTGCGTGTGACGTTGGGGGTGGTCCAACGACAGCGCGTGACTACTTATGGGCGGCCGCACTGGTGGGACTGGGACACTCAGGGCTCTCATACACAATAGATCCTCTGTTTATCCCGGATCAAGACCCATTTCCTCATTTTCTCAGCTCCAAGTAATTCCCTACACGCAATAGTCACTCTGTTTTTTTGGTTCCTTTCCATATTACTTTTTCCCCTCAGGTGTCTTGGTGGCAACCTCTCACCATGGCTGTCCACCCTCACTCCTGTCCATTTACCTGCACTAGCCACCCCTTCTCTCCCCACTCCACCCCCCTTACCTGCACCAGTTTCACCATTTAGCACTGTCCTCACTGTCATTACATCCCCCTTCACATCTATGCCTCTATGTGCCCGGGTTGCTGCCCGTGATGTGTGCCACCGCTGGGTATGCCCCCTAAGTTCCCAATCCCGGTGCTTTTTGGGTAGCCAGTGATCTCTGACATCACATCTATGACTGCATACACACTTGTAAGTGATTTATAGATGGGTTTCCCTAATCTTTCTCCCCCTCTATTGATACAAGATATTTAATTAGATATTATTCCCTACTTTCAGATAAACCACGTGCTTGCTCCTGATGAGTGGCACCAAGCCGCAAAATACTATATGCCATTCACCTACACCACTATTAGGGACGAGTCCGAGTTCGAGTCGAACATAAGTTCGACTCGAACATCGGGTGTTTGCCTGTTCGTCAAATAGCGAACAATTTGGGGTGTTCGCGGCAAATTCAAAGCTGCGGAACACCCTTTAAAAGTCTATGGGAGAAATCAAAAGTGCTAATTTTAAAGGCTTGGTATTGTCATAAAAAGTGTTTGGGGACCAGGGTCCTGCCCCAGGGGACATGTATCAATGCAAAAAAAAGTTTTAACAACGGACGTGTCTATAGTATGCCTGTAAAGTGGCACATTTTTCCCATGTTTAGAACAGTCCGAGAGCAAAATGACATTTCTAAAGGGAAAAAAGTTATTTAAAAGTACTACGGCGGGTGTCTCCCATGGAGGCGGGTCGGTCGCAGCTTTTTTTTTTCCGGTCTGTCGGCGGAGCGAGAGAAGAAGATGAATGGACTTTGTGGGACATTTTTATTTTTTTATTTTTTAATAAAGGACTTGTCCCAAGCCGTGTCTTGTCATTTGTACCATTTTGACACTTTTTTGTGAAATGGTAGGGGTACATTTGTACCCCGTTACCATTTCACACAGGGGGAGGCCGGGATCTGGGGGTCCCCTTGTTAAAGGGGGCTTCCAGATTCCTTTAAGCCCCCTGCCTGCAGACCCCCACAACCACCGGGCAAGGGTTGTGGGGATGAGGCCCTTGTCCCCATCAACATGGGGACAAGGAGCTTTGGGGGGCTACCCCAAAGCACCCTCCCCATGTTGAGGGCATGTGGCCTAGTATGCTTCAGGAGGGGGGGCGCTCTCTCGTCCCCCCCCTTTTCCTGCGGCCTGCCAGGTTGCGTGCTCAGATAAGGGTCTGGTATGGATTTTTTATAAATTTTTTTTTTAATTTAGGCGCGGGGTTCTTCAGGTCTGGTATGGATCCCCACGCCATTTTTTTAAATTTTGGCGCGGGGTTCCTCTTAATATCCATACCAGACCTGAAGGGCCTGGTATGGAATTTGGGGGGACCCCCACGCAATTTTTTTTTTTCATTTTGGTTTGGGGTTCCCCTTAATATTCATACCAGACCCAAAGGGCCTGGTAATGGACTGGGGGGATCGCATGCCATCTTTTTCAATGACTTCTTTTATCTGTATTGCCAGGACCGAAAATTCATTATAGCCGCGAGTACTTTTAAATTACTTTTTTTCCTTTAGAAATGTCATTTTGTGCAGGGACTGTTATAAACACGGGAAAAATGCGCCACTTTACAGGCATACTATAGACACCCCCCAGGTACGAAATTTAAAGTAATATTTCACTTTTAGTGTTTTACTTTAAGCATTATTAAAATAACTGCTCCTAAAAAAACAGCCGTTTTTAAAACATTTTTTTTTGCATTGATACATGTCCCCTGGGGCAGGACCCAGGTCCCCAAAAGCTTTTTATGACAATAACTTGCATATAAGCCTTTAAAATTAGCACTTTTGATTATTCATATTCGTGTCCCGGTGTTTAACGGTGTTCGCGTGTTCGAACAAATTTTTTGCCTGTGTTCTGTCCACCAGATGTCTTGCTGATTATTTGTACCTTATTTATTCCTGTGTTGTTAAATTTAAATGCAAAATGTGTAATTTACTTAAGACAATCATATGTAGTGTCCAGGCTCCATCTAGCATTCCTTTTTGATATTGCTGCAGTTCTTTTTATTTGTTTTAATGTATGTGTAATTAAGGAAGTTGTCGGCAAGCAGGGAATTCTGGGTAGAATCTTAACAGGAAGTGAACCAGCCACCATTCTGTTTAACACATTGCAGGAAGCAAGACATGTCTTTCTCAATTTATCGTCATCACCCCTTAGAGAACTTAAAAAGTACGTTTTTATTATCTCACCTTCTACTGTATATCGTTGTTTCTGCAATGTATGCTGTATTGTACGCAATATTGTACTTATTGAAGTCTGTTTCTGTTTTTGTAGTTTCACCTGGCTTGTTCTAATAAAACTGAGATCAAAGAAGTATGGTATCTGAAGTTATTGGGATAAGAAGGTTTAGCTATCTGTCCTAGAGACAGAACAGCCTGTTCGCATGTTCTGCTGCGAACCGAACCGGGGGGGTGTTCAGTTCATCCCTAACCACTATACCTTGTGACAGGATCAGGAAGGTCATAGGCCATGCAGCCATTACCTTGTGGTATATGTGTACCCCATTATGACCATTGGTGGACGCTGTAATTTTATTATGGTATTCATTTATAACTATGTTATTATCAGTTACCACTGTTGTAGAAATCAACACTGTGAATAGTATGTGTTTCTATATATATAGAATAAATGTATGTAATCATGTATTTACAGATTATTAAACTTCTTAATATCCACCATTGTATTCTATTCAACCCCGTGCTTCACTCAAAGTCCCACCCTTTTGCTCTCAATTTCTCATTTTGACAGGGATGGAGGTGCATGACCTCACCAGATCATGGCCTCATTAAAAGTCCCAACATTCCCCATTCCCCTAATTTTTTACAACAAATAGAGGCGAAAAAAATAATTAAAAATCTGCCCAACCAGCAGCTCACTCAATTAATTTGGACAATTTGTTTTTTTCAGGGTTCAGAACATTTTCTTTTCATAAATTTAAAAAAACAGTTGCTCCAACCCAAGAAAGAGACAAGCTCTGCACACCAGAGGTGAGGTTAATGCTTCAATAGCTTGAGAGCTACAATCGTGTTGACCTCCTATAACAATCATGCCCTCAGCCCATTTAGGAAACCCCTTTAGCAATGCACATGGCTGCAGTAGCAACTTGGCAAGTTAGTTGCACATAAACCTCAATATTCCCAAGTACAGATAACACAGAGTCCATTAGTGGCAGGTTTATGTTTTCTAAAGTTAGCCCTTTTTTGCGGCCACCATGTGGCCTCCACCCAGAGCTAAGGAGGAGCTAATGAGCTGTAAAAAACATGGCAGAGGACCAGCAGACTCATGCCCATCTTACGGTTAGGATACCATATATGTAACCCATATGTCTGGTGTGCTGTGCTGGTATCTTTAGGAGGTGGGCCATGTTTCTTTTTCAATTTCAAAAACCTGACAAGAGTCTTCCCCGCCATCAAGGTTTCCAGCACACAGCATGTTGTCCGTTATTGAATCATTTTCATAAAATCCTTGGCAGTCACTTGCAGGCACTGTGGTGACGTTCAGGCACATAAGGACATCCGTATACATCTCTGAGAAACACAGAATTCATATATTTATAAAGTATTTATAGACTCAGCGTTGGACATTTTCTTGACAATGTTGAAAGGAAAAACGTCACAGGGCCACTGCTAATTGGTGAAAGTCTGCATCTTGTCTGCATCTTGGCCAATTGAATATGGAACTTTCACACTATCATTCATCATCAAATAATTGGACCCTTCAGCGGTTGGGTTACTGTACTCCCTTTTTCTGCCTTGTCTAAACACAATATAAATAGCAATATGCTACAGTGACTCAATCTGAACCCAAGGGATTGGAAGGTGGTTGGCCAGAATTTATGATAAAGATGGAAAGCTTCGTAAGGAAAAGTAGAAAATGGATTTGAAAATGTCTGACCTCGTTATCTACTGTATAATTATGTACCCAATATTATCAATATCACCAGGGCCGTCTTTAATGCAGGACAAACAGGGCACCTGCCCTGGGCCCAATCTTTGTTGGGGGGCCGAAAGCCTTGAGCCCGCACTACCCACAAATTGATGCTCTAACCCCGCCCTATGCCTGTATGCTCAGGGGGATCTCCGGATCTCTGAATGTATGCAGTTCACTCGGCTGGCCAAGTATGTCTTTACACCCATAAAATGCTTGACTGCTGAAACCCTGAGCTGTGTTATTCAACTGTAAAGCTGTGCATTGCTGAAAGTTCTCTGACCATCTCCTGTATAATGTCTTCAGTCTCTGATTGTCACCTGTAGCATGTCCGCAGTCTCTGATTGTCTCCTGTAGCATGTCTGCAGTCTCTGATTGTCACCTGTAGCATGTCCGCAGTCTCTGACTGTCACCTGTAGCATGTCTGCAGTCTCTGATTGCCACCTGTAGCATGTCCGCAATCTCTGATTGTCACCTGTAGCGTGCTCGCAGTCTCTGACTGTCACCTGTAGCATGTCCGCAGTCTCTGACTGTCACCTGTTGGATGTCCACAGTCTCTAATTGTCACCTGTAGCATGTCCACAGTCTCTGACTGTCACCTGTTGAGCCCGCACTACCCACAAATTGATGCTCTAACCCCGCCCTATGCCTGTATGCTCAGGGGGATCTCCGGATCTCTGAATGTATGCAGTTCGCTCGGCTAGCCAAGCGAACTGCTTTACACCCATAAAATGCCGGACTGATGAAACCCTGAGCTGTGTTATTCAACTGTAAAGCTGTGCATTGCTGAAAGTTCTCTGACCACCTCCTGTATAATGTCTTCAGTCTCTGATTGTCACCTGTAGCATGTCCGCAGTCTCTTATTGTCACCTGTAGCATGTCCGCAGTCTCTGATTGTCACCTGTAGCATGTCCGCAGTCTCTGACTGTCACCTATAGCATGTCCGCAGTCTCTGACTGTCACCTGTAGCATGTCCGCAGTCTCTGATTTTTACCTGTAGCATGTCCGCAGTCTCTGATTGTCACCTGTAGCATGTCCGCAGTCTCTGATTGTCACCTGTAGCATGTCTGCAGTCTCTGATTGTAACCTGTAGCATGTCCACAATCTCTAAATGTCACCTGTAGCATGTCTGCAGTCTCTGATTGTCACCTGTAGTATGTCCTCAGTCTCTGATTGTCTCCTGTAGCATGTCTGCAGTCTCTGACTGTCACCTGTAGCATGTCCGCAGTCTCTGACTGTCACCTGTAGCATGTCCACAGTCTCTGATTGTCACCTGTAGCATGTCCGCAATCTCTGACTGTCACCTGTAGCATGTCCGCAGTCTCTGATTGTCACCCGTAGCATGTCCGCAGTCTTTGATGTTCTCCTGCAGTATATTTGCAGTTTCTGATCATCTCCTGTAGTATTTGTTTTAATGTGCCACTTTACTTGCTCAATTATTTGGGATTGCTCCACTTCCCAGTGAGTGGTAATAATGTGCATTAACCTGTAGCAACCAATCAGTGAACAGTAGTGATCTGCTGTAATCTCTAGCAACCAATCAGTGAGTGGTAATGATGTGCTGTAACCCCTAGCAACCGATTAGTGAGCGCTAATAATGTGCAGTAACCTCTAGCAACCAATCAGCAAGCAGAAATGATGTGTTGTAACCTCTAGCAACCAGCCAGTGAGCGGTAAGGATAGGCTGTAACCTCTGGCAACCAATTGCAATTGCTGCATGATCTGCTTCTGTAAACTTATTCTGAGCCCATCTGCTATTTTTTGTATGTCTCATAATGGGGGGGCCCAAAAAATTTTTTGCCCAGGACCCAATCAATATTAAAGACGGCCCTGAATATCACTAGCAATTTTACTTTATTTTAAAGTCTCACTTTATGCAAACTCCAAAATCAGCTGGAGAATCACGGTGAGGGGAACTCATTTTACTCCCTAGGGACAAAAGAAGGCCCAAACCCAACAGGTTGAAAATTCACTTTTAGATCAAGTGATCTTTTACTCTATCAAACAGATTACCTCCTGGAGAAATGGTGGATCCCCATCCTGAAATGATACAAATGGTGTTGTCTGCCACTGGCTCAGTGGGTAAGGTGACAAGTTTTACATAGTCATTAATCTCGACTGGTGAATTCATTTTCAGGAGCATAATATCATTGTCGTATGTGCTGCTGTTAAAGCTGGGGTGGTTACACATCTTAACAGCATGTCGCCACTGTTCAGTTCCTTCATGGACCATGCGATTATGATCCCCCAGGCATATCTGAATATTCCTAATAAGCCAAAGTCATATGTTAGTCAAGGTGTGTTTTGTTAGAAAATATTAACTCTGAGTATTAACCTATGTAGAAGTTTTCAGTCTACAGAATTAAAAAAGGAGCTTAGCATAATAACCTTTCTCCTGCAACAGGAAAGTCTCTTATTTTCAATAAAATATTGTACATTTTAACCATGTTCCTCAATCTGCCATCTTCAAATAATGCTGATTCTGTGGCAAGAAAATATACACTGCTCCCAAATCCTTAAAGTGATTGTAGAGTTTTGTTTTTGTTTTTTTTTAAATAACAAACAGGTTATACTTACCTGCTCTGTGCAAGGGTTTTGCACAGAGCGGCTCCGGTCCTCCTTTTCTGGGGTCCCCCCCAGCGACGCTCCTGGCCCCTCCTCTTCATCGAGTACCCCCACGGAGAGCTGCTTTCCATGGGGGCACTCGTGCGGGTGCGCTCCCGAGTCCTGCTGCTGCGTCCATTGACACAGACAGCAGGACTCAGCCCCACCCCCGGCTCCCGTGTTACTGGATTGGATTGACAGCAGCAGGAACCAACGCTGCTATCAATCTATCCAATGAGAACCCGAGACAGCGGCTGGAGCTGCTGGGCTTGTCCTCGATGCTGGAACGATCAGGTTCAGGTAAGAAAAAGGATGGCTCTGGGGAGCTGCAGCACAGAAGTTTTTTTCACTTTAATGCATATGCATTAAAGTAAAACACCTTGAGACTGCACGAGAATTGGAGGTCTGGTCAGTAAAATTTGCTTACAAAAGAGATCCAGATCTCATTGCATGTCCAAAAATGTACCCCCTTACGTTAGGTGCCCCCATTAGTGCCCCCCCACATCAGGTGTCCCCATCCGAGTGCCCCTTTCAATCAGGTATCCCCATAGGAGTGCCCCCTTACATCAGGTGTCCCAATCAGAGTTCCATCTTCTATCAGGGGTCCCCATTAGAGTACTCCCTTACATCAGGTGCCCTATCATAATTAGGAGGTCCGGGCAGTAAAATTTGCTTACAAAAGCGATCCAAATTTCATTGTATGTCCAAAAAATGTACCCCCTTACGTTAGGTGCCCCCATTAGTGGGCCCCCCTACATCAGGTGTCCCCATCCGAGTGCCCCTTTCAATCAGGTATCCCCATAGGAGTGCCCCCTTACATCAGGTGTCCCAATCAGAGTTCCCTCTTCCATCAGGTGTCCCCATTAGAGTACCATCTTACATCAGGTGCCCCATCATGATGCACCCTTACATCAGGTGTCCTCTTAGTGATGCCCCTTATATCAGGTGTCCTCATCATGATGCTCTCTTACATCAGAGGCCCCACTGCCTTAGGTGTCCCCATCAAAGTGTCCCTTTACATTAGGTGTTCTTATCCCTTACATCATATGTCCCACTCGGAGTGTCTCCTTTTATCAAGTGTCCCATCCAGAATGGCCTCATACATCATGTCATTGGTTGTTGGGAAGTTGATGGTTCCAGCAATGAATGACTGCAGAGGAGGGGGGAACTGGCTGGCTGACAGCCCGAATAGGACAATCACTCGATCCAGGTCCAGACTGCAGTCCATCATTTAGTGGTGGCTGGTCTAGAAAAGCATGAAGCCCTACCTGAGACAACCTCCTCTGATGCGTTTCACCAAAAGACCCAGCTTAATGTTCACGATTTTGTGTACTTAGAATGTTGAACCTGTCCTGGAATTTTAATATTTTTTCAAAAGGGGGGGGTGATAGAACCTCTGTAGGGTTTTACTGCTGTCTGTGTCGCCCATTGTGAAGATTTTATCTTTCTTTCTATTCTAGGAAGCACCAGTACTTGGAAACAGAGAGTCCCCGTATAAGATCACAAAAGGTGTTTTGATTGTTGTCAGGCATCATTCCACCCTTACTTCCCTTTTGAAGACTAGGGGGTGGAAACTTCTCCAAAGGGGACACAGGTAAAATAAAAACCTGCAAGAAGTTCTAACCCTTCTTCACTCTATTTAAAACGAGAACATTGTTTGAGCAGATTCCTTATTCACATTTTAGACAAAAAAGAAGCACATTGAATACTTACGACATTTTGCAGTGAGCTGCAGTCAGTATCCAAGTCTCATTTATAAGGATCCCGCCACAGATAAACTTGTCAAAGTAATACAGAGCCGCCTGCCACGGCTGAGAGTGTGGAACACATTCTTCTCCTCCTATGATCCGTTCAATGGAGGAGGATTCAACTGGAGGAAACAGAACTATAAAAGGAAAAGGCTCAAAAACAATGCTGGGTAACTAATCAGGAATCTACCACAAATAAATGGAACTGAGGACTATGAAAATATAAAGCTGTACTGACTTTAAAATATTTTTTTTCTACAAAAAAATTCCTTCCTTCCATTTCCTTTCTTTTCATTTTCCTTCTTTTCCTTCCTCCCTTCCGTCCTCCCATCCATTCCATTCCTGTTCCTTCCTTCCCCTCTTTCTTTCTTTCTTTCTTCCACCTTATCTTTCCTTTGAGCCTTCCTTTCTTTCTCCCCCCTCTTTCTTCTTTTATATATCTTTCTTCACCCCAGGTCTGTTCCTCCTTGCTCCTCTTTCCTTTTCCTCCTTTTCTTTGCTTTTCCTCTCTGCCTTCCTTTCTCCCCTTCTTTCTTTCTTTCTTTCTTCCTCCTTTCCCTTCCTTCATTTTTTCTCCTTTCTCTTTCCTCCTTTCCTTTCTCTTCCTTCCATTTTATTCCTCTTCCTTCCTCCTCATTTTCTTTCCCTCCTCCTTTCCTTTTCATTATTCCTTTTCTACTTCCTTCTTTTTGTCCTTCTCTCCTTCCTAGTGTTCTTCCTTCCTTCCTTCCTTCCTTCCTTCCTTCCTTCCTTCCTTCCTTCCTTCCTTCCTTCCTTCCTTCCTTCCTTCCTTCCTTCCTTCCTTCCTTCCTTCCTTCCTTCCTTCCTTCCTTCCTCCCTTCCTTCCTTCCTCCCATCCATTTCAGTCCTGTTCCTTCCTTCCCCTCTTTCTTTCTTTCTTCCACCTTATCTTTCCTTTGAGCCTTCCTTTCTTTCTCCCCCTCGTTCTTCACCCCAGGTCTTCCTTCCTTCCTTCCATCCATTTCAATCCTGTTCCTCCCTGCTCCTCTTTATTTTCCCTCCTTTTCTTTGATTTTCCTCCCTGCCTACCTTTCTCCCCTTCTTTCTTTCTTTCTTCCTTCCTCCTTTCCCTTCCTTCATTTTTTCTTCTTTCTCTTTCCTCCCTTCCTTTCTCTTCCTTCCATTTTATTCCTCTTCCTTGCTTCTCATTTTCTTTTTTTCCTTTTCATTACCCCTTTCCTATTGCCTTCTTTTTGTCCTTCTCTCCTTCCTTTTGTCATTGCTTCCTAGTGTTCTTCCTTCCTTCCTTCCTTCCTTCCTTCCTTCCTTCCTTCCTTCCTTCCTTCCTTCCTTCCTTCCTTCCTTCCTTCTCCTTTCTATTGTGTCCCTTTCTATCTTTCATTCCTTCCTTTTCTTCCCCCCTTTCTTAACAGTCACATGTCATCCCAGTTGGTACACCTGGTCTGTCTATAGAGGGCCCCCTCACTGCCCAGGTTGGAAGCCCCTTAGACATTTAATTCCCTCTCACCTGCCGTCCCCAGCAGTGCGGCCAGCAGAAGCACAAGCATTTTCTCTCCTGATGTTTAGAGCAATTCTGTACAGACCATGCTACTTAACCAACTCTTAGATTACTCCATGAATTATTAACATGATAGAATATGAGGTTTGGAAGCACCCACTGGTAGTGGGAGAATTAAATGTGCCAAAACCCCATCAGCCCCCATGACAAATCTACATTGTAAAATGTGAGTGGGAGTTATGTAATTTTAAGCCCCTGAGCAATACAAGAAGTTGGCCGGTAGCCTGCCACCAGTGTACACACCTGGATGAAATACTATTTGTATCCGGAGTTGCCCTTTAATTTTGCAAACCACATATCTAGAGACAACACCTCCCGCTGTATCACTAAGTCCTGAACACACACCTTGGGAATTAATGGATCAGCTAGCCAGGTTTTCCCACCTGCTGCTTTCCCAGGGTCTGGTAAACACGAGTGTGACCACGTTCAAGGTCCCAGGATAGAGAGTTGGCACAAGAATAAGGTTTGGTGTACACAGAGCCCAGCTATATACAGGTGGGATGGAAAAGAGTGTCACATTACATAATCCGAGACTTGTCCTTCTAAACAGGAAACAATTGATCAAGCAAACAACACTTCACATACGTCAACATTGTCTTTAACATAATCCTGTCCTTGACGTCGCTATTCTATTCAACTTGAGTGTCTTCATGAATACATTCCTGCCATGGCACAATACACAGCAACAGTATACATTTTTAACAAAGCTGTACCTTTTATCCTTAAAGTGATTGTAAAGGATCGTCTTTTTTTTTTTTAAATAACAAACATGTCATACTTACCTCCACTGTGCAGCCCCGAACATCCTCTTCTGGGGTCCCTCAGAGGCTCTCCCGGCTCCTCCCCGCATCAGATAACCCCCTAGAAGAAGCGCTCTGCCGAGGGGGTTACCTTGAGGGTGCGCTCCCGAGTCCAGCGTTTGCGTCCATAGACACGAATTCCGGACTCGGCCCAGCCCCCCCCCCCCCCCCCCCCCCCGCGTCATTTGGATTTGATTTACCACTGTGTTCGTCACTTTTTTGTATCTTTTTGTTGAATGTGTTAAGCCGCGTACACACGAGCCGAATGTCCGACAGAAAAAGCTTTTCATCGTCTTTTCCGATCGTGTGTAGGCCTCATCGGACTTTTTTTTTTTTTAATTCTGACGGACCTAGAAATGGAACATGTTCTAAATATTTCAGACGGAACCAATTCCTATCGGGAAAACCGCTCGTCTGTATGCTGTTCTGACGGACCAAAAACGACGCATGCTCTGAAGCAAGTACGAGACTGAAGCTATTGGCTACTGGCTATTGAACTTCCTTTTTAAAGTCCCATCGTAATTGTTGTATGTCACCAAGTTCTTGACGGTCGGACTTTGGTTTGACCGTGTGTAGGCAAGGCCGCTTGAATGGAATTCCGTCAGAGTTCCGTCGGAGAAACCTTCAGAATTTATTCAGACGGCAAAACCGGTCGTGTGTACGCGGCATTGTCACAGTGTGATTAGTAGGGTGTGGGTCCTCAGGCATTCCCTGAAAGTTTTGGGAGGGGGTGGACATGGCCTTCTGGCTTGGCTCGCCCTCTCTCATGGGGCTTACCTTTGGGGAAGCCCCACCGAGTACTTGGGTGGGTCTCTTTCGGCACACCCTCCAGAGAAAGGGGGTCCATCTGGTTTCGGCCAGATGGGCCCAGTGAGTACCTCAGTCCCCGTCTGGAGCCTAACGCCCCGGGGGATCAGGGTAAGGTCCTTCCTAGGGAATTGCATGTTTTGTGTCACTCTTTATGTGTGTGCACTTTTTTTGGGACTGGGTGGAGTTTTTGGGTGTGTTTCACACGCCACAGGCTTTTTAAAATTTAAAAAAAAAATGGATTTGATTGACAGCAGTGGGAGCCAATGGCTGCGCTGCTATCAATCTATCCAATCAAGAGCCGGGACCCCGTGGAGAGAGGAACAGATGAAGGGGCTCAGTAAAACGGGGGGCTGGTGGGCTGGCGACTGCCAGGTGTTAAGGATGCATTAAGGTGAAAAAACACGAGGGTTTACAACCCCTTTAAAAAGCCATTGCTATGCTGCAGTCAGTGACTTTGCCTAGGCTTAGATGATGTCATCATCTGATGACATCATCTCAGCAGGCTGTAACCAGTCTCCTATACCCTCATGATCACTCAGACGGTAACTTTTTTGTTGCAAATACTATTTTGTACAGCAGTAATGAGATACAGAAAGCGAAAGAGCCCTGTATGGTAGAGAGGGTTTGCTAATGATAACATATATGATATTGTTAGAATACAAGAAGATGAGAGCAGGTGATCCTGATAGGACTTGGATCACCTGTTGGTGGCACTGTGCTTCCCAGAGCGAAAGGTTGTAGTTCCGGTGTCCGCAGCGGGTATCTCCCAGCAGATTCCAGCAATCAGTCTCTACCTGATGGTGGCTGATGGGAAGTTATTTAGTCGTTCCTCTACTTTTACACTTCACTTCAGTGTTTTGCTTTGCTAGCCAGATACTACTTGCCATTTATCCTGCTCATGATCTTGCTCTTGCCCTGCATCCTGTACCCTGTGCCCTGCTGCCTTATATCTACCCCCCCTCCTTGTTCCTGATCCCGATCCTTGTTCTCTCCTCCTCCTTGCATCTCTGGTATTACCCTGTTTAATTGTGTCCCCCATTTTTGAACACATTGTATATACCATAGTTAGCTTTCTTAGTTAGGCTTCCTCTAACTTTTTAGCCTCATACACACGATCGGATTGTTGGCCAACAAAACCATGGACTTTTGTCCAAAGGGCGTCGGCCCCAACTTGTCTTGCATACAAACGGCAAGGAATTGTTGGCCAACAAATACGAACATAGTGACGTACTACATTGTTTTTCAGCTCTTTAGCGCCACCCATTGGGCTCCTTCTGCTAATTTCATGTTAGTAGAAGTTTGGTGAGTGTTGATTCACGCTTTTAATTTTGCGCTTTTCATTTCGCGCTTTTCATTTTGTGCTTTTCAGTTCGTTTCTGAACGGCCGATCGTCAACCAGCCATGTTGCGGAATCGGAGGAGATAAAGTGTTATTTATTATTGGCCTTGGAGTTATTGCTTTGACATTATTTTTTTGGTTGAATAATAATGATTTGATTTGGCATATTTTCTAAATTTTTGGATGCATAGAATGCACTTTTTGGTTAAGTTCTATTGGCAGATAGCATGTCTAATTTTATTTGTTTTCTTTTTTTTTAATGCACAATAAAAAAATTGTGTAGAATAATACTTGGCTATGTGTTTTAATGACAGTTTGGGAGTCGGCAGTTACATTTAAAAAAATGCCATGTAAAATTGACAAGGGACACCAACATAGTTGTATCTTTGATCCTAAAGCGGAGTCCCACCCAAAAGTGGAACTTCCGCTCATCGGATTCCTCCCCCCCTCCGGTGTCACAGTTGGCACCTTTCAGGGGGGAGGGGGTGCAGATACCTGTCTTTACTGTACAGTTCTTACAGTAAAAGAACCCTCTACGTAGTTTAAGGTTAAACCTCTTTTCTTCTAATTTTAATGAGTGGCCGCGAGTCTTGTTAAACTCTCTTCTGCGAAAAAGTTTTATCCCTATTGTGGGGTCACCAATACGGTGTTTGTATATTGAAATCATATCCCCTCTCAAGCATCTCTTCTCCAGAGAGAATAAGTTCAGTGCTCGCAACCTTTCCTCATAACTAAGATCCTCCAGACCCTTTATTAGCTTTGTTGCCCTTCTTTGTACTCGCTCCATTTCCAGTACATCCTTCCTGAGGACTGGTGCCCAGAACTGGACAGCATACTCCAGGTGCGGCCAGACCAGAGTCCTGTAGAGCGGGAGAATTATCGTTTTATCTCTGGATCAAGACTCATCAGACCAGGTAACGCTGTTCCAATCTTCTATTGTCTAATTTTGGTGAGCCTGTGCGAATTGTCCTGTCTGACCTCCGAGGAGGGAGGAGGGGTGCCTTTTCTGATCTTCATGGAGGAAGGAGGGGTGCCTTGTCTGACCTCAAGGAAGGGAGAGGGGTACCATGTCTGACCTTTGAGTATGGAGGAGGGGGGCCCTTTCTAAATTCCAAGGAGGGAGGAGCGGTGCTCTTTGTGACCTTAATGTAAAGAGGAGGGGTGCCCTGTCCAACCTTCATGGAGGAGTGTCCTGTCCAAGCTCTGAAGACCTGTCTGACCTTTATGCAGGAAGGAGGGATGCACTGCCCAACCTTGATAGAGGGAAGAGGGGTGCCCTGTCGAACCTCCAAGGAGGGAGGAGGGGTGCCGTGTCTGACCTTCATGCAGGGAGGAGGGATGCACTTCCTGACCTTGATGAAGGGAGGAGGGGTGCCCTCTCAAACCTCCAAGGAGGGAGGAGGGGTGCCCTTTGTGACCTTCATGTAAGGAGGGGGGGTGTCCTGTCCAACCTTCGAGGAGGGGGGCCCTATCCAACCTCTGAGGAGGGAGGAGGGGTGCCCTGTCTGACCTTCATGCAGGGAGGAGGGATGCACTGCCTGACCTTGATAGAGGGAGGAGGGGTGCCCTGTCAAACCTCCAAGGAGGGAGGAGGATTGCCCTTTGTGACCTTCATGTAAGGAGGAGGGGTGCCCTGTCTAACCTTCGAGGAGGGGTGCCCTGTCCAACCTTCGAGGAGGGAGGAGTGGTGCCTTGTCTGACCTTTGTGCAGGGAGGGGGGATGCAATGCCTGACCTTGATGGAGGGAGGAGGGGTGCCCTGTCAAACCTCCAATGAGGGAGGAGGGGTGCCCTTTGTGACCTTCATGTAAGGAGGAGGGGTGCCCTGTCCAACCTTTGAGGAGGGGGCCCTATACAACCTTCGAGGAGGGAGGATTGGTGCCTTGTCTGACCTTTGTGCAGGGAGGAGGGATGCAATGCCAGACCTTGATGGAAAGAGGAGGGGTGCCCTGTTGAACCTCCAAGGAGGAGTACCCTGTCTGACCTTCATGCAGGGACAGGTGCCCTGTCCAACCTCTGAGGAGGAAGGAGGAGTGCCCTAGACAGACAGCCTTCGTAGAGGGAAGAGAGCTGCCCTGACTGACCTCCAAGGAGGGAGGAGGGTGCCTTGTCTGACCTCCGAAGAGGGAAGAGGGGTCGCCTGTCTGAACTTTGTATAGGAAGGAGGAGTGCCATGTCCAACCTCCAAGAAGGGAGGAGGTGTGCCCTGTCTGACCTCCAAGGAGGGAGGAGGGGTGTCTTGTCTGACCTCCAAGGAGGGAAGAGGGGTAGGCTGTCTGAACTTTGTTCAGGAAGGAGGAGTGCCATGTCCAACCTCCAAGGAGGGAGGAGGTGTGCCCTGTCTGACCTCCAAGAAGAGAGGAGGGGTGGCCTTTCTGACCTCCAAGGAGAGACAAGGGGTGCCCTGTCTGACCTTTGTGCAGGGAGGAGGGGTGCCCTGTCCGACATTCATGAAAGGAGGAAGGTTGCCCTGTCCAACCTCCATGGAAGGAGAAAGGGTGCCCTGTCTGACCTTCATGAAGGGAGGAGGGGTGCCCCTCCTGACCTCACAGCTAACCTTAGACAGCTCATAGGAAGATGGGACAAAGTACTACATGTTCTTTACCCCCTGGGGGACGAAACACACTAATAAAAATGGAAGCAAGACTTCTTCTTCTGCTGATATTTGCATACATCATATTCAAATTTAATAAAAATCTAAATTTATTTTAAAAAAAATACAATTTTTGTACCCACCATAAAATCTTTTTCTTGTAGCCCATTGAGGAGCACAAGATTGTAAAATAGTCTGTGTCAAGTGTGTCAGGCGGCAACATAACCCATTCATCATAGACTATTTCACAATCCTGTGTCCCTCAGTGGGCTCTAAAAAAAAATGGTGGGTACAAAGACTGTATTTTTTTCTTTTTTGTATCATAAAGGAAAAATATTACATCTGTAGCTGTAGGAGCCTCTGAGAAAGAAAACAAAAAAAACAATTAAAGTGGAATTGTTATCTCTCTAATCTGCTCTCTGAGTCACACCAGCCACTTGAGCGTCAGATAGATTTTATTTACCCAGCTAAGGACACGGGAATGTTTATTTATACCATGAAATAGATCTGAGTCATTACTAAGTCTATAACGGATTCCATAAGCTCCCGTGTATCCATGTGACTTTGCATGTAACACGCTGATCTGTCATAGTTCTCACCGGGGAAAAAAGAAACACAAACAAAATGGAATTAAAGGATAAGTACCATATTAAGATAAATAGGAACCCACGCCAACGTCATGATACCTCTGTACACAACGCAGGCACCATTGAAGAGACAGCAAATATTTTTAGAGTTTCTTAACTTTGGTGTGAAACGGTAAAAGAAACTTGAATTGCAACTTTAATTAATAAAAAGAAAAAAACACATTTTTATTTTTTTTTTATTATTTCTTTTATTTTAACGGCTTTTAAAAGTCTTGATTTACGAAAGGGTCAGTTTATGGAGCGGTATCCCTCCCTCTATTTATCGGTGAGCAGCGAACATTATAGACTCGGCTCGCAAAAACATAATGAGGAAATTGTGCGCGGCGCAGAGAGATAAATAAAAGCGGCACCTTTACTGCATCCGAGTTTACTGCTGATAAGGGAGCGAGGACCAGACGTCGGATAAAAAAATAACCGGCGGTATTTACCGAGCTGTCCGTTTGCTGATCTTGCTTCTTACAGATCTGGCCTTGGGAAGTTACATTTTATATTTCTTTTCTGTTTTTTTTTTGTTTTACTGTTTAAAAGACACGCCGCCCTCCAGGGACACCGGCCCAGGATAACAAGTAAAAAAAGCCTGTAATATTAAAGTGGGGTTCCACCCAAAAAAAAAAAAAACTACATGAAAAATTCTAAAAAAAAATACAAAAAAACATTTGGATATTTTTTTTTTTACTCACCTCTAAATGCCTGTTGCTAGGGGGTCCCTCGTAGTCTGCCTCTTTCAGTGCCTGGGCTGGTGACATCACTTCCGTCTCGGCACAGGAAGGGCTCAGCTCTGCTCCCTCCCTCCTGTCAATCATCTGGGACCCATTACAGGTCCCAGGTGACTGAGCGGCCAATCACGGCGCGCGGCGCCGCTCGCGCATGCGCAGTGGGTGCCAGGCTGTGAAGCCACAGCCCGGCGCCCACAGTTGCAATGCCAGCGCCGCTGAACGGAGGGGGAGACGAGCGGGGCTTCTATCCCCGCATCGCTGGACCCTGGGACAGGTAAGTGTCCAATTAAAAGTCAGCAGCTGCAGTATTTGTAGCTGCTGACTTTTATTTATTTATTTTTTTTTTGACTGGCCCCCCTCTTTAATGTATTTTTTGCTGCACAATATTATTAACACCTTATTATTGAAGGTAAAAAAAAAAAAAAACAAACCTTAAAGTGTTACTAAACCCACAACAGTAAAATCAGTCTGTATATGTAGTAAAGCATGCTTGTTATACTCACTGTGGAACCTAAGGGGTTAATCCTCTGCATTGTGTAAAAAGGCTGCTTGACACTGTGTTCTCGAATCCTCCCCTTCTTCCACAGTCCCCAATCCATCTCCTGATAGAACAGAACCCTAGGAGGCACTCTGCACAGGCTCAGTTAAGAATCGTTATCGCGATTTTTTTCTCCCTTGGGATCTTGACAAAGTATTTCCCGATTCTTTCTATGCAGAGAATTCTCTCTGCTCTGCTGAAGCCAACAGCTATCAAAAGAAAGAAAAAAAAACGGGTAGTCTGCCAAGAATCACAACATTTTTTAGCAGTGGAACTTAAGTATAAACATTGGGGGTTATTTACTAAAGGCAAATCCACTTTGCACTACAAGTGCAAACAACAAGTGCAAAGTGCACTTGAAATTGCACTGAAAGTGCACTTGGAAGTGCAGTCGCTGTAGATCTGAGGGGGACATGCAAGAAAAAAAAAATACAGCATTTTAGCTTGCACATGATTGGATAATAAAATCAGCAGAGCTTCCCCTCATTTCAGATCTACCCCTCAGATTTACAGCGACTGCATTTCCAAGTGCACTTTGCATTTGTAGTTTACACTTGTAGTGCAAAGTAGATTTGTCTTTCATAAATAACCCCCAATGTAACAATTTGTTCTTTAGATCAAAGGAATACACTTTGGTGTGTAAATGAGGGAAGTTTAACCACTTAAACACTAAACCTTTTTCTGACATTTGTTGGTTTCAAGTTAAAATCTTTTTTTTTTTTTTTTTGCTAGAAAATTACTTAGAACCCCCAAACATTATATATATATATATTTTTTTAGTAGAGACCCCAGAGAATAAAATGGTGATTATTGCAATATTTTATGTCACACCGTATTTGCGCAGCAGTCGTTCAAATGCAATTTTTTGGGGAAATGAATGAAAAAAAAAAACTAACCAGTAAAGTTAGCCCAATTTTTTTGTATAATGTGAAAGATTTTACACCGCGAGAATCGTGATCTTTTTATTCTAAGCAAAAAAAAAATGTGATTCTCATTTTGGCCAGAATCGTGAAGCTCTACTAAAGAGTTTTGTTTTTTTTTGGGTTGGGTGCATGTGATCGGCACAGGGCCAATCAGCACTGTCCAGACAGAGGGTCATGCAGCCTCATAGGACAGTCAGAGGAGAATGAAAACCCCTCCTACAAGCTTTAACCACTTCCCGCCCACCCTATGGCGGATTGACATCCGGGAAGTGGTTCTGTTATCCTGACTGGACTTCATATGACGTCCAGCAGGATAACATGCCGCAGCGCGCCCCCCGGGGCGCGCATCGCGGCGATCGGTGGATTGGTGTGTCAGTCTGACACACCGTTACACTGATCTTGGTAAAGAGCCTCCGGCGGAGGCTCTTTACCACGTGTTCAGCCGTGTCCAATCACGGCTGATCACGCTGTCAATAGGAAGAGCCGTTGATCGGCTCTTCCTCACTCGCGTCTGACAGACGCGAGTAGATGAGAGCCGATCGGCGGCTCTCCTGGCAGGGGGGGTCTGTGCTGATTGTTTATCAGCGCAGCCCCCCCGCAGATCACCACACTGGACCACCAGGGATCGCCACTAGGACCACCAGGGAAGGGGCAACATGTGGATGGCCAGGTATGTACCCCATGGCCATCCACATGTGCCCTGTGTGCCAAATCTGTGCCAATCAGTGCCCACAAATGGGCACTGATTGGCACCATTATGTTGCAGTGATGCCCAGCAATGCCACCCTTAGGGGCATCACTGCAAACAAGCAGTGCCATCAGTGCCACTCATCAGTGTCCATTCATGCCACCTGTCAGTGCCCATTCGTGCCCATCAGTGCCCATATATCAGTGCCCATCCGTGCCCATCTGTGCTAACTATCAGTGCCACCCATAAGTAACCATCAATGCCGCCTACGAGTGCCCATTAATGCCACCTATGAGTGCCCATCAGTGCCACCTATGAGTGCCCATCCGTGCCACCTATGAGTGCCCATCAGTGCCGCATACCAGTGCCACCTATCAGTGCCCATCAGTGCCGCCTATCAGTGCCCATCATCAGTGCCCGTCAGTGCCACCTCATCAGTGCCACCTCATTGGTGCCACCTCATCGGTGCCCATCAGTGCCGCTGTATCAGTGCCCGTCAGTGCAGCCATATCAGTGCCCGTCATTGAAGAAGAAAACGTACTTATTTACAAAAAGTTTTAACAGAAACAAAGAAAAACTTGTTTTTTTTCAAAATTTTCGGTCTTTTTTTATTTGTTGCGCAAAAAATGAAAACCGCAGAGGTGATCAAATACCACCAAAAGAAAGCTCTATTTGTGGGAACAAAATGATAAAAAAATTTGTTTGGGTATAGGAAGGGCAGGAAGGTGTCTAAGTGCCTGGTATTGAAGTGGTTAAAGTGGTCGTAAACGATCACCTTGAAAAACAACCCATTCAGTTTAAAATAGAAAGGAAAGACAAAACATTTTTGTATAGATATAAAAAACATTATAAATACCTTTTTCCTTTTTCTGCAACTAATTATATGACCCCTGTTCTCATCAGCATAAGAGCTGGGGGAGGAGAAGCAGCAGCACACTGAGTTTGCCAGTGAATGGCTGTGTAGCGGGGGGGTCTGATCATTTGAGGAGAGCAGTGCCGATACCGAGTATTTGCATAAGTATCGGTACTCGTGCAAATGCACCGATACCTGAAACTGATACTTTCAGGCCTGGATCTTTAAGCTGTCGGTGGGTCTCCCCTGTGTTAAAGAAGTGTGGTAATTGGAGCTGTCAAAAATTTTAAAAAAAGCAGCCGGCAATGTTTATTAACAACATTGCTCAGCCTTGAAACACTAAAATAAAAAGAAACATTGTTTCTTTTTGTAAATTTCTGTCTCTTTTTCTGCAGATCAAAGGGATGAACAAATGTTCCTCTGTTTAACCCCTTAACCACTTCAGCCCCGGAAGGATTTACCCCCTTCCTGACCAGAGCACTTTTTACAATTCGGCACTGCGTCGCTTTAACTGCTAATTGCGCGGTCATGCAATGCTCTACCCAAACGAAATTTGCGTCCTTTTCTTCCCACAAATAGAGCTTTCTTTTGATGGTATTTGATCACCTCTGCCGTTTTTATTTTTTGCGCTATAAACGGAAAAAGACTGAAAATTTTGAAAAAAAAATGATATTTTCTACTTTTTGTTATAAAAAAAATCCAATAAACTAAATTTTAGTCATACATTTAGGCCAAAATGTATTCGGCCACATGTCTTTGGTAAAAAAAATGTCAATAAGCGTATATTTATTGGTTTGCGCAAAAGTTATAGCGTCTGCAAACTAGGGTACATTTTCTGGAATTTACACAGCTTTTAGTTTATGACTGCCTATGTCATTTCTTGAGGTGCTAAAATGGCAGGGCAGTACAAAACCCCCCCAAATGACCCCATTTTGGAAAGTAGACACCCCAAGGAAATTGCTGAGAGGCATGTTGAACCCATTGAATATTTTTTTTTTTTTGTCCCAAGTGATTGAATAATGACAAAAAAAAAAAAATTTTACAAAAAGTTGTCACTAAATGATATATTGCTCACACAGGCCATGGGCATATGTGGAATTGCACCCCAAAATACATTCAGCTGCTTCTCCTGAGTATGGGGATACCACATGTGTGGCACTTTTTGGGAGCCTAGCCGCGTACGGGGCCCCGAAAACCCAGCACCACCTTCAGGATTTCTAAGGGCATACATTTTTGATTTTACTCCTCACTACCTATCACAGTTTTGAAGGCCATAAAATGCCAAGATGGCACAAACCCCCCCCCCCCCAAATGACCCCATTTTGGAAAGTAGACACCCCAAGCTATTTGCTGAGAGGCATGGTGAGTATTTTGCAGCTCTCATTTGTTTTTGAAAATGAAGAAAGACCAGAAAAAAAATTTTTTTTTTCTTTTTTCAATTTTCAAAACTTTGTGACAAAAAGTGAGGTCTGCAAAATACTCACTATACCTCTCAGCAAATAGCTTGGGGTGTCTACTTTCCAAAATGGGGTAATTTGGGGGGGGGGGTTGTGCCACCTGGGCATTCCATGGCCTCCGAAACTGTGATAGGCAGTGAAGAGTGAAATCAAAAATTTACGGCCTTAGAAAGCCTGAAGGTGGTGCTTGGTTTTCGGGGTCCCGTACGCGGCTAGGCTCCCAAAAAGTCTCACACATGTGGTATCCCCGTACTCAGGAGAAGCAACAGAATTTATTTTGGGGTGTAATTTCACATATTCCCATGGCATGTTTGAGCAATATAACATTTAGTGACAACTTTGTGTAAAAAAAAAAAAAAAAAATTTGTCTCTTTCCCGCTACTTGTGTCACAATATAAAATATTCCATGGACTCGACATGCCTCTCAGCAAATAGCTTGGGGTGTCTACTTTCCAAAATGGGGTCATTTGGGGGGGGTTCGAACTGTCCTGGCATTTTATGCACAACATTTAGAAGCTTATGTCACACATCACCCACTCTTCTAACCACTTGAAGACAAAGCCCTTTCTGACACTATTTTTTTTTGCAAGAAAATTACTTTGAACCCCCAAACATTATATATTATTTTAAAGCAAATGCCCTACAGATTAAAATGGTGGGTGTTTCATTTTTTTTTTTTTCACACAGTATTTGCGCAGCGATTTTCAAACGCATTTTTTGGGGAAAAAACACACTTTTTTAAATTTTAATGCACTAAAACACACTATATTGCCCAAATGTTTGATGAAATAAAAAAGATGATCTTAGGCCGAGTACATGGATACCAAACATGACATGCTTTAAAATTGCGCACAAACGTGCAGTGGCAACAAAATTAATACATTTTTAAAAGCCTTTAAAAGCCTTTACAGGTTACCACTTTAGATTTACAGAGGAGGTCTACTGCTAAAATTACTGCCCTCGATCTGACCTCACATGCATGGTGCAATTGCTGTTTACATTTGACGCCAGACCGCCGCTTGCGTTCGCCTTAGCGCGAGAGCAGGGGGGACAGGGGTGCTTTTTATTTATTTATTTTTTTTCTTTATTATTTTTTTGCTTTTTTATCTTATTTTTAAACTGTTCCTTTCATTTTTTTTTTTTAAATCATTTTTATTGTTATCTCAGGGAATGTAAATATCCCCTATGATAGCAATAGGTAGTGACAGGTACTCTTTTTTGAAAAAATTGGGGTCTATTAGACCCTAGATCTCTCCTCTGCCCTCAAAGTATCTGACCACACCAAGATCGGTGTGATAAAATGCTTCCCCAATTTCCCAATGGCGCTATTTACATCCGGCGAAATCTAAGTCATAAAATGCTCGTAGCTTCCGGTTTCTTAGGCCATAGAGATGTTTGGAGCCACTCTGGTCTCTGATCAGCTCTATGGTCAGCTGGCTGAATCACCGGCTGCATTCTCAGGTTCCCTGTTGAGACAGGAGAGCCAGAGAAAAACACGGAAGACGGTGGGGGGGCATTCCCTCCCACTGCTTGTAAAAGCAGTCTAGAAGCTAATTAGCCGCTAGGATTGCTTTTACATGAAAGCCAACCGCTGGCTAAAAAGAATGATACCAAGATGATACCTAAACCTGCAGGCATCATTCTGGTATAACCACTCAAAGTCGTGAATGGCGTACCTGAAGACAAAAAAATGGTTAACAATAAAGCACAGTAAACGGTAAAGTATAAAAAATTGCATACCTGAAAAGCAAACATGATAAAACATAATAACAATAAAACATTGCAGAATAGAATACAGTAAAAAAGAGCAGAACAATAGAGAGAGAGAATAGAGAGAGAGAACAATAAAACGACAACTATTTTTTTTTATTTTTGTTTGTGTTTTTTTTTTTTTTTACACTTTTTTTTTGTAACTGTAACTTTTATAACTGTAACCGGTTCCAGGTTCGGGTCTCTCAAAATGCGATGGCATCTTGGGAGACCCTGTGAAAGTGTGCCTAGTCTGTGCAATGCTGTACCCTACGCTAATACTCAACTAGTGAATGGTAGCGTTCAAAACATTCACCAATGCAAAGACCAGGATTGTCAGGACAGGAGGGACAATAATAGCGGGTGTCACGCCTATATCCGCGCTTGCTGCAGACACAACATCTTTTTTGGGGGGGTTCGTTGGGTAGGGGTACTTGGGAGGATATATAAATGCCTCTCATGCAGCCGACTGCATTTGGTTGGGGATGTGAATGGGGGAAGTACGGGCGCTGCAGAAGCGGTGGGTTCCCAATTAGGATTGGCGAATGCAGCAGGAAGGGCACTATGGGCACAACGGGCCTGTGTTTGTCTTTTTGGTGGCAGCGGGACACTACTTGTGCTTGCCACCTCACCAGCTTGAACTGCACTTATGGGACTCGCCACGTCACCAAGTGTTACTGCAGTGCTGGTTTGACTACGACCGGGGTGTACTAGGCCGCTGGTGCTTGCCAGTTCACCAAAACGCTACAAAAAAAAGTGACAGTGATCGATCGATACTGCACTTGGGTGGGCTGGACTGGGCTGGGCCAGGCGGAGGGGCAAAACGCAGGTGCTAGCAGGTATCTGGGCTGATCCCGCTAACACTGCGTTTTTGGGAACCCTAAACTGCTGGGGACGCTAGTATAGATCTGATCGGATCAGATATTGATGCGTTCAGATACTATACCACTAAGGGAGGTGTACGGTGCGTGTACGGTGCGTGCGTGGGTGTTCGCGGTACTGGCGCTAATCTGACGCTGCCTAGGGCGACGCATATCACCGCCGGGCGATCAGGGGGCTAAATCTTTTTTCGGTAATAAACGGCGGGTGCCCTGACACTATAAAAAATAAACGAACTAACCAGCGTCACCCGTAACGGTTATACGGTGATCAGTGGTAAAAGGGTTAACTAGGGGGCCATCAAGGGGTTAAAACATTTATTAGATAGTATATGGGGGTCCCTGTCGCTATAAAACACTGACGGCGAACCTAAATATTTACGTCCCTAACTAGCATCACCAGCGACACTAATACAGCGATCAGAAAAATGATCGCTTAGCGACACTGGCGACAGGGGGTGATCAAGGGGTTAAAACTTTATTAGGGGGGGTAAGGGGGGTACCCTAGACCTACAGGGGGCTAAACCTTTATTCGGTAATAAACGGCGGGTGCCCTGACACTATAAAAAATAAACGAACTAACCAGCGTCATCCGTAACGGTTATATGGTGATCAGTGGTGAAAGGGTTAACTAGGGGGCAATCAAGGGGTTAAAACATTTATTAGGTAGTATATGGGGGTCCCTGTCACTATAAAACGCTGACGGCGAACCTAAATATTTACGTCCCTAACTAGCGTCACCAGCGACACTAATACAGCGATCAGAAAAATGATCGCTTAGCGACACTGGTGAGGGGGGGTGATCAAGGGGTTAAAACTTTATTAGGGGGGGTAAGGGGGGTACCCTAGACCTACAGGGGGGTAACAGTCACTACCCTAACACTGCTAACTGTCACAAACTGACACTATGCAGTAATCAGGGAAAAAAAAAAAAAAAAAAACCTGCTTGGTGTCAGTTTGTGACAGGGGGGGGTGATTGGGGGGGGATCGGGGGTGTAATGTATGCCTGGCATGTTCTACTGTGTGTGTGTGTGTGTGTGTTGGTGCACTTACATGTCATCTCCCCTCGGCGCTGGAACGGAAACTCCCGAGCCGAGGAGAGATGACATCACATCCTCTGCCTCTGTGTACTATACAGAGGCAGGGGATGTTTCTCATTGGCTAGGAGCGATCGCGAGGGGGGGGCCACGATCGGATGGCCTCCCCCTCGTCTCTCATCGCTTCCAACCAAATGCCGACCGCAGCTGGCACTGGGGGGGGGTCCGATCGGACCCCCCACCCGCGGGAAGGCAATCACGTTTCAGGTACGTGATTTTGCCTGCCCGTGCCGCTCTGCTCACGTATATAGGCGTGAGGCGGTCGGCAAGTGGTTAATAACCCTTAATTTACTCTAATCAGCCTTAATTAATTCCCTATTCTCCTCCATTTCATTATTATTTTTCTGTTTTTTTTCTTTTGTTCACGTCTATTTTATAAACGATAAAAAATTAAAACTTTTTTTTTGTTTGCTTTGTTAGTGAATATTTTTACACATATATATTAACATATATTTACACATTTCACGTTGAAAAAGCGCTAAATTTTTAAAAAAAAATCAATTTATTTAACTTTTTAGTGCTTTGTACCATTGCTGACAGCTGAAGTTAAAACAAAACAGTTGCGGTAGGTATCGGTAATCGGTATCGGCGAATACTAAAAAAAAAAAAAAAAAGTATCGGTACTTGTACTCGTTGTAAAAAAAAAAAAAATGGTATAGGTGCATCCCTAGTTTAGATATATTTAAAATTTATGACCCTGGGAAGATATTTTTTTTAAATGAATTTATTTCCTCGAATTGCTGTACTTAAAAAAAAAGAATTAAGCCAGACAGACATTGATATTCAAACAACCAAATCCCATCACAGTTCTCAAATATTTTATTAAGCTTTGCTGTTATACCCAGAAGTAGGCAAACAGTAATTTTAGCTGTAAGCTGTCCAAATAATGATTATGGGATTGAAGTGGAGTGGACATCTCTAGGTGACGTCTGTAACCATCTATTCATGGTTTGATAGCTGGAACTGCATCTGCTTCTGTACGAGATATGTAAAAGTAGATGTGATATATTGAAGAAAGGAGTTTTTTGATCACAGATAGACCAACTTAGTAATAGTACCACATCCCTTGATAGATTATATACGGAGAGAGGAAGATGGGACTTTTAAGGTGCAAATTAATTAGAAAAATAGTACCAACTAAATTATATAAGAATTTTTTTATTTTTTTTATTTTAGAAAAAATAAAAAAATATTATTAAAACACAGCAATTGGCAAGTACAGATCAATAGGATTTTATGCATACAGCATAGAAAGATGTCATTCCCAACATGTTTCACCCATATGTGGTTCTCAACTCCAGTCCTCAGGACCCACCAACAGGCCAGGTTTGCAAGATAGCTGAAATACATCACAGGTGATATCACTTGCTGCTCAGTGATTGCAGTATTCTAGTCTGCATCTCCCCAAGGTAATACTTAAAATCTGGCCTGTTGGTGGGTCCCGAGGACTGGAGTTGAGAACCACTGAGCTAGAGGTACAAGCCTTCTATTGAAAAAACATATAATAGTTACATCAACAGTAAATTCATAAACATAATATCACATACATAGTACTTTAAAGGGATTGTAAAGGTAAAAATGTTTTCACCCTAATGCATTCTATGCATTAAGGTGAAAAAACTTCCGACAATACCGCCGCCCCCAGCCCCCCCGTTTTACTTAGTCGATTAGTCGCTCGCTCCCGACATCCATTTCGCCGCTCAGCCTGGCCGCTGATTGGCTACAGTGGATGGATTGAAAGCAGCGCAGCCATTGGCTCGCGCTGCTGTCAATCACATCCAATGACGTGGCGCGCCGGGGGGCGGGGCCGAGTGATACAGTGAGCGGCTATAGCCGCCGGCTGTATCACGGGAGCGCGCCCGCAAGAACTAACCATCATGCGAGGGAGCTCGCATTAAGGTGGTTAGTTCTTGCGGGGAGGAGCTGAAACAGCCGCCGAGGGACCCCAGAAGACCAGGATCGGGGCCACTCTGTGCAAAACGAGCTGCACAGTGAAGGTAAGTATAACATGTTTGTTATTTTAAAAAAAAAAAAAAAAAATTACCTTTACAACCCCTTTAATTTCAACTACACAACAACATCAATCTATACATGTGCATTTCTATATATATACTCTATATTGCCAAAAATATTGGGACATCCCCCCAAATCATTAGATTCAGGTGTTAAAAAATCACCTCCATTGGCCACGGGTGTTAAAAATCGCACACCTGGGCATGCAGACTGCTTCTACAAACATTTGTGAAAGAATGGGTCGCTCTCGGGAGGTCAGGGAATTCAAGCGCGGTGCCGTGATAGGTTGCCACCTGTGCAATGAGTCCATCCGTGAAATTTCCTTGCTACTAAATATTCCACGGCCAACTGTTAGTGGTGTTATAACAAAGTGGAAGCAACTGGGAACAATAGCAACTCAGCCACGAAGTGATAGGCCACGTTAAATGATAGAGTGGGGTCAGCGCATGCTGAAGCTCACAGTGCGCAGAAGTCGCCAACTGTCTGCAGAGTCAATAGCTACAGATCTCCAAACTTCATGTGGCCTTCAGATTATCACAACAACAGTGCGGAGAGAGCTTCATGGAATGGGTTTCCTTGGCTGAGCAGCTGCATCCAAGCCTCACATCACCAAGTGCAATGCAAAGCGTTGGATGCCGTGTTGTAAAGCACACCGCCACTGGACTCTAGAGCAGTGGAGACGTGTTCTCTGGAGTGACGAATCTCACTTCTCTGTCTGGCAACTTGATGGAGGTGACTGGGTTTGGCAGTTGCCTGGAGAACGGTACTAGCCTGACTGCATTTGTGCCAAGTGTAAAGTTTGGTGGTGGGGTGATTATGGTGTGGGGTTGTTTTTCAGGGGTTGGGCTTGGCCCCTTAGTTCCAGTGAAGGGAACTCTTAAGGCATCAGCATACCAAGACATTTTGGACAATTTCATGCTCCCAACTTTGTGGGAACAGTTTGAGGATGGCCCCTTCCTGTGCCAACACCAGTGCACAAAGTAAGGTCCATCAAGACACGGATGAGTGAGTTTGTGGTGGAGGAACTTGACTGGCCTGCCCTCAACCCGATAGAACCCCTTTGGGATGAATTAGAGTGGAGACTGCGAGCCAGGCCTTCTTATCCACATCAGTGCCTGGCCTCACAAATGCTCTTCTGGAAGAATGGTCAAACATTCCCATAGACACACTCCTAAACCTTGTGGACGGCCTTCCCAGTAGAGTTGAAGCTGTTATAGCTGCAAAGGGTGGGCCAACTCAATATTGAACCCTCACAGTTTTTAAAGGAACCCCACAAGACTTAAACATCTTGGATAACTAAGCATAGATCTTCTGTGGATGTCGGCTGCCTCAAATCAATCTGTCTCTTCGTGTCATCCCAGACAGACTCCACGATGTTAAGATCAGGGCTCTGTGTGGGCCAAACCATCACTTCCTGGACTCCTTGTTCTTCTATACACTGAAGATAGTTCTTAATGACATTGGCTGTATGCTTCGGGGGTCGCTGTCCTGCTGCAGAATACATTTTAGGGCCGATCACACGTTAAAGAATACAGAGGTGTCCCTGCCCAGTGCCTGTGATTGGTCAACAAATCAGCAACACGTTAATAGGTCATCAGCTTTGCTCACTCTACGCTCTCCTACTGTCAGTATGTTCCCCAACAGTATCTGGCAGAGCCTGATTGGCTCCTAGTCCTTCCCAACCCTCTTCCCATCTGCAGGAGATGGCAGAAGGCTGACAGATCCAGCTACTTATACTAGTTGTATAGCAAAAAAAAAAAAAAATCCTTAATCTTACGGTTGAATGAGTCAACGGTGTCACTCAACTCTGAAGACTGAGAAAATGCTGAGTGAGTAAAAGTATCATGGACTTATCCCCTGAAGGGGGGGGGGGGCACCGTAGCATCCTGAACTCACTGTGTAATCACATCAGCACCACTGGGCAGCTCATTGCCATAAAGGAGGAAGACCCCCTTGTCTTGTTATGTGAGGAGCATGTACGGCATATGTAAAACAAAGTTAATCAAAAAATGCATGCATGGATGCCTTCCCGGGGGAAGAGCGGACAGCAGTGGCGTAGCTAGGGGGTGGCTTTTGGGGCTATAGCCCCGAATCTAGGGCCCATAGCCCTGAGTCTCTGCAGGGGTCCCCAAGGGGAGAGGAGGCTCTCAGGGGACCCTGATGTAAGTGGGGGGCTCTCTGGGGACCCTGATGTAAGTGGGGGGCTCTCTGGGGACCCTGATGTAAGTGGGGGGCTCTCTGGGGACCCTGATGCAGGGGGAGGCTCTCTGGGGACTCTGATTTAAGGGGGAGGCTCTCTGGGGACCCTGATTTAAGGAGAGGCTCTCTGAGGACCCTGATTTAAGGGGAAGGCTCTCTAGGGACCCTGATTTAAGGGGGGGGCTCTCTGGGGAACCTGATTTAAGGGGGAAGCTCTCTGGGGACCCTAATGTAAGGGGGGCTCTCTGGGGACCCTGATGTAAAGGGGGCTCTCTGGGGATATATACACACACACACACACATATATTATATACATGTGTATGTCCTCCCAAGTGTATGACTTTCTTTACTACGCTGCTATGGGCTCTAGACTTAGATCTTTTGTAGACCTAGCAATGCGGACAGTAACGTAGTTGAGGGCAAGTCCAAAGTTGGTCTTTAAATTATGTTGGGTTTTCTCCTTCTTTTTTTTTTATCTGGATGGAGTTCAAATTTAAATGAAGATTAAGTCAGATCAGAAAGAGAGGTATAAGTGGTGCCGTCATGGCTACAAAAAATATCATGACTAAATGTTTAATAAAGGTGCACCTTTAAGTGTCCGAGGCCAAATAAAGCATTTTAATACAAAAGCCGTACATAAATATTTTTATAAGCCGCGTGCATTAACATTTTTCCCAGCACTTAACACAAGAATAAACCTTCAATGATGTTTAAGATCTGTTCAAACATGAGAGGCCCCGCCCCTTTCATGAAACGTATAAGACTCCGCTCCTCTATGCTGAGATATGACTGTGGAGCATCAGACTTCATAGAGGTAAGTCAAGGGTTCCATTGCTAGATAACGACTTACATTTTAAGGGAAACTCTTTGCTCTCTGGGAATTAGGTAGATGAGAAGGTGCGGGAACCTAGAGCTAGGAGTAGGTAATACTTCTGTGTTCATATTTGTTCTCTTTGTTATGGTAACATGATCCATGTGGAGCATCCGATTGGTAGGTAGGCCGCTTCTGCACACCGGGTGGTGACCACCTTCACCCTGGGTTTTCGTAGGTAAAACTCTGATTCAAGAATTGAAGAGCTGAACCAGTCAGAAAGATGTTTGGGGGTAGTGACCAATGCATTTTGTAGGCTGAAATCAGGGTTTAAACCAGTAGCCGGACGGCACTGTGTGCACACCTGAAGCAAAAAGAGAAGTTCTGGAGAGAAGCACTCCGGAATATAGCCTTTATTGTAAAAAAATTCAAGAAATACAAGCCACAGCAGAAAAAAGGACAAACGAACTGACGCGTTTCAGACTAAGCACTGTTAAGTGTGAAATGCGTCAGATTGTTTGTCCCAATTTCTGCTGTGGCTTGTATTTCTTGGATTATTTACAATAAAGGCTATATTCTGGAGTTCAGCTGTCCAGAACTTCTCTTTTGCTTCATTTGTTATATGCTTAGCCTGCACCTGGTGTTCCAGTTCCGAGGAGAGTCTTGTATCCACATATCCACCTGGAGTGGTGATCCTTTTCCCTTCCCCTACTGTGTGCACACCTACAATCTAAATTACCAGATTCCCCTGGATTTCCAGATTGTCAACCCTACATTTTTAAGCCCTGGTGAAGGCGGTGATTTGTTCCCTGAAATGTGTTGGCCACTACACTCAATCAATTATCTTTTTTGCTATATGTACCTTTATGGTGTGTGGCGCTTCAGTCTCCGGATCAGAGTTTTCTCTCTGGGAATATGACATTGGACCTGTCTAGGCAAGATTACAAAAAAAAGGACAGGGGAACCGCTCACCATATAAAAGCCCCAGAAAGTTAATTGAGTCCTCCAACTCCATAATTGATCCATCCAATATACAGACCAACCAACGCGTTTCACTGTGTCAGGAACTTAATCATAGGCCGTTCCTAATATTGAGCTCCTGACTGAGTGAAACCCTTCCGCTTTCATTTTTTCACTCTACAACCTAACTACTCTAAGGGCCCCGTTCACACTGGTGCACTTAAACACGCAGTATGTGTTTTTGAAAAACGCATATTGTGTTTTTTACCTTTTTTTTAATGCATTGCACTAAATTTCCACGTAACTCATATATTGCCATTTTCAATGCTTTCTTATGTGTTTTTTATGCATTTTCTTACTGTAAAGAGCCACTTCCTAAATAGATGCAACCATACAAAAATTGAAGATTGCTACAATGTATATGAGAATTTGTATACTACTCAAAACTGCATAATATGCTGATGTTTTTTTTATAATCATAGGCGTGCGCACAGGGATTGCGAGGGGTACCTGGGCACTCCCTAATCACCCTGTGAGGTGCAGGTATGCCCTGTTTAAACCCCTGATATTTAAACAAAGCCCCCTAACGGGGCTTCTAAAAAAAAAATGTTAAAAAAATAATTTAAAAAAATAAATAAAATCATAAAAATAATAAATGGCACAAACCACCATCCGTGTCTATTCATACAACCTTCCATGAGTCACACATGACCAATAACCAAATACTTATTTCAATTCTTTCTCAGAGTTCTGGTGAGCTGACACCATGAAGACAATTCCTTTGCTGCTAGCTGGTAAGTTCTGTACAACGTCTTACCGATCACAAAATGTAGAGGGCTGGAAGACCTGAGCAAATTCCTCTGTTCTCTTTTTCAGTTGTTTTCGCCATATTTGGCCACGGATCTACTTTTTCAGGTAACAAATAGGAGCATATACTGTAAATACCTGTAATAAATATTACTAAATAATAAATATTATTTTTTGGTAAGGCTGTGGAGCAATCTCTCTGCAGAAGCTGTAGGGGCAACTCCAAGCAAAGATATCTATCTATAGATATCTATATGTATATTTATCAACATCAAATATTTATTGCCTGGCAATTATTGCGTGCCTGTCAGCTACCACTGATGTATTATTATTGTTATTTTTTTTATTATTATTATTATCATCATCATTTAAATCTGTGGGGTGCAACTCCAAGCAAAGGTATCTGTCTATAAATATATATTTATATCTATCAACATCAAATATTTATTGCCTGACAACTGCTGTATGTCTGTAAGCTACTACTCATGTATTATTATTAGTAATATTAGAATATTATAGTGTTATTATTATTATTATTATTATTATTATTATTATTATTATCATTTAAAGCTGTAGGGGCAACTTCAAGCAAAGATATCTATCTATAAATATATATTTATATCTTTCCACATCAAATAATTATCACCTGACAACTACTGTAAGACTGTTAGCTGGTTCGGGCTTATTATTATTATTACTAATATGATTAATATTATTTTAATTATTTTGATTTTATCATTATTATTGTCATTATTTAAAGCAGTGGGGGCAACTCCAAGCAAAGCTATATATCTATAAATAAAATATTTATATCTATCAAAATCAAATATGTATTGCCTGACAACTATTGTATGTCTGTCAGCTACTATTGATGTGATATTATTATTAATATTAAAATATTATATATTTATTATTATTATTATTATTATCATTTAAAGTTGTAGGGGCAACTCCAAGGAAAGATATCTATCTATAAATATATATTTATATCTATACACATCTAATATTTATAGCCTGCCAACTATTGTATTTCTGTCAGCTACCATTGATGTATTATGATGATTATTATTATTATTATTATTATTATTATTATCATAATTTAAAGCTGTGGGGCAACTCCAAGCAAAGATATCTGTCTATAAATATATATTTATATCTATCAACATCAAATATTTATTGCCTGACAACTATTGTAGGTCTGTCAGCTACTACTGATATATTCATATTATAATATTAGATTGTTTATATTATTATTATTATTATTATGATTAATATTATTTTAATTATTATTATTTTTTATTATTTTTGTCATCATTTAAAGCTGTAGGACCAACTCCAAGCAAATATATATATATATATATATATATATATATATATATAAGTATTAGTAGTAGTAGTATTAGTAGTATAATTTAAAGCTTTAATATTAAAAAATGTGATTGTTATTATTATTATTATTATTATTATTATTATTATTATTATTATTATCATCATCATTTAAAGCTGTAGGACCAACTCCAAGCAAAGATATCTATCTATAAATATATATTTATATCTATCTACATCAAATAATTATCACCTGACAACTGCTGTATATCTGTTAGCTACTTTGGACTTAATATTATTACTATTATGATTAATATTATTTATTTTTTTTTTCATGTTAACATTATTTTTATTGTTATTAAAATTTCAAAAGTAATTTTTCATATTTTAAAAAAAAATTATCTAAACCCATTAACAGAAATGTACTATATATTACAGCTTACCGGTCCTTAGTTAGATGTAATGGCAGCATTTGTTTTCTTTTGTAAAGGCTTTCTTTCTGTTATTTTCACCTGGTGATCCTGCCAGTAACAAACTTCCTGTCCTAGGGGGACAACGTTCACTCAGTACACTGTAGCTATAGAAAAGCAACTTTGTCACCCTAAGGCAGTGATGGCGAACCTTGGCACCCCAGACCTTTTGGAACTACATTTCCCATGATGCTCATGCACTCTGCAATGTTGTTGAGCATCATGAGAAATGTAGTTCCAAAACATCTGGTTCGCCATCACTGCCCTAGGCTGTTCTCTCAAATTGAATTTCAAAATATTACCCCCCTTCCTCATTTACATTACGTAGAGAAGATGTCTTTTGTAGTTCACAGAAAAAGATGATAGCATTGTTCAAGATATGAGGGAATTTACAAGGACACTGGATTTCTGGCAGGATCAAAAGACATTTTTTTCAGGGCTTGTAGAAAATGTACAGTATATGGATTGTCACCCAACTGCTGTCAAACTTAAAAGCTGTCTTTGCCTTCTTCTGTAGTGCCCTTCTTCCCGAACCGGCCCGTTCCCAATGCAATTGACGGTAGGTGATATATATATATATATACATATATATAGATACATAGATTTGAAACAGAGATAACCTATATCCATTTAATACTATAAGATTAAGCAGGATTGCCACACCTTAATCCTAAAGTCCAAAAATATATGTTAATTCCATTGCGATTATCCAAAGACATCCCTAATAAGTGTATCCAATTCATTTCTTTTACAAAAAAGTTTATTGAGATTTTCAAAGAAACAAAGATGCAAATAGTCATTGGTGAAAACGGGTGCCAATAAGACTATTAAATACAAAGAGATGGAGGAAATGGGCCAATAGGCTTATTGTTACAAAGGCAGTACAAAGAGAGAAGGGCGATACAACAGAAACCACACGTGGTATTGCAAAGAAAATCTCAGGTATGTGGAATTGGAACGTCAGACATGATGTTCGCAACCCAGAGGGAGAGGGTGAGCCAGGTTTTCCAAACAAGCCAGCAAGAGAGAGGAGCTGAGGAAAGCCCAAAACCGAAAAAAAAAGGAATAAAAAAAGGGTCAATAAAAAAAAAAAAGAGGAGAAAATAAGGGGGAAGGAAAGATAAAAAGGGGGGGGGGGTAAATGGAATCTCGCGGGATACAACTATAGTTCCGTGGCAGAGAGTCACATATATTTATGAAATTTATTTCAGGAGTTTACGGATACCCCCTTCATCAAGGATTCAAATATTGGTAGATTTCAAAATTTGGACACTGGGGTATAAGAGGTAATCAGTAAGTAATTTATTGCTAGCCAGCATGCTCCTCAGCAGATTCATCTTTTGGCTTTTACTAATATTTCAAGCCCTGAGGAAGGAGGCATCCTTGAATCCCCGGAACGAATTGACTACACTTTTTACCTGCACATTGGTTGCACTTATTTACATAGGATAAACGTACTTGTCCATCAATTTAATCTGAAGCATTCCGTAGTCCAGACATCCTCAACCAGGGTTCTGTGAAACCCTAGGGTTCCTCCAAAGGTTGCTAGGCATGCCTTTGAGCTGTGGCTGAGTGACCTTGCATCTGATGGTGCTTGCTTAAATCCAGATCCAATGCCACTTGGCAAAGCCAGCAGCACGACACCAAAAGGTCCTTAAAGGTGGCATTCTGAACACCACTGTGAGGGTTGTATTCTTCCTACTGACCATCAGTGATGAATAGGTTTTAGTAATGGTTCCTCGGGACCTGAAAAAAGGGTACAAAAAAAGGTAGAAAGTAAAAAGGTTGTGAAATGCTGCTGTAGGTCCTTCTACACCCTTCTATACAAGCTGCTTGTCCAGTGTAAATGCACTTCTATCTTCCAACCCCAATATAACCCGTAGAGTTAGACTTACCTTGGAGATCCCTCACCATCTACCTATTGTTTTTGTCAAGCTTTTAAAGTGAATGTAAAGGATTTTTTTTTTTTAAATAACAAACATTTCATACTTACCTTCTCTGTGTAATGGTTTTGCACAAAGCTGCCCTGATCCTTCTCTTTTTGGGTCCCCTCCTGGCTCTTCCCCCCTTCCAAGTGCCCTTATAGCAAGCTGCTAGCTATGGGGGCACTCATACGGGCTCAATCCCGACATTGACACACACAATGTAGCTCGGCTCCGCTCTCTCCCCCCAGACTGTGATTCACAGCAGCCAGAGCCAATGGCTCCCACTGCTGCCTCCATGTCCAGTGAGGAGAGAGAGAGAGAGGAGAGAGCTGCTGCTCTCAGGCACTGCACTGGATCGAGATCAGGCTCAGGCTCAACTTCTTTTAAACTTTTTGCAGTGTATGTTGTGTTCACCCAATTATCTCTTCCATGTTTCCTGTAGATTCAGCCCAACAGCAACAGCAGAATTCACATGGTAGGCAAAAATTATTTTATACAGTATATAGAGTACATACGTATATCCTTTTTAAGATCTTTTTTCTTTATTTGCTTATCTAGCTATATAAGTTTGTTGGTTTACTTTTTGGCTAGGGTACAGCTTTAATTATTTATTATAGGCATTTATACAGTGCTCTACAGACTAGACATTCCCATCAGTTCATGCCCGAATGAACTCAAAATGTAAGGTCCCTATCTCAGATACTAGGGCCAATTTCTCAGCATGTCTTTGGCATGGAGAAGGAAACTAAAATGTCCTAAAGAGACCCATGCAAGCATGGGTAGAACATGCAATTTCTATGCAGATAGTGCCCTGCCCAGGATTAAAACAAAGGACCCAGTGTCACAAGGCAGAAATGCTAACCACTAAGCCACTATGATGTCTGCTTATAAGCATTCCTGATAAGTACTTTGATTAAAGACTAACTCCAGCCAAAACTTTTTTTTCTAGTTTGGATAGAATGAGAATCTCTGTCAAATGTGTGTCCTCATTTGGTAAACTTCACATCAATTCCTGACTATTTGAAAAGGTGTCAGATAGGACAGGTACTAAGGAAAAATTATCTCTCTTTTTTTAACTAGACAGTACAGAAAGTGATAGGATATTGCCCTAATGAGGACATAGACAGCAATCAAAACACATTTTCTACTAGATACGAGTAAGGGTTGGAAACTTGGCCAGTATTTTGTTGTCAGTTTAGTCCCCATGAAGGAGATTTCCCCTTGCTTCTTGTTGTCAGACAGAACAAGAAGAGTAGAGAGATCTCCTCAACTATGATTCTAATCTATTCAGACATCCTTGGGCCAACCCATGTTGACGGAACATTGATTCCTAAGGTCAATGCTCTTGGTGTGTGAAAAAAATGCACACATGACTTGATCTCTCAAAGGTTTATGATGGGGGTAGGGGACATTTTACAATTATGAATAAACATATGATAGATAGCTTTAGTCACCATCAAAGAGATTTGCCCTTTCTTCTTGTCCAGGGGAGAGTTGTCAGACAGAACAGGAAGAGTAGAAAGATCTCCTCAACTATAGTGCTAATCTATACAGACATCCTTGGGGCAACCCATGTTGAAGGAACATGGATTCCTAATGTTGAAGAAACATGGATTCCTAATGTTGAAGGAACATGGATTCCTAATGTTGAAGGAACATGGATTCTTAATGTTGAAGGAACATGGATTCCTAATGTTGAAGGGACATGGATTCCTAATGTTGAAGGAACATGGATTCCTAATGCCAATACTTTTGGTGTGTGAAAAAAAATGAACACATGACTTGATCTCCCAAAGGACTATGATGGGGGTAGGGGACGTTTTATAACTATGAATAAACATATGATAGATAGCTTTAGTCACCATGAAAGAGCTTTCCTCTTTCTTCTTGTCCAGGGGACAGTTGTCAGACAGAACAGGAAGAGTAGAAAGATCTCCTCAACTATGATGCTAATCTATTCAGACATCCTTGGGCCAACCCATGTTGAAGGAACATGTATTCCTAATGCTGAAGGAACATGGATTCCTAATGTTGAAGGAACATAGATTCCTAATGCCAATGCTCTTGGTGTGTGAAAAAAAAAAAGCACACATGACTAATGGAAAAACATGATGGGGGTGGGGGACCTTTTATAATTATGAATAAATATACAATGGGAAGATTTTTAATCCATATAAACCAAGTCAAGAGAGAACAATGGTCTTTGGTGGCAGGTACATTTTTCCTACTGAGAAGGCCTTGATGGCAAAAAAAACGAATTAAACCACGAGTAAAAAGTAAGTAAGTAAATAATGGAAGGCTGTAAAATTTATACTGTACATCCCATTATATTTAGAGAAATGCTAGGTGTCCTCCGACCATTTTTTTTTTTACTTTGTGTATATTTAATCAGTATTAACAAATCTCCCAACAATTTCACAGTATGTGGTGTGTTCTACAGAGTGTATCACATGAAATTCAAATGGCCACCCAATTACTGTCATACTAAACTGATCTATTTACTTTTTTTTTTGGTAGAATCCTTCGAACAGGACCAGCAGGTTTCATATGAAAATGATGGTAGGCAAAAAACAAATTATTTATATATATATATATTAATACGTATATTCTTTAGTTCATTTTGTACATTGAAATTTATTTGAAAATTAACGTAAGTGGAAAATTAGCTAAGTATATTATGTTAGTTCTTTTTTTTTTTTTCATTTTTCATTAATGGCTAATGTTAGACTTTAATTACTGTGATTCTTTTTTTTTTTTTAGCTGTTAATTAAAGCAAAATACTGCACGGATCTTGATGTTCTTCCATTATTGGGTTAATTTATACATAATTGTAGCAAAGAAAAAATAATTATCATTTGAAAGTATATCTAAGTCCATAACTTTTTTTTACATAATTAGGTTGAAAAAAGGACAGAAATTCAACCAATAGAAACAAAATAAATAACATAAATGAATAAAAAACCTTCATATACAGAATCATATGCGCACAGTTGCTCCTGAGGAAGGCAAAAAAACTATAAAGCATGGTCCAATTGGCTCTAGTGAGGGGAAAATATCTTTCTCCCTGATTTCCTAGAAAGCAATTGGATATTCCCTGGATCAACAATCTCTGGTGTTACTGTATTACTATAAATGTCAATATCCATTTATTTTTTGTGTATTTAGGAATGCATTTCTCCTTCATTTCTATGGTCAGCCAATGGAACTATCGGCTTTAGTCCCGGGCTCCACAGTGGAACATGAGACCTCAGGAAGGTGGTAGAAGACAACGTGGGCACATTCCGCCCCATGTAAAAGCAATCCAGCAGCTCTACAACTGGTTGGATTTCTTTAACATTTTTCAGCATCGCTGGCTGAAAAGATCGATAATGGGGTCATGACTGCTGCTGCAGCCGTGGCCTCCAGACAGGGCCGGCCTTACCATGGGTCCCAGTGAGTCCATTGGACCCAGGCAGCACTTTGAGAGGGGCAGCGAATTGAACCACGACCACCTTTCCTTCTCTTCTATTTACCCAGCAAATTGAAGATAGACTGCCCTAGCCTGTCTATATACTACCCCAGCCTGCCCCTATACTGCCCTAGCCTGCCCATATACTACTGTTAAAAAAATTAGGCTAATGAGGGATGGGTTTTTGGCACTAGAATAGGTCTGGTTGAATGGAGCCTCTTTAACCCTCAGGAGTTATTTAAATCCATTGCTCCTTTAAAACCACCAAAATCACTCTTATTTCCATACTGACTACAATCCATTATGAGATGCCAACATGTTGGCCGAAATCTTCAACTTTGTTCTGAAATTTCAAGGAAATGAAAACTCAATTGGAATTATTCCTTTAAGCATTCTAGCCATGATTCAGCTTTATGACTGATATAGATGCTATATTAAGAAATGTTATTAATACGGACTGATTTTTTCTTTTCCCCAGACAATATTCTTTATCCATTTGGGGAAGAGCAGGGTGACAAGGTAACCCCAGTAGGGGATGATGCCTGCTCTGAACAAGAACATCTCGATGAAGAGTTTAAATTCTTTGGCAAATCTTACAAATGTCTGTATGTAAGTACAGCTTTATTTAAAGTGAAACTGTCTCATAAAAATAATTTCCAGACAGATATAAAAGACACACCTGCATGCAGTTCTGTATTAATTCATAAATCATTAAATGTATTTTTTTTTTAATGCATCTAATATAAATGCTAGACTTGGCATTCGCCTCTTACAATCCTCTGTAAAGCAGTACTCAGACTGGGAGGGGGCGGGCGGGGGGGGGGGGGGGGCAGGACTGGGAGAAAATTAGGTGTTCTGCCTGGAAATATGCTTAGAAGCAGAACATTGACAGTGAGCAGGGAGATTGCCCCATCACTCTGCTGCTGCTCCTTCATAGTCCGGTCAATGGCATGTATGTTTTCAATGCAACTAGTAGAAATGCTAGATTTGGCATTAGCCTCTTACAATCCCCTGTAAAGCAGCACTCAGATTGGGAGGGGGGCAGAGGGGCAGGCCTGGGAGAAAATTAGGTGTGCTGCATGGAAATATGCTTACGATCAGAAAATTGACTGTGAGCAGGAAGATTGCCCCATCACTCTGCTGCAGCTCCTTCATAGTCCAGTCAGACCGTTGGAAAATAGGTATTTCTGCCTTGAGTTCCACATCAACTGTATCAGGGGAAGCTGATTGGCCTGGTTGTGCCATGTCCTGGTAAATTCCGGGGCTGCATGGACAGAAATGCAAATAAATTGGCAGCACCTTTATATGTATTTCATCTGTATATTTAGCTGTTTGCCCAGAGTTAAGCATTGCGGCACCTTCCTCTACTTTAAGTTCTGGATAGATCTCCTTTGAGGTTTCCTGGCAGTCCCTCGAGGTGGGCACACTCAGCCAGCTGGCCTGGGCTGGAATTCTGACATACCAAGCATTCTCCATCCTGCGGTGCCATGCAGGTTCCTCCCTACTGGGCAAATTTAATTGATAAGCTTTTCTTTTACAGGTGTGCAACAACGGCGTGATCTCCTTCAATACTGCAGTGTCACAATACACACCCGATGCATTCCCTTTGACAGATGGGCAAGTCTTTATCACACCATTCTGGGGGGATGTAGATAATGAGTTGGGAGGAATTGTATACCACCATGAGACCAAAGATCCCGCCACTCTGCAAAGGATCACATCCGATATGGCCAAACATCTCCCACACCTTCATTATGTTGCAAAGTGGGCCTACATCGCCACCTGGCATGACGTGGTCTTTTATGGGGCAGCTGTTAGAAAGGTAAGTGTCTCCTAACGGGACTTGTAAATTTTCTCTACAGCGGCTACAACTGCACACAAAAAAAAAATGAATGATATAGTCCTAAAATTATATATGAACCTACTGTCTCAACTATACAATGCTTCGGTGTTGACTTGTGTGGAATGCGCTCTGTTTGAATTGCCTTGATTCTAATGACAGACAAATGGATCTTAAAATATGGGTTGAGTTGGGTTGGGTTGGGCTTACCCAGATAGCAAGGATAACTTGCCACAAATTTGTGGCAGTGTTGAATTATAAGCCTGGTAACTTGCTACACATGAAGCACAAGTTCTAGTCGACACTTTTCCAATTTGTAGCAAATTTGCGTGGCAAGTCTTTAGCAAGTGCAACGTTGCAGTGGTGAGTCTATAGCAGTGATGGCGAACCTTGGCACCCCAGATGTTTTGGAACTACATTTCCCATGATGCTCACCTACACTGCAGAGTGCGTGAGCATCATGGGAAATGTAGTTCCAAAACATCTGGGGTGCCAAGGTTCACCATCACTGGTCTACAGCAAGAGCTCTGCAGGTCTACAGCATGACAATTCAGCCACAGTGACCCCCTGTGGTGGGATGACTATTTCACAACATAACTGAACCAGAACTTGCAGCAGACTTGCAGAATGTTTGCAAAGAAAGTTGAAATCTTGAGTCATGCAATGCGGACTTGCTGCAATTGTGCAAAAAACTTGTGAAGCCTGGCAGGTCTAGCAATAGCTTAGCAAGTCATTTTCAAACTTGCAGCACAATTGCTTGCTTTCTGGGTATTTACGATTGGATATACGTAGATTCTAATTACAAATTAGGGGTATACATACGGTATAGTCTAATTACAAATTGGGATGTGCAGGCAAGTTGGGAGAGGTGGTCTACTCTATACTATCACATCGTCATTCTCATTAGGCATAGATTCTATTTACAAATTAGGGGTATACATACGGTATAGTCTAATTACAAATTGGGATGTTAAAATGGGGATATGATGAGGTGCAGGCAAGTTGGGAGAGGTGGTCTACTCTATGCTATCACATCATCATTCTCATTAGGCATAGATTCTAATTACAAATTAGGGGTATACATACTGTATAGTCTAATTACAAATTTGGATGTTAAAATGGGGATATGATGGGGTGCAGGCAAGATGGGAGAGGTGGTCTACTCTATGCTATCACATCATCATTCTCATTGGGCATATAGCACCTGTGCAAGAGGCTCTGGTGTTTAGGTGCAGGCAGAAGTCATAGGTGTACCATGGCAGCCTATAAAACGCTGACATACTAACAGCTGCTGCCGCTGGATGGGGTTGGATGGTGCACCTAGCAGTACTAACTTTTCGGACAGTATGGGCCCATGGAAAAATGCCCAAAATACAAGCAGACTGCATTCCGAACGTTCATCTCTTATAGAGTTTTATAGGCTGCCAGAAACAGGACAGTGCCTTCTGTACGCACCTAAACACAGGACTAAGCGTCCGGTGTGCACGAGGCCATATACAAACAAATACTAAGGCCTTCTGTTGACTCCCATTAGGTGGGTCCCAGCAAATTGCATCCACGCTTGTGGGATTACCGAAGACTTGTCCAACAGAGCATGCCAAGGTTTTCATTGTCCTTCGCCCCTGGCATGTGTCCTTTAATCCCTGAAGATGGCAAAATGAGCTGAGATAGGTTTTTGTGCAAATGGCCTCCCCAGATAAAACTATATCCATATGAGTTTTCCCTAGCAGCTGTCCTGCAATAACGAACAGGTGTCGAGGATAAATACCACCAGTGGTCCTACTGGTTAACATGCTAGCGGGATTTTTTCATGAGCGTGTTGCGTTAAAAATGCCAGAGGGTTAATGGTAAACTCTCCTAGGCGTCAGAAAACCAAGACCAGTTGATGAGAAAATAACTGTTAGTAAGATACTTTATTGAGTTACATTAGAAGAAAACGGAAGCTGACAAATTTCAGGTGCAATGTGCTCCCTTCATCAGGGCTTCAAAGCTGCTACTTTCTTTGGGACAGTCCTTTTCATTATCAATATTTGTACTATTTATCACTGAAAATTGTGTCCCTATAACCTTATCCATACTAGCTGTCAAATTTACTATTTTATTTTATCTATAACTTATCAATTACTCTAATGTACTGTGAGTTTTAGATATCATCATTTTTAGCAAGGGATCCCTTGAGTACCTTTTAGGGATCCTCTGCGGTAAGAAGGTTGAAAGGCTATATTGTAGGATAGAATTATACAATCTATACAATATATTTTGTTGCTCTTGTCATCCAGAGAAACACATTCCAGGCTGTCCTTACCAGCGATGGATACCAGTATTTCGTCATCCTGAATTACAAGAAAATCCAGTGGACAACTGGAACTGCCAGTGAAGGAGACCCCAACAACGGTTTGGGTGGCACCCCAGCTCAGGTATCCCTAATCACATCAGTACAAATTTAAAAAAGAAAAAAACATTCAAGACAGAATTTACAATTCTGATAAATCAGAAATGTTCATAAAAGGAATGCACAGTAGTTTGTGTATTCTTTCTTCGTCATGGTTATGGCTAATATATACAATTCTTTTGCTAGGTAAATATGACATATAGCCTTTGAAAATGTTTTATTCTTGTTTCCATCCAGCAGGTAGTGGGCTCTGGCTCCCTTTTCAGATGTTTCCTGATCCTAATAGCATCTCTATTGAAAAGAATATCTGTTGCCTACAGAGCTCAATAGCTCAGGCTACGATTTACATCCAAGCAAAACATATTCAGCGCAGTAACTTATTTCCCTCTGTTTCAGATGGGAACCTTCAGATATTTTTCAGTATAATACCAACAGCATCTCTATTTAAAAAAAAAAAGTAGCGACAGGTTTTGCTTCAAAAGTTCAAAAGTTATCCATATAAAAAAATTACCATTTAAGAAATTAGAATGAATTTAATCTAAATGTTTAATTATAGTCATTATTATTTATAAGTCAATTGCATGTCGTTTTCCCAGGCTGGATTTAACAGCGGCGATGATACAAACTACTTCAGCATCCCTGGATCCAGAACCAACGAAGTGCTGAAAATCACATCCACATCCAACGTGAACTACCCTGGACGCTGGATATTCCAAGTAGATGAATTCAAGGCTCCAGGAGGCTGCATCTTTCAAGGTATTTGGGAAATTTTGTAAAAGAGAGATTAACTGGCCATGTGGTATTTTTGCGTGAAATTTATTCATTTAATTTTTTTTCTTTTATTCATTTATTTATTTTATTAATATATTATAATATGTTCACAGCTAACATTTTTTTATTTTGTTTCATTTTTTTTTAATTTATTTATTTTTTTATAGTCAGATTATTTTTTATCCTTAGTTAGATCACATGAGGATATTTCAAAATGACCATTTACAGTTAACAAGTCGTGAGTATAAAGCTACTACTCTGGGTTCCCTGAAACTCTTTAGTACTATGCTGTGAATAGCATAAAAAGCCTCTAGCATAAATAGACCATAATAGCAGGGTTTCAGATTACATACTTACAGCTGAATGATTCGGACTAGGTACACACTGCCCTCTTTTGTATCTGAAAGTCCCAATATTGCTCTGCAAATAAAATATATCATGGAAGAACTGCATTAACTTATTTGTATTTCAGTCAGATTTTTTCTCTTTTAGTTAGGTTACATTTACAGTAAGGCTACTACACTAGATTTTCTTAAACCTCATTTAGTACTACGCTGTGAATGGCTTAAATAGCCTCTAGCATGAGTAGACCTTAATAGGAGGATTTCAGATTACACACTTACAGTGGAATGACTCAGAGGAGATACACGCCACCCTCCATCGCAAGATTGTTTCATTAAAAAAAAACTGAAAAATCACCTGATAACACTGTAAATATTCAATATTCCAAATATTCCACCTAACTAGTCTTCCAAAATGCCCCCCCCCCCCCTCCTATCACATATACTGGCTAACCTGTGTAAGAAAGATACTTACCTATCGTCTACCCGCTCCAGTCTGGTCACAAGATCCGATTCCCCTGTGTCAGCCAGTGGCAGCTGCAGGGGAGAGGATGGAGCGTTGACAACAGCTGGTAAAGCCTAGGAGCAAAGAGGTCATGCAGAGACTTTCTACGACCCATCCATTGTCTGTGGTCCCTTCTCTCCCCTGCAGCAACTGCTGGCTGACAGAGGGGAGCCGGATCATGTGAATGGACCAGAGGGGGCTAAAAATAGGTAAGTAGATAAATCTTTCTTATACAGGTGGGTTAGTGTTAGGAGGTTAGGGTTTGCCTGTCCAGCACTATCCCCAAAGGAGCCACTAGATGGGTCCTCTGTTAAGGAGGTCCTTAAGAAGGTCAAGGTAAAGAGCAAGGGCCCTCTGTCTTTCCTTGAAAGACTCCAGTGATCAGCAGTGGGAAGCAGAGGGTGAGTGGAAGCTCTGGTCTCCCTTCAGCAGCGGTGCAGATGCTGTGATGTGGACAGTGCTCCGCTGCCCCCCCGGGTGTCCTCACTCCCAGTCTTAGGATTGGATCTCTGCTGGTATGGTCTCCTGCTGGCAGTCAAATATTCAGACAGAGGTGCTCTCTCTCTCTAACTCCCTTGGTGCCAAGAGGACGAGCTTTCCCAGGCAGTTTAACCTCCCAGCCCTTTAAGGGGTTTAAGATGACAGGAGGCGGGGTTTATGATCATGTGACCACCGTGATTGGCTGTCACCACGGTCACATTATTGGAAAGCTCCCAACCATAAGCAGCTCTCGGCAAAACTGTTTTTGCACAATCGCACGCAAATATGTGGTCGCTCGGTACCAAGGCCCACCTATGGAGAGGCAGCCTATTTGCGTGCTGTCGACACCAAGAGGTTAAAAAAAAACATCTCTCCACTCCTCCTACTGCACAGTGCCTATTGGGATCTGTAGTGTAAGGAGCCTATTCGTCCCATTATATGGCTGCCGTTTCAAACTAAAACTCCCAGGATTCTCAGCGCTCTGCATAGAGGTCTATGGGCTTGTTTGGCTTTAGCCCCCCCCTGTTGGCTGGAGGAGAATGGTGCGGCATAACATCAATAACTCAGTAGAGGGAGAAAATAATAAAAGGCAATGGGCTTGATTTACTAAAGGCAAAAAGACTGTGCACTTTGCAAAGTGCAGTTTCACTCTGCAAGTGATGTTGCTCCAGAGCTTAGTAAATGAGCAGAAGCTCTGCTGACTTTCATCATCCAATCATGTGCAAGCAAAAATGCAGTCTTTTTCTATTTTCCTTGCACGTGATTCGGTATTCTAAGTCCACTGCTCTACTGACACCAACCTTCGCCCTACTGACAAGTCCACTGCTCTACTGACACCAACCTCTGCCCTACTGACAAGTCCACTGCTCTACTGACACCAACCTTTGCCCTACTGACAAGTCCACTGCTCTACTGACACCAACCTCTACTCTACTGACAAGTCCACTGCTCTACTGACACCAACCTCTGCCCTACTGACAAGTCTACTGCTCTACTGACACCAACCTCTGCCCTACTGACAAGTCCACTGTTCTACTGACACCAACTTCTACCCTACTGACAAGTCCACTGCTCTACTGACACCAACCTCTGCCCTACTGACAAGTCCACTGCTCTACTGACACCAACCTTTGCCCTACTGACAAGTCCACTGCTCTACTGACACCAACCTCTACTCTACTGACGAGTCCACTGCTCTACTGACACCAACCTCTGCCCTACTGACAAGTCCACTGCTCTACTGACACCAACCTCTGCCCTACTGACAAGTCCACTGCTCTACTGACACCAACCTTTGCCCTACTGACAAGTCCACTGCTCTACTGACACCAACCTCTACTCTACTGACAAGTCCACTGCTCTACTGACACCAACCTCTGCCCTACTGACAAGTCCACTGCTCTACTGACACCAACCTTTGCCCTACTGACAAGTCCACTGTTCTACTGACACCAACCTCTACCCTACTGACAAGTCCACTGCTCTACTGACACCAACCTCTACCCTACTGACAAGTCCACTGCTCTACTGACACCAACCTCTGCCCTAATGCAATAGGCTGCGCACACCTATGAGAGGGCAACTGCACTTTAGTAAATCAACCCCTAGGTCTCCTTCCCCATACTGCTGTAGCTCAACACCAGGCTACACCTGGAATTCTACTTTAAGATAAAATGTATCGATACCAATAAATTATACTGTATAAGGTTGGTTGTAACATATTCCAGTCCCAGCCTTTAGTTCTACTTTAAGTTATTGGTCGCTGACAACATCCTTTATCCATTTTGCAGCCAAGTTTGCCAGCAAAGGAGTGCCATTCTGGAAAGACTCCATCTGCAGCAGCAAGTGTCTTTGCCAGGATAACAAAGTGACCTGTGTGGCCGAGGCCTGCCCCGCACACAGCACCTGCGAGTTGTTGGGATCCTTCTACACCTGTAAAACCCAAATACAGGTGCCAGAAGTCGATCCAGAACCAGAACCAGAACAAGAGCCGCAACCAGGAAAGACCTGCGTCTGAGAACAGCCGTGTCTCTTGGATCTTGGCCGAATCCACCTAAAATTTCAACTTGATCAAATCTCACTTGTGCAATATGGAAGGTCGTAAATTGAGCTTCGGAAAAGGAAAACGTCCAACCTGAAGGCAAATCAGTCACAAAGTGCAATGCTTTTAGGAGAAGCCTCTGATGCAAGCTGCAGAATCCCAAGCTACATACTGGTTCCTGTGACCTGTGGTGGAGCTGAATAGGTTTACCAACATTCCCTGAAACCGTTTATGGAAAAGTAGCTTCCACCTGTGGTGCCTTGTGACTGATTCTTTCAAAAACTTTCTTTGTTCTGAATACTTTAATCAGAATAAATCTGAAATCTGATTGATTTATGTTAGCTATTCTTGCAATTGTTTGCTTCGCTTTCATTAAATACAATAAATTGAAATCATTTAGATCAACCGTTGAGATGTCATTAGTTCTTCTTATTGCCAGGTTCACGGCAAGTGAATGTATCATGGGAAATATAGATACAGGTTTTACTGAATTTCATTAAATACACTGAATAGCATGTTTTAAATCACTTAAAGGGTAAGTTCACCTTTACAGAAAAACCTGTAAGGTGAACTTACACAGGACAGCCCCCCCCCCCCCCCCAGTCCTGCTGACCTGGAGCACGACGATAGATATCCCGCTATGAGCCCTGGTATAGCCGCGTCACCGGAACAGGGCTTAGAAATCCCCCTAAATCCCCTAGTAAGCTTATTCTCCAAAATGTACCCCATTAGGAGGTGTGTTTAGGAGCATTCGGATTGGTCGGCGCCGTCACATGGGATTTTAGAAGTAATCAGAACCATAAAAGGCATTTAGGGGCCAATGACTTTCCCTCTCTAAAAAGGTTATTAGGGTTTGGAATGATCTGTTCTCTGTTCCAACTAGTGGTCAAAATATGGTATCGTTTTCTGAAACCCCTCCGAAAAATTATACTGCAGTTTGGCCATTAGATGGGATTGAGATCATAGGAATTAATCATAGGAATAAATCATAGGAATTAATCTATTAGAGAAAATACAGGGAAAATGCATCCACCCTGCATGACTGTGTGTGACATTTGTCCAACAAATGTTTTATAAAGAGACCCCTTTAGGCCTCTTGCACACTAAAGCTTGAAAAAGCTTAGTACAGCTTATTGTTTTACTGAGCTAAGATTACAGCCCATTAATTGTAATGTGCCTATGAACACAGGCGCGTAAACAATCGCCATGTATTCTTCAGTAAAAAAATAATAGATGAATCATTTTTAATTTTTGGTCAGTAATTTACGCTTCATGCGCGCATTCGTGCGCGTTTGCGCCCAAATTCGTACAGAGTGTCCACTGACATTGCCTACATGGTGACATGCTTTCTGCGCATGCGCAGAAATGTGCATGAAAATTCCACAAACGCATATGCGCGAAAATGCACGAAAATACATTTAAAAAAAAAAAAAGTCTGAAAAAGTAGATGCTCAGACAGGAGTATCGTGTGCAAGAGGCCTTGGTGTCATTTTAGATGGTTTATAGCATACAATTTATACTTTTGATTTATATTAAAAGTATAGTAAAAGTATTCTTGTTTAAAAAAAAAATAACACTGTTCGAAGTAGAAAAGAAAGCATTTTTTACATCTTTTTAAATAATATTGCCAAAAGAAAGCCTAAGTTGTCCCCCCAAAAAATAGTGTGTGCATTATTTTATTATCTTAAACAGGCCCATAGTGGAAATTTAAAAATTGCTCTGATCTATTAGGGAGTAAGGGTAAAAGGGCCAAAGCAGTTAAATAAAAATCCTAATCTGCTTTATATTAATTTATTTTTTGTTTTTATGAAAAAAAAATTGTATTCACTTACCTTCGCTAGGGGGTGGCTTATGGGGCTATAGGCCCGAATCTGGGGCCCATAGCCCAGAGTCTCTGCAGGGGTCCCCAAGGGGAGGGGATGCTCTCTGGGGACCCTGATGAAAGTGGGGGGGCTCTCTGGGGACCCTGAATTTAAGGGGGAGGCTCTCTGGTGACCCTGATTTCTCTGGTGATCCTGATTTAAGGGGGAGGCTCTCTGGGGACCCTGATTTAAGGGGGAGGCTCTCTGGGGACCCTGATTTAAGTGGGAGGCTCTCTGAGGACCCTGATTTAAGTGGGAGGCTCTCTGGGGACCCTGATTTAAGGGGGAGGCTCTCTGGGGACTCTGATTTAAGTGGGAGGCTCTCTGGGGACCCTAATGTAAGGGGGGCTCTCTGGGAACCCTGATGTAAGTGGGGGCTCTTTGGGGACCCTGATGGAAGGGGGAGGCTCTCTGAGGACTCTGATGTAAAGAGGAGGTTCTCTGGGGACCCTGAGGTAAAGGGGGCTCTCTGGGGACCCTGATGTAAGAGGAGCTCTCTGGGGACCCTGATGTAAGTGGGGGGCTCTCTGGGGATATATACACACACACACGTATATTACTGTATATACATGTGTATGCCCGGCCAAGCGTATGACTTTCTTTACTACACTGCTATGGGCTCTAGCCCCAGATCTTTTGTAGACCTAGCAACTTCCCTGCCTTGAGGTATACCAAGTCAACACACTACAGGACTACAAGGATAGCAAAAGTGCCAGAAGTGGGTAGATAGTTACCAACTGATACCAATCTGAACATACCAACTGAACTGAACTGATACCAACCTGAACATGTGTTAGCAATAATTCATGGTTTCAAGAAGAGGGCTTAAAAAAAAAAAAAAAGTAAAACTTTCTCTGTAAGACATCAATTAATACAAAGGGTTACCATGCAATTGAATGCCCGCAATTATGAAATTGGATTTAAATTTTCAAGAGTGTGTTTCTCATTTCTCTACATTTCTATTTGGAAAATGAGTGGTATTTGTGCATTTACTCCACCTTGGAAGCAATACCAGGACCTGATAATGAGCATGTAACAGCAATAAATATGGGTATCAGGATCAGAGATGTTTTTAATGACCATAGTAAACAAACAAAAAACAAAAAAAAGTAACACTTCTGCACCATGAAAGTCTTTTGATGGTACCTGAGAGTCAATGAAAGTCCAGATCTGGCTGCAGCTATTTAGAAAATGAACCAGGTGATGCATGCAGCTTGGGAAACCAAAAATAATTATTAAAATGCTTTATTAGAGAAAAGAGAAAAAAAAAAAGACAAAATGTACTGTAAGATGGTAGGTCGCTCTGTACACAGTCATATGCCAAGGGGGAGTACTGACATTTCAGCCAGTGGTGCAGTGAAGATGTCAACTCAAACCTACTCTACCCACTATGGAATATGGAAAGGCCGGAAAAAGGCAACACTTTTTCAGTGACGGGTCCCCCTTTCTCAAGCCTGAAAGAACACTGAGATTGGGCTTTTTAAACTGGGGCTGCTGAGAATTAACTTCTAATATGCTGTGATAATACACCATATTACCAAGAGAATTTGGAAAATAGAGACTTTTGTGAAAAGTTGTTGGGATCTCTCAGCAATAAACATTCTCTAAATAAAAAAAAATCTATAAAACTGAGTGGTAAAATAAAATGTAATTATAATAATAAAATAACTTAAAATTATTTTTCTTAGTAGAATAACTTAAATAAAAGGAGAGGAGGTTATTGGAAGATTGCACAGTTGAAAAAAATTTACATGAGCTATAACAAAAACAATTATAAAATAAAAAATCTATATAAATATAAAAAAATATATTTTAATACATTGATAAAATAAAGAAATTTAAAAAAAATTAAGTCATTGGGGTATGCAACATTATTCAGCATTTAAACAAAATAATAGTACATGACAGAACAACCTGCAGATGGCAGCAGATTGCCAGTAAACAGTATATTCTCTGCTCAAGACAACCAAGAATGAACGAGAGGATACTTTATATCAGAATACTTCCAATTGTTACAATTTACTACACTATATATTACAAAATAGATTTAGAATTTTCATTCTGGTCTTTTGCGGTCCATGCTATTTAACATAAATATTGTATATGTTTCTTTTTTGGCATAATCTTGGAAACTACTCTTTATTTGTAAACTTATCATGATGGCCTGAATGTCATCTAACGCAAAATCCTTTTTTTTAAACAGAGAATATTGTTGCATACCAAAATCACTATTTTCATTTATTCATATTATTTTATTTTATTTAGATTTTCATTAATTATTATTTCATTAGATTATAATTATAGAATTTGTATTGTTTTATCAGTGGAGGGGAGGTTATTGGAAGATTGGACATTTAAAAACTGTTTCGTAAATTCCACACAAGATATATACAGTATCTCACAAAAGTGAGTACACCCCTCACATTTTTGTAAATATTTTATTCTATCTTTTCATATGACAACTTTGCTACGATGTAAAGTAGTGAGTGTACAGCTTGTTTAATGCCGCGTACACACGATCGGACATTCCGACGACAAAATCCTGGATTTATTTCTGACGGATGTTGGCTCAAACTTGTCTTGCATGCACACGGTCACACAAATGTTGTCAGAAATTCCGAACGTCAAGAACGCGGTGACGTACAACACGTACGACGAGCCGAGAAAAATGAAGTTCAATAGCCAGTGCGGCTCTTCTGCTTGATTCCGAGCATGCGTGGAATTTTGTGCGTCAGAATTGTGTAAACACGATCGGCATTTCCGACAATGGATTTTGTTGTCAGAAAATTTGAGATCCAGCTCTGAAATTTTTGTTGTTGGAAATTCCGACAACAAATGTCCGGTGGAGCAACAAGCTCACATCGAACATTTGTTGTCGGAAATTCCGAGGGTGTGTACACGGCATAACATGTAAATCTGCTGTCCTCTCAAAATAACTCATAACACACAGCCAGGGGCGGACTGACCATTCGGGCACTCGGGCGGTGCCCGAGGGCCCGAGGCCACTAGGGGGCCCCATCAGTGTGGCCAGCCTAAGTAAAACCAGGGACAGTATGTAAAAATATGTGTTTTTTTTTACATCTGTCCCTGAAATGTCCCTTGCCGGCATAATTTTGCTGTGAAAATCCTGAGGCTATAACTTCCCCGCCTCTGCACTGCCTCAGCCAATAGGAACACAGTGTGCATGCCCCCTTACCCACCGCGGCTCATTTGATTTCAGAGCAGGAGATGTGGACTGCTGGAGGAGAGGAGAGGGAGGAGGGGACACAGCCTGCAGTGTGGGGTGGACTGCAACCTGCTGAAAGGTAAGCTTGCTGAGCTGAACTGAGTGTATTTTTGTCAGTCGCTTACCCTGATGAGCAGAGAGGGAGGGGGAGGATGTGTTTTTGCTCTAGCAGAGCTCCTCCTCTCTCTGAAGCTGTTAGATCAATTTTCTGTGTGAGAAGTGCCATGCTTCTGGAGGAAGGACATGTTCTGAACTTCTCCCTCAATCTCTCCTTCCCTGCCTACTCATTACCTGCCCACCACTACACAGGTACAGTCCCCTCCTCTCCCACATTACCACCTAATGTGTCTGTGAGCTGCTGGGGCACTACAAGTCCCAGCATGTCAGGAGATGGGGTCAACAGTGTCAGGCTGATTTTTGGGTGAAAAGTGCTGGTGTGTGTCTGTGTGTATATGTATATATGTATACTGTGTGTCTATGTCTATATGTATATATGTATACTGTGTGTCTATGTGTGTATATTTATACTGTGTGTCTATGCCTATATGTATATATGTATACTGTGTGTCTATGTGTGTATATTTATACTGTGTGTCTATGCCTATATGTATATATGTATACTGTGTGTCTATGACTATGTGTGTATATGTATACTGTGTGTCTATGTGTGTATATATGTATACTGTGTATCTATGTGTATATATGTATAGTGTGTGTCTGTGTGTATATATGTATACTGTGAGTCTATGTGTGTATATGTATACTATGTGTCTATGTGTGTATATATGTACACTGTGAGTCTGTGTGTATATATGTATACTCCAAATGCTCGCTAGCAAACCTCAGACGGGCACGGACATGTACTGGCTTAAGTATTTTCCACCATAATTTGCAAATAAATTCTTTCAAAAATCAGGCAATGTGATTGTCTGGATTTGTTTCCACATTTTGTCTCTCATAGTTGAGGTATACCTATGATGACAATTACAGGCCTCTCTCATCTTTTTAAGTGGGAGAACTTGCACAATTGGTGGCTGACTAAATACTTTTTTGCCCCACTGTATGTGTGTATATGTATACTGTGTGTGTCTATGTGTATATATGTATACTGTGTGTCTATGTGTATGTGTGTATATTTATACTGTGTGTCTATGTCTATGTGTATATATGTATATTGTGTGTCTATGTGTATGTGTGTATATGTATACTGTGTGTGTCTATGTGTATGTATACTGTGTGTGTATGTATGTATACTGTATGATCCATGATCCACTAAACGGAAGTCGATCTAACAATCCCATGGCCGTGAAAAATCCACTTGTTGCCATTCAGAGGCAGCTGAATGGTGAACTGCAGAGCTCGGCCTTGGATCAGGCAGCAGGGCAGGGCTGGGCACACACCTGTGCAGTGATATCATGGCACACATCAAGCATGGCTTTTATTCACACGCCCCACTGCCAGATCTGAGGCCAACCACAGCAGTTCACTATTCCACTGGCTCTACAACTCACTTGCACAGTTCAGAGGCTGCAACAAGTGGATATTTTTTTTCTAATTTAAAGGCCTTTTCCTGATAGCTACCTGCCACACCAAGCACTAAGGTGCAAAGGTGTGTGTAAGGGGACACTGATAGAAGGTGACACACTGGGGGGGGCTCCGCCATGTGATATTTTAGTTTTTCTTTTTTAATAAATCTGCAAAAAATGTCAACAATCCTGTATTTTTCTGTCAATATGGGGTGCTGTGTGTACATTAATGTGGAAAAAATGAACTTAAATGATTTTAGCAAATGGCTGCAATATAACAAAGAGTGAAACATTTAAGGGGGCCTGAATACTTTCCGTCCCCACTGTATATAGACTTGAGAGAGGGGGAACCTGCCGCCGAAACACATCTCCTAGAACAATGGTTCTCAACTCTGTGGAAACCATTGCCCAGTAATTTCTTCCAAAAAATCTGCATGCCCTAACAGTAATAGAAATGTATTGAAATTTTGGAAGTCTCTGAATTTGGGTTGTGGAGGAGGTTAGGGGACTCTACAGTAGATCTACTTACGCTGTAGGGAATGAGGATTCTTGAAAGAGCTGGTGGGTAACTCTGGTAAATGCTTCTCTGGAGAGAGCTCGGGATCTGTCTAGGAAGCCAGGGACTTTGCAGAGGCACTTTTGGAAACTAGAGGGCACTGCTGGAGGCTCTGCAGCAAGCTAGGGGGCACTGCTGTGGGCTGGGTGTACTGTGGCATGTTGGACGGCACTGTGGGAGCTGAGGACTCTTAGTGGGCCTGGGGCACTGTGAGAAGTTGAGGGGCACTGCAGCCCAAGATGGGAGGCTGGATGACACTTTGGAAGCTGGGAGGCATTGTGGCAGGTTAGGGGATCTGCAGCTGGCTTGCGGCCATGGCCCAAAGGTTGAGAACCACTAGCCTAGGATACTACTACTACTAATACTACTACAACGTGTAATACTGCTACTACTACTCTGATCCACAGTCACTATCAGGCAGGAGCTCCAGCGTAGAGTCCTGGGCATGCACCACACTATATACTTTTCCTGGCCTGTTAGCTTTCTGAAGTGGGTGGAGGATTATTGAGCAGCCATCTATATTGCACCACTTCGCTAGTGTCAATATCCCCCCTTGCCTTGGCATATGGCTCTGTACTTTATCTTTTTTTTATTTTTACTCTTAACTTTAAAGGAGAAGTATCGCCAAAGCTGGTTTGGCTGTACTTCTCCTGCGCATTACAGGAGCGCAGATCGTTTTGCACTACTGTGACCCATTTTCAGCAGACAGCAGGCTGAAGTCCGCCATTGGCTGACATCACAGAACTGGTCCAGGCTCAGGAAAGAACGCGACAATATGGTCGTGATCCACCCACATGTCGGGACCAGCACTCAGCTCAACCTCTCAGCAAGCCTCTGAGAGCCAAAGCCGACCACTCCCGCCCTCTCCAGGGGGGCAGAGCAGAGAGCCACCGACTGACAGTCACCAGCTCTCTGCTTAGGGAGCACTGAGAACCTGAGCGATCAGCGGTGTTTGATCGCTGGGGTCTCAGCCTTAATGCCAGCAGGGGACAGATCCAGCATCAGACATATGATGCATCCACCTAGGTAAGTATGATTAAAAAAATAAAATCCTATACTTCTCTTTTAGTAACGTGTTTTATTGTGCCATATTGCTGTGCTTCCTTCTTCTTATTTTTTTTCGGTCGCTTACGATAACCAACCTGCAAAGTACGGGAAGATAAGCAAATAATTGCTACAAGCATCCAGAGCTGTATTTCAACTTGAGATATAAGAACAGGGACCATCAAGTATTAGTCGTATATCACTGAGGTGCTTTGGGCATCATGCATCAGTCATGGTAGCAGTTTGGGAGTCAATAAACTAAACCTTAGCAAACTCCAACCACAACATTGTGTTGCCTTATGAGGAGTTTATGTGTAAACAAATGTAAATATTTCTATATATATTTTTAAATAAGTAACAAGGATTAGTGGTATGACATTTTTTTTGTTTAATGGATCAATATAGTTATATGTACACATCTATAGGAACAAGATTTTCAGGCTTTAGTGTGAGAAACTAATTGATTTACCAGTTTCTTTTGAAGTGCAGGAATGTTAGGATGGGTTAAACATGTGTGTGTATAACAGGAGATGCTCTGGTTTTTACCAGTCGTAACCTTGCGAAAAAGGACAACACCTAAATTAAGTTCCTTATCGTAGACTATATGGGGCCAAAGTAATTATCAGACCAGACCTTTTGAACACCCTTCGTTAACTAAGGCTCTATCCCCTTCATTAGATATGCAGAAAATATGGCCCTCTGTTCAATGGACAATTTGTTCAGGATATGACCTTGCATACCTAATGCCCCATTCAAGAGAAGGTTATGACCTGGCGTAATTAATTTTCTCCCCCAAGAGAGGAGGTGCTAGTGAGGGGCTGAGTTATGCTAAATCTAGGGGATGGGGAAATTGTCCAATCCTGGATGAGATACGCCCAGATGTAGGAGAGGGGTAAGATAGTTCCATCAATCGGGATGGCCCCATGCAAGTCTATGAGAGATAGGTCTATATTAGTTTAATTCTTGGGAGAGAGAAAGGAGGGAGAAGACCCAACACCTACAAGGGGGCACCCATACTGCACCACTAGTAAATATCAGGACATCTCCTAGCACTTATATGTATACATGCTTGTCCTATGTGTTGTCTGTCTTGCTGGTTGTATATTAATGTTTTGAGTATTATATTATTCCTTCATTTAATCTAGGATTTTTTTCCCTTTTTTCTGTACAATAGATTGATTGCTGTATATTAGTTTAGACCTTCTTACTACTTACCAATACATTTTTGTTACTGTGTTAAAGCTTTCACTCACGGTCAAAGAACTCTCAATGACCCAAATCATATCCGAGAGATATTACATCTCAAAATATAACTTTCGGGTAACAATTGCACCTTGGGGTTGGAATGTGTAAAATGTATTTTGGTAAACAAATGTATTTCTGACCAACATTAGACATGAAGTGGAAGCTCCAAAAATGACATCAAATACACAAAGTAGTTTTGTGACTGCTGGATATTTAATAATTTTATTGATTATCGATAGGCACATATGGGTCACCTCATCACCTGTCATAAAGGAGCCTAAAATAGATCATCTTGGCATTCACATTTGTCCGGAACAACAGATATTGTTTAAAATATCACACGACAGATGTACATTCAAAATCTCCAAAATCTGAACCAGGGAGCTTTGATATGCAAACATTGATGTTATTATATTAAGTCAAGGATTGACTGTCCCTCTCATGGCTCCAGAGCATAATTATTGCTTTCTGATACAAACTATTGAGAAGCCTGAGATATGTACCAACATACCTATATTTCTTGTACTTTAACTTTTAAAAATGTTGATCTCATCTTTTACTTTACTTTTAGAATATGTATATATATATATATATATATATATATATATATATATATATATATATATATATATATATGATCTTTAACATTTAAACATTTTTTCTCAATTTCTACTTTAGCTTTTAAAAAACTTTTATCTTATCTTTAACTTTTAAAATCTTGTATCTCATCTTCTGCTTTGCCATTTCAAAACTTTTATCCACATCTTCAAATTTAGCTTTTAAAAAAAACTTTATTTCATTTTCTATGGTAACTTTTAAAACTTGTATCTCATCTTCTACTTTAACATTGAATTTTTGTATCTCATCTACTATTTAGCTTTTCAAAACTTGATCTTGTCTTTTACTTTAACTTTTAAAAACTTCCATCTCTTATTTTGCTTAAACTTTTAAAACTTTTATCTCTTCTTTTACTTTAACTTTTAAAAACTTTTATCTTCTACTTTTACTTTTAAAACTTTCATCTCCATCTCTCTTTTTTTTTTTTATTAAACCTTAAAAATTGGTGCTGTCACTGTTGTGAAATTACTTTTATAAACCACAAAAAAACTGTTGTAGAATAACAAAAAACAGTAGATTTAACCCATTAGATAACCCATAAGATTGAACTTCTGTGAATAAAATAAAATAAAAATTGCACTTTGGATGTAAAATTTGAACAGATAAAGCACTGTGGTGAAATGAATATATGCATTTAGTGAACTAAAACCAGAGATGCAGTTTTTCTGCAGTTGATTTTGTCTTTGCTCCCCCCCCCCCCCCACAGATTCAAAAAATATATACTTATCATACCCCAGCTTCTATCGAGCAGATTGTGGCACCATACTCCTTCTGGCAGGAAATGAAGAAAGGAAGGCACACCACAGTGGAGTCAAAATCTTAGAAGTTCTTTAATGTCATCCTGCCAGACAAGAACACAGGGACATAGTTGAAACGTTTCACATGAATCTCTCATGCTTATTCATGTTATTAGTGAGCACAAGTAATTTGTGTGAAACGCGTCAACTATGTTCCTGTTATGAGTAAGCACGAGGTATTTGTGTGAAACGCGTCAATTATGTTCCTGTGTTCTTGTCTGGCATGGTGACAATAAATAACTTCTAAGATTCTGACTCTACTGTGGTTTGCCACCATCTTCCTTTCCTCATTTGCATTTTTGGTTGCGAGTCGGGTGAGCACCTGCAGCGGTCAGCAACCTACTGATTGCCTGTGCGGTATACACATTTTGGTTGGGTTGTAAGATCTCAGGAAATTCAGAGTATCTCAAAATCTCACTGGAAGATGCTCTAGTATGGTGCAGGAGAGGTTTTGGATAATTAACATTCCCTAGGATGTTGCCAGAAGAATGACCTTCGCCTAGGTGCCACAAGCAGAAGTCTGGTTAAGATAAGCATATTAACCAACGTATTTCCCTATAGATTTTTTTAAACTTTTAAGCTGACTTTTTTTTTATAATAGGGGAGGGGCCCTTGCTTTTTAATGCAAAGTCTTCTTTTGTCCCAGCCTGTGACAGCAGCTGTGATGGTTCAACTGTTTTATGCTCCTAAAAGTTATTTTTTGTAACCAAAAATGTTTGTTTTTCATCTCACTATGTCACCATATGAATACCTATACAGTCGCTTTCTACAACGATCACTGACAGCAGTTTCATCTACAGCTAAGGAAGACCCACTCTTGCAATGGGTATCAGTTGTAACAATACTTTTTTCCTATCCTAAACCAAGCAACAGCAATGAAGGATGGGGTGAGTCTGCATTCTACAGGTGCAAGAAATCTTACCAGTAATATGTTGCATAAAGCTAAGTTTGAACTTCTACATTTCAAAGCATTGTCAAGCGGCATCCCAGTTGCACACAAAGGGGGGGAAAAAAATGGTTCCTTCACCAGTAGCTAACATGCTTTAATTTTATTGATTTTACCAAGATCTTGAAACTGCTACATATGGATGTGTGGGTTCTACAAGTAGCTCTAACAAGAACTTTTAGAGATCCTCCAAAAATGTCACTGCAGAATTTCAAGAAAGTTGAGAAGAGTTGGAAAGAAATGATCAAGGAACAGAAAGGGGCTCCAAAATGGAAGCACTGATGGGCTTAGGGTGACCACAACAGTAGATTCCGGCCAATCAAATTACAGAACGTGATACTATCGCTAAGGCACAGTGAATGTCCATTGGTGGTCTCAACTTGCCCAATGTTGCTCTTTTGTTCTGGATCACATGGCTACATTTTCAGAAGGGCTGCTTGTTTTTAACAGTTATGCCGCGTACACATGATCGGATTTTCCGACGGGAAATGTTGGATGTGAGCTTGTTGGCGGAAAATCCGACCGTGTGTATGCTCCATCGGACATTTGTTGTTGGACTTTCCGCCAACAAATGTTGGCTAGCATGCTCTCAAATTTTCCGCCAACAAATGTCTGTTGTCGTATTTTCCGATCGTGTGTACACAAGTCCGTCGGACAAAAATCCAAAGTACAAACACGCATGCTCGGAATCAAGGACGAGCCGGAAGCGTTCCGTCTCGTAAAACTAGCGTTCGTAATGGAGATATCACATCGGCTCGCCGTACGTCTTGTACATCACTACGTTCGTAATTGTTTGCCAACATTTGTGTGACCGTGTGTATGCAAGACAAGTTGGAGCCAACACCCTTCGAACAAAAATCCACGGTTTTGTTGTCGGAAAGTCCGATCGTGTGTACGAGGCATAAGGATTATAGTGGTTCTAAAGCCTAAGGTCTATGCAATAAAGTAAAAAAACCTTGTATGTCACAGAATCTGCCCCTCACTCCCCTTAGCAGCGACTCTCTCCGCTCTCTCACTCCTCACTGGGCAGATTGATGGCAGCATGAGCCATTGGCTCCCACTGCTGTCAGTCAAATGATGTGATGAGGGAGCAGGGTGGTGGCTCGAAAGGGAGCCCTTCATGAGTGCCCCAAAGGAAGCGGATTTCTACGGGAACACTCACTGAAGAGGAGGAACCAGGGGGGCCAGTGGGAGACCCCAGAAGAGGAGGATTGGGGCTGCTCTGTGCAAAATAATTGTATGTATGACGTTTGTTATTTTATTTAAAAAAATGAATGAAAGCTTTACAATACCTATAAAATACATGACAGTGGTAAGGATGGTAATGAATGGCGAGGAGATGGTGGCAGAGTCATCAACAGCCAAAAGTTATCCCAAGTTCTGTGACTGTGTGATGTTGGCCTATCTTCTGCCAACCCATGTATGGTAATGTGAATTTTTCTTTGCTAAATCTAGGTAAACTAGTGAGGATTATTGAGTTTTAATTTCTGAATATTGAATTTTGGAATGCTGTGATGATTTCATTCAAAGAATCTACATTGTATATTTGTATAATTATCTGTGGATTGGATGAATCTGCAAGCATATGTTCAAGAGGGAAAAAAAAAATTTGCAGCTGGCCAATTCCTCCGACATGCAAATCAGCTTGCTTGTAAATACTGGCAATTATGAAAATGAATACCTTTGTGCAATTGTATCTAAAAACATAAAGGAAATGTTTTGTTTGGGTCTCGAGAACTACGGTGGAACACATGCTTACACTATTCGCATTGCAGGGGAAAGAAAAAAAAAGTTTCATTGGATTTAGGACAATAAGGTGAGACGCTTTTGTTTGCCTTAAAGCAGTGGTCATCAACTCCTGTCCTCAGGGCCCACTAACAGGCCAGGTTTGCAAGATAACTGAAATACATCACAGGTGATATCATTTGCTGCTCAGTGCTCTCCCCCAGGGTAATACATAAAACCTGGCCTGTTAGTGGGCCCTGAGGACTGGGTTTATGACCACTGCCTTAAAGTATCAGTCAATCCAAACTTGATATTTGAGTGTTTGGTGATTCCTGAAGCTTTGAACTTAACATTTTATTGTATCATTGGAAAACTTAAGATCTCTGTGCTGAGTTCCCGAGTCTGCACACCTGCAGTGCCCTATTAGGGTCTACCACCGTCACTGATGGGTTCTGGTTTATTTTAAATTATTTATCAGGAGGAAGTGCACCACACAAAGGTGGACAGGAACGCTTCAAACTCCCAAGTCAGGAACTATTTTAGGAAGACCTTTTTGTCTGGAGTATCCATATGAAAAGCCAGAGACTAAATTACTTGGCTACACCTATAGCATTACTTTTGGGAGGATTGACCCTTTAATAACTGACTGTGGGGGAGATTTGCTAAAACTGAAGCACTCAGAATCTGGTGCAGCTGTGCATGCTAGCCAATTAGCTTCTAACTTCAGCTTGCTCAAGTAAGCTTTGACGATAAAACTTGGAAGCTGATTAGCTTCTATACAGAGTTGCACGGGATTTTGCACACTCCAGTTTTAGTAAATCAACCCCTGTTTGCTTATAGACATGCTCTGGTCTTAGAACCTCAGTTTAAAGTGATCCCACGTTTTCAGAATTTACCACCTGTGTCCATGCTGTAAATCTAGTTCTAAGCACTGAATTTTCTTTCTAGCACCCTTCTGTGTTCCTCAGCCATTTCCTTTCCACCTTCCAGCAAAGTGTTTTCAGTTGCACTGGAATATAATGTAAATCTGCCCTGGAATTGTATTCAAAAACAGCAAAGCCGAACCATGTCCCGGGTTAAGAGAAATAGGCAACCTTGAAGAATTGAAAAAAGAAAGAAGGAAGCTACCAAAGAAAGGTGGAATATTTAGAAAAATTGCAGGAGAGTAGAGCACAAGCCAAAAGATTAAAGGCATCTGCAGTGTATGCCCTATTTTCATCTAAAATCTTTTGCCCAAGAAAGCGGAGTAGTGTGCAGTGACATGATTGAGTCTCTCTTCCAAGTTTACAATGCTGTCTAAGAAAGATAATTAGCTGAAGAAGAGAGGCGAGCAAAAAAATGAAGGTCTTCGGCCTTGAGAAAGGTCCCTGCATTTGGGAGTCCTAACAATCTACTTCGTTGATCTGGCATAAGTAGTTGCGTCCGGCGGGCAGACAGACGAGATCCTCGTCACAGCTTTTATTTTCACACTCAACTTGCCCGTTATGCCTGCAAGAACATTTATGTGAGCACACGTCGTCCATCCACACAGCCTGTCCCCGATTCAAGAAACTGTCTGCAAACAGAACAACCACAATGAAAATTAGACTAAAATACAAGATTCACAATCACTATCCTGTTCATAGAGCCCAGATTCTACTCATCATTTTTTTTGTTACATTCTAGATAGAATAGGGAAAAGTAAAATTCTTATCCTTGAGGAAATAGGTGGCTAATTATCATCAAGACAGGAAGGCAAAAGATTGTCAAAAGTTCTAACCCAGCCCCACTCTATTGAAATGTGATTTTGTCTGTGTCCCCCTTGCAGAGATTTACATTCACTTCAGGCCTTGCAGAAGTGATGAGAAGCATCTTCAACAGGGACGCAGATAGCAATACATTTTAAAGTAACCTAAAACAAACACTTTTGGATAGAGATACACTTTAACAGACAGTAGGCCCCAAATCATAAGACAAAAATATAAATTAAAGTGCCACACCACTTATAAAAAATGCCAGATGCAACTTTATTCCACTAAAGGTCAGACGAACAAACCAATTTGTCAGAGTCCAGATCTAAACCTGCGACCTCTGTGATGTCTGGCTGTGGCTCTTTTCACTGTGCCACCTGAGATGATGGACAGCTCCCTCTCATTGATCATTGGTACAATCTTGCCTTTTCTCTTGTCTCTGCTGAACCTTGAACTCTCCCATGAACGTCCTGAGTCTCCGCACTTCCTGCTTGTCAGATTAATGTGCTCTTTCAGCTGATATCTTGCTCTTTTGCGTACCTGCAGTTGTCCTTATCGCCACTACTACTTGTTACTGACCTTGGCTTGTTCTTTGACTACGCTTCTGCTTGACCCCAACCTGCAATCATTTGTTACCAACCTTTGGCTTGTTTAATGACTACACTTTTTCTTGATCCCTACCTGTTATATCTGGTACTGGACCTTGGCTTGCTCACCTCCTAGTGGGGAGATCCTAAAGACCGTAACCTGGTACTAACATGCAGCAAAACCCATCTCCACTATCAGGAGCGCTGGTGGCTACCGGTTGGAGCTTAGACCCCACATCTTGGGTGAGCATGCATCAACCGCCAGGGTGACTTGCTTGTATACCTTATCCTGCTGGTCTGTGGGAGCCTCTCTTCTGCTAAAACTAATGGTCTCTGAGCCTGGCCCTGACTGTGGCACAGTTGCTGAGACCTGTGTCTGTAATCACACTGGTAGAAATTGCAATAAAGGCCCAGTTTATTTCTAGTCCATTTACACTTTTTTCAATCCTAAGCCCTGATGAAGGGAGCAGTTTTGGGCCCCTGAAACATGCTGGGTATTCTTTCTATTTCCCCCCTCACCTTTATTGGAATAAAGTCCTATCAGGACCTTTTAGCAGTGGTGGCCCTTCAATATACATTACACCACAAGCCAAGGAGACCATGGAGATCCTCTGGGATGTAGAAGTTGCCTGCCCAGGAACCAGATCACCTTCATGAACATCAATAACCTAAGATAAGTTAAAAATGCACCACAATACAATTCTTATGGACCCAGTGTTATTTTTCTACTTTACTTAATTTTCCACAGTAAGGTCAATATAGAAACCATATTTTTTTTTTACGGATATTTTTGTTCCTGATTTTAGCTTCTTCTTGTTTGATATAGAGTACTGTACTATTTGATGGGCTTTTCACTTTTTGTTGACATATAGATAACCCCTTCAACATGGTTTTCATTGTAACCTAAACAGTGGTGCATTTCCATATCCAATGACCAATTCAGTCACAACACACTGTGGGAACTCAGAATTAAAAAAATATATTTTATTATAAATCAGTAAAAACAGGTAGAAGAATACTGTAAATTGCATGAGCAAAAATATCCTTGACCATAAACAGAGAATATTGAGACATCCAACGCAAAATAGGGTTTTGTAGTTTTTCTATAGGGATGCTTGTATACAAGGATGTTCCACTTGTATTGGATACTTCAACGAGCTCAGCCGCAAAGAGTTAAAGACCAAGGTAGAAGTAAGTCGCTGCTTCCCAATAGGAAGACCCAGGATCTCAGTTTAATGGTTGCTGCTCTAAATGCTGATCCAATCACAAGCAATTCTTGGCTGATTTTATCTGGATGCATACCTTCTAGTAATTCCCAGCAAATACTTAATTTCATTAATTTCAGCATCCGCCCTGACCTGGTTTAATACCATCCCTGGGCAAATAACTAACAATGTGGTGTTAAACTGGTGACTCCTTCTGTCTGCTAACGACCTCTGTGGCCTTGCTGGCCCAGGTTTGGTGGTGATCTCCATTCATGGGGGTTAATCGGGAAGCGGCGACATACATCTTGGTTTGTAACTCTTTGCGGCTGAGCTTGTTGAAACATAGCTAGAACATCCTTATACTTATATTTGAGCATCCCTGAAGAACTACAAAACCCCATTTTTGAAACACGTTAAATGTCTCAATATTCTCTGCTTATGGTCAAGGATATTTTTGATGAGTATTGTGTTGTTCAGGCATGTAATTTACAGCCGCTAATATTCTTTTATTTTTATATTTCTATTTTTAATTCCCGCAGTCTGTTGTGCCTATAATAGTCCCCCTTGTTTCCTTCCAGAGGGTATTTCTTCTATTGATAATATTGGGACGATGGCACTTCCTTAGCGCTCTAACATTTCTTTCGTAAAATTACCAATGCTAGAGAATTTTGGAGAGCTCCTAAATTGATTGTGGCCCCCTACTTGGGATCCTCACTGACAGGACAATCATACCTTTGTATATGCAGCCACCTGGCACCCTGAAGTCATCAACACGAAAGACCCACACTCCTGGACATCCAACGTTGCTGGTGGATATGATGTTTATTATATGCTCTGTTCTAGATGATGGCATATTAAAGTATTCCTTTCCTGTGTTGAAGCCGGCCTGTATGTGAAAGATTGTTTTAAAGAAGGTGTCCATTCTAATGAGAAAGTGTGACAATGTTTTATAGAAGGGCTATAGTCTGCAATATTTTGATCAATATATAAAGGGTGTATCTATAATAATAATAACACATTTGGGCTAGTGCCTAGGACAGCTGGGTTAGAGGAACTAACACCAAGCCTAAAGAATGCACAACCTACAAGACTTTTTTTTTTTTGGGGGGGGGGGGGGGGGTTCCTTCATCTGAACACCACTTGATATTTGTGGCTAAATTCAGCAGGAAAACTGTAGGGGTAAGCGGACTCTGGGGACAAAGCTTCTGGACAATGTTTGGAACACTGTTATGCCCCGTACACACGGTCGGATTTTCCGAAGGAAAAAGTGCGATCGGATTGTGTTGTCGGAAATTCCGATCGTGTGTGGGCTCCATCTGACTTTTTCCAGCGGAACACAAAGTTTGAGAGCAGGATATGAAATTTTCCGACAACAAAATCCGATCGCTTAAATTCCGATCGTGTGTACCCAAATCCGACGCACAAAGTGCCACGCATGCTCAGAATAAATTAAGAGGCGAAAGCTATTGGCTACTGTCCCGTTTATAGTCCCGACGTACGTGTTTTACGTCACCGCGTTCAGAACGATCGGATTTTCTGACAACTTTGTGCGACCGTGTGTATGCAAGACAAGCTTGAGCCAACATCCGTCGGAAAAAATCCATGGATTTTGTTGTCGGAATGTCCGATCAATGTCCGACCGTGTGTACAGGGCATTAGTTTATAAATATTTGGAACACTGAAACTTAGTTTATAAATATAACATGATAACATTATTACTAAATTGTATATACTCATCTGCAGATTAAAGGGATGAACTTTGTTATACATATGAAGCCAGTCAAAGAAACTCTTCCAGTGAAAAAAGTTTTTTTTTTTAAATAACATTTGTGATTATTTATCCTATTAATGTTAAAATATGCAGCCCTGTCTTTTTTATAGGATTTAAAAAAATAAAATAAAATAAAACCAACTTTACACCTAGAAGTTGTGGACAGAGTGTCTACGGTGCCTTGAAAAAGTATTTATACCCCTTGAAATTTTCCCCATTTTGTCATGTTACAATCAAAAACGTAAATGTATTTTATTGGGATTTGTGATAGATCAGGAATATGCAATTAGCGGACCTCCAGCTGTTGCAGAACTACAAGTCCCATGAGGCATAGCAAGACTCTGACTGCCACAAGCAAGACACCCAGAGGCAGAGGCATGATGGGACTTGTAGTTTTGCAACAGCTTGAGGTCCGCTAATTGCATGTCCCTGTGATAGACCAACACAAAGTGGCACATAATTGTGAAGTGGAAGAAAAATTATAAATGGTTTTGACATTTTTTTACAAATAAATATGCAAAAAGAGTCAATACTTTGTAGAATCGCCTTTCTCTGCAATTACAGCTGCAAGTCTTTTTGGGGATGTCTCTACCAGCTTTGCATATCTAGAGAGGAACATTTTTGCCCATTCTTCTCTGCAAAATATCTCAAACTCTGTCAGATTGGATGGAGAGCGTCTGTGAAAAGCAATTTTCAAGTCTTGTCACAGATTCTCAATTGGCTTTAGGTCTGGACTGTGACTGGGCCATTCTAACACATGAATATGCTTTATTCTAAACCATTCCATTGTAGCTCTGGTTGTATGTTTAGGGTGGTTGCCCTGCTGGAAGGTGAACCTCCGCCCCAGTCTCAAGTCTTTTGCAGACATTAACAGGTTTTCTTCTAAGATTGACCTGTATTTGGCTCCATCCATCATTCCATCAAATCTGACTAGCTTTCCTGTCCTTGCTGAAGAAAAGCATCCCCACCACATGATGCTCCCACCACCATGTTTCACGGTGGGGATGGTGTGTTCAGGGTGAAGTGCAGTGTTAGTTTTCCAGCACACATAGCGTTTTGCTTTTAGGCCAAAAAGTTCCATTTTGGTCTCATCTGACCAGAGCACCTTCTTCCACATGTTTGCTGTGTCCCCCACATGGCTTCTCACAAGCTGTAAACCGGCGTTCTTATGACTTTCTTTCACCAATGTCTTTCTTCTTGTCACTCTTCCATAAAGGGCAGATTTGTGGAGATCACGACTAATAGTTGTCCTGTGGACAGATTCTCCCACCTGAGCTGTGGATCTCTGCAGATCCTCCAGAGTTACCATGGACCTCTTGGCTCTTCTCTGATGAATGCCCTCCTTGCCCGGCCGGTCAGTTTAGGTGGACGGCCATGTCTTGGTAGGTTTGCAGTTGTGCCATACTCTTTCCATTTTCGGATGATGGATTGAACAGAGCTCCGTGAGATGTTCAAAGCTTGGGATTTTTTTATAACCTAACCCTGCTTCAAACTTCTCCACAACTTTATCCCTGACCTGTCTGGTGTGTTCCTTGGCCTTCATGAAGCTGTTTGTTCACTAAGGTTCTCTAACAAACCTCTGAGGGCTTCACAAAACAGCTGTATTTATACTGAGATTAAATTACACACAGGTGGACTCTATTTACTAATTAGGTGACTTCTGAAGGCAATTGGTTCCACTAGATTTCAGTTAGGGGTATCAGAGTAAAGGGGGCTGAATACAAATGCACCCCACACTTTTCATATATTTATTTGTAAAAAAAAAATTGAAAACCATTTATCATTTTCCTTCCACTTTACAATTATGTGCCACTTTGTGTTGGTCTATTACATAAAATTCCAGTAAAATACATTTATGTTTTTGGTTGTAACATGAGAAAATGTGGAAAATTTCAAAGGGTGTGAATACTTTTTCAAGGCACTATATGTAACATCATTAAATTTAGTTCATAAGCTTGAATCCATAAAGGTGTCACTGTGAGATGGAAACGTAAAGAAGGGAATCCTCCACCATGACCAACACTCCAAAGGACTCCTGGGTGGAGTCACAGCGTCTGACGTCATCGTTTACCAGCATGGACTGCGGCTATCTTAATGGTTGGATGTTTGCTTTCATCTGTACATGCCATTATTTTACTCCTGTCGTGTAAGTGGTTGAATTTACTTTTTTTTCTTTTGGGGCTTTTATCGTTTATTGATCCAGCCAGTGTCACACTCTCTGTCCTAGGGTGACAATGCTCATTGTATCTATGAAGGAGCAGCTATGTATGTGTGTGGGGATAGCTGCTCAACCCAACCAGCCTGTGCAATCCAAAAGTAAGAAGCCTCAGCCTTTGGATGTCCTCTAAGCCATGCCCACTAACATGCTTCGCCCCACCCACCGAGGCGTAGTCATAAGGTGGGCTATAACTAAGCTCCAGTGCGTGGGGCAAAACATGTCATGACTGCTTTCTGAATCAGCACCCCAATAACCCTGAGGATCTAAGGGAAAGGTTTACTCCTGCTTGGATAGGCGCTACAAGCTATGTCTATGAAGAAGCAGCTTTGTCTCCCTGGGCTGTTCTTCTGATTCGGACTACAAACCACTGCCCTCTCCTTATTTCCAATACATGGTCGCTTTGTAGTTCAGTCAAGGACAGTGGAATTTGGGCAAGATGAACATGTACACTCATTGGCAACTTTATTAGGTACACCTTGCTGGACCCCCTTTTGCCTTCATTCTTCATGGCATAGATTCAACAAGGTGTTGGTAACATTCCTCAGAGACTTTGCTCCATAGTGACATGATAGCATCACACAGTTTCTGCAGATTTGTCGGCTGCACATCCATGATGCCAATCTCCCATTCAAACACATCCCAAAGGTGTTCTATTGGATTGAGATCTGGTGACATGGAGGTCATTGGAGTCCAGGGACCTCATTGTCCAGTGGTGAGATGATTGGAGCTTTGTGACATGGTGCATTATCCTGCTGGAAGGAGCCATCAGAAGATGGGGACACTGTAGTCATAAAGGGATGGACATGGTCAGCAACAATACTAAGGTAGGACGTGGCGTTTAAACCATGCTCAAATGGTACTAAGGGGCCCAAAGTGTGCCAAGAAAATATCCCCCACACCATCACACCACCACCACCACCAGCCTGAACCATTGATACAAGGCAGGATGGAGCCATGCTTTCATGTTGTTTACGCTAAATTCTGACACGACCATCTGAATGTCGCAGCTGAAATCGAGACTCATCAGACCGGGCAACGTTTTTCCAGTCTTCTATTGTCCAATTTTGGTGAGCCTGTGCCAGTTGTAGCCTCAGTTTCCTGTTCTTAGCTTACAAGAGTGGCACCCGGTGTGGTCTTCTGCTGCTGTAGCCCTTGGTTGTAAGGAGTGGTTATTTGAGCTACTGTTGCCTTTCTATCATCTCAAACCAGTCTGCCCATTCTCCTCTGACCTCTGACATCAACAAGGCATTTTCCTCCACACAACTCCCAATGGTTGTGCGTGAAAATCCCAGTAGATCACCAGTTTTTGAAATACTTAGACCAGCCCGTTTGGCACCAACAACCATTTAACATTCAAAGTCACTCAAATCCCCTTTCTTCCCCATTCCGATGTTCGGTTTGAACTTCAGCAAGTCATCTTCACCACGTCTAATTGCCTAAACGCGTTGAGTTGCTGCCATGTGATTGGCCGATTAGCTATCTGTGTTACCAAGCAATTGAACTGGTGTATCTAATAAAGTGGCCGGTGGGTGTATACTCTGGACTTGTAGAAAATGTACTTAACCTGAAAAAGAAAACTAATGTTGCAAATATAGGTACGGGTAAGCTGAAATGTAAAAAAAAAATATTGTTTATGGGCTTAGCTATGCATTCCGTTCATAATCCTACATCTGCCGCATGCAGTTGCCATACCTGAGCAGGGGTGCCCCCAAGACCGTTCTTAGGATCTCCACCACTGGCCGTGCCTGTTGTCCACGTAATTTTTTCATACAGGAAAAGGACAACAGACCTCTGGTACTTGTCAGAGGCCAGCAGACACTGGAAGGTGTTTGTCTGGAACATAAAACAAGAGCTGGTATTATTAACTTCTCAACATCCACCGCCTACCAACATATTCACAAGAACGGTTCGGCGACGGTTTGTTCATCGCATCCACCAGGATCAACTGCTACCAAGAGATCAGGCCTTCAACTCTTTGGAAGCGACAGTTAGATACACCCCAGGCATGTGGCATCAACTGACACCGTCTCGTACCCTGTTTGATTCGCTTCCATGATAAGGTACGTTGTGCCAGGTTACAAGAAACATCCAGGCAGGTTCGTAACTCCCCATATCTTCAAAATGCTTTTTGATCTCTTGACCTGCACACTCTAGGAAATCTTCCTCAACGATCTGCCTGTAGTAAATATAAGCATCTTCCTCGTCTTCATTATCTACGTCCCCCCAAAAAGGACAGATCATACAGAAATTCTCCAGGGGGAAGGCATCAGGGGTGTACTCAGCGACTGGTCCTCTAAAGGAAATTGCACCATTGTTGTTTACCTACAGGATAAAAAGAAAAGAAATAAACTTTTTTTTACAGTATGCTTTCACTGTGGATAGATTCTATAACTTCTATATAAAATTATAGCTCGGGGCTCCCATTTGGAGACAGGCGCGTGGTCCTGTCAGAAGACGCAAGAAACACAGCCCTACTCTGGAGGAGAGATTCCTGGTCCATAGGGATGAGAAAGAGTTAAGACACCCAGATTCCTTGTCCATAGGGATGAGAAAGAGTCAAGACACCCAGATTCCTTGTCTATAGGGATGAGAAAGAGTCAAGACACCCAGATTCCTTGTCCATAGGGATGAGAAAGAGTCAAGACACCCAGATTCCTTGTCCATAGGGATGAGAAAGAGTCAAGACACCCAGATTCCTTGTCCATAGGGATGAGAAAGAGTCAAGACACCCGAGAGAGTCTGGGAGACTGGGAGTGCCGAGTAGACTAGGTGAGTCCAGGGGGCTGAGGGAATCTGGAAGTCTCAGTGAAGTGAGAGAGACCGGGGTGTCAGAAGAACCCTATCGAGGGGCCGGGGAGTGGGGCTGTGCAGCAGGGTGCTGCAACTACAAGGCTGAGACCCAGGGAGCCAGGAGACCTGGGCGAGATGGTCTGAGGGATCTATCGAAGGTCAGGATTGGGGCCTAAGCAGCGGCTCTGCTGCAGAGAAAGCCTGGTGGCTCGGTATTATTCTGACTGCGCCTGTTTGAATGGCAAAGAGTAAAGACCCCTGTATGGGAAACTCTGATGTAAGGACTCTGCTTTAGATTTGTTTATTAACAAGCAAAGTTTAAAACCACAGTTTGGACTGGCATGAACTCACTAAAAAATGTTTCTACCACTGAGCTGACTTCCCTAAAATCACAGTTGACTTTTCAATCCCATACAGTATACACCTCAGTCCATTAAATCCTGAAACGGGATTTGACCCTTCCCCACTCTAAATCTAATGCCGCGCACACACGATCGGAATTTCCGTCAGAAAAAACTTGGATGGTTTTTCCGACGGAATTCCGCTCAAGCTTGCCTTGCATACACACGGTCACACAAAAGTTCTCTGAACTTTCGACCGTCAAGAACGCGGTGACGTACAACACTACAAAGAAGCAATGAAGTTCAATGCGTCCGAGCACGCGTCGAATTGTTTCCGAGTATGCGTGTTTTTTAGCGCGTCCGAATTGCATACAGACAAACGCATTTTCGGATAGGAACTTTTCCCGACCGAAAAACAGAGAACCTGCTCTCAATCTTTTGCTGGCTGGAATTCCGCCAGCAAAAGACCGATGGAGCATACACACGGTCGCATTTCCCGACAAAAAGCTCTCATCGGAGTTTTGCTGGCGGCATTTCCGATCGTGTGTACACGGCATAAATCTAAAATAAAAAGTTTTGCGTGAAGTACCAATATAAAGTGGGAGTAAACGCCCATGAACTGTTTGTGCCTATAGGTAAGGCTTATCTATGGGTACAGTGAATATCTCCTAAACGTGCACCGTTTAGGAGATATTTTCTTGTGAATCCGCCGCCGAGGTCACCGTCGCATTCGCTCTGAAGGAACGGCATACTGCGCCTTTTCTTCAGAGCCCTGTGCTGTGAACAGCGGCTCTTGGCGGAGTGAGGTTATCGCGTCTCATCTAATCAAAGGACCGGAGGTCACCAACCCAGAAGGAAGACCGGGTGAAGGCTGGAAGCCCTGTCAGCGGTGACAGCGAGCCGCTGGAGGGCTTCATATTAAGGTAAATGTCACATAATGTGCTAGTATGCGATACATACTAGCACATTAAAACTTTGCCTTGCAGGTTTAAAGGGAAAAAAAAAAAGGCGGTTTATGTCCGCTTTATGAGTTTTTTTATAGTCATGGTGGATTCAGTAAGATAAAACCTACGTAACAAGATCGGTGTGTCTCCCCAAAGAGAGTGAATGAATGGAGTAAGGCAATTTCATCTGTTGCACCGTCATCATCTTCTGGAGTTGTTAGGTCATTAAAAGCTGGCCCATAATTAAAAAGATTTGTGCCTACGGAGGAAAGATCAAAATAGCAAACGCGTCAGCAAGGCATAACAAGTCATACTGTATGTTAAAATACAAGGCAATGGGATTTTTTTTTTTTAAATGACCTAACATATAAAACTGTGATATGCATCACTTCGTAAATAATAATGATGTTTGCATTGCTGTCTGCATCTGGCTATTATTTTTTTACTGCTACTGAAAGAAAAACAATACTGCCTCCCTTTTATCAGCCATAATGACTGCACTGAGTTCATAGCCAGTAATTTCCACCGTGGTCATCCCTCTGCTTCTTTGTACACCTCCCTGCCTCTACATGAAGTCACAACTGAGGTTAAAGGGTATATAAACCCAAAAGCAAAAAAGTTATATGTTGTAGTCCTTAGATGGGGTGGCTACGCTAGTTTTCTAACCATTGTTTAAGGTTTTAGTGGAAAATATGTGTACTCCATTGCAGTTTATCGTGGTTCGAGAAATCAACCGTACCTTCTTTCTTACACACAGAGGAGAAAACGGATGGCAAAGCTGAAATAAAAATAAAAAAACAGGAAATGAATTACATTTTTTTAAACTTATATACAGTAAATACATCAGGTTTGGCTACTGAGACCCTATTTGAACAAAAAATAAACATTATGTGCTTCGAGATAAGGTTCAGCAGTTTGAGTGTATTTTGGAACCCTGGGCACGAGAGGTGAACATCTCCCTCACGACTTAACTCATTATTCCGAAAAGAGGATTTGAATGACTCCATGGACAGTTCTAAGACTCCCCCCCCCCTTCTCTTTTTTTTTCTTCCTCTATCCCTCTCTTTTTTTTCTTTATTCTCCAGAGTCTATCATTGCCAATCCAAGGGCTATCCCTCGCCCATTCACATTCATATTTCCTATTTTGCTCTGAAACTTCTAGAAGTCATGTTACAGCATTTTGGGCTTTAGCATTCACCTGATTCACAAGGTGAATTTTCCATTGTATTACATATTTTATTTAGCTAATGTTATGGTTTCCGTAAATCAACCTTGAATATTCACTGGAAGGACAAGTCCTGAAGCTGAATCTCAAATACTTTGGCCACCTAATGCGAAGAGAGGACTCATTTGGAAAAGACCCTGATGCTGGGAAACAACATGGAAGGAAAAAAGGAGAAGAGGATGACAGAAAACAAGATGAATAGATAGCATCATCGAAACAATGAACAGGGAGTTAAGTAAGCTCCGGGAGGCAGTGGAGGACAGAAGAGCCTGGCGCGCTATGGTCCGTGAGGTCACGAAGAGTCGGACACGACTAAATGACTGAACAACAACAAGAATGGTTTCCAAATAGGTGACTTAACCGTTCTAGTCTCGTGGTTAGGATGGTCTTTTTAGATCTCATATTTGTTGCTGGTATACCTCTGGACAATTGATCTTTGCTATCATTCCATGTATGAGGCAATTTCTGTAAACCAATAAAAAGTTGTGAAAGAAAAGCCATGACTTTACACCTTCTATCTATTACTATATATAGCTGTGTCCCCCTTGGTAGGTTTCTGCCTCTCTATCCCCGGTGGTCACCAGTCATGGGTTTTCTTTGCCGGACGGATTCCACTCAAATGATTGTGCCCTTTCATCCACATTATGTTTTATATATTGGATAATATATTCTTAATATACATATAGATGTATACTTATTTTAGTTATTATTTTCTGTTTTCTATTTACTTACTAGATTTGTAGCTCCCAAAGAAGCGCTGTTGTTGAGCGAATAGTTTTCTTGTCACCCTCGTTTGGGCTCAATCACTCTACGCACTCTACTCATGTTGAATAGTGCTCCTGGTTATATTTTGATACAATCACCAATTGTCTCTCTTTCAAACTTCAATTGAAGTGTTATTTGAGTCCTTAGGGTCAAGTATCTTATGTCGTCTGTTATATGACGTGTTTTCTTTTATGTGTTGTTTATAAGCTTTTTTACCCTTATCCAATTAAATACATTTCCATACTTATATTCTAAATCTATGTGCCTACAAAGTCCATTCTTGTAAATCCCATATTCCTTTCTAAAGTCCAAAATGTATGTGGTGATTCGTGTTATCAATTTGTGTACCTCATTCCAGAAAGGTTTTATAATGCCGCGTACACACGGGCGGACTTTTCGGCAGACTAGGTCCGGCGGACTTTTCGACGGACTTTCGAATGAACAAACTTGCCTACACACGATCAAACCAAAGTCCGACGGATTCGTACGTGATGACGTACGACCGGACTAAAAAAAGGAAGTTCATAGCCAGTAGCCAATAGCTGCCCTAGCGTCGGTTTTTTGACCGTCGGACTAGCATACAGGCGAGCGGACTTTTCGACCGGACTCGAGTCCGTCGGAAAGATTTGAAACAAGTTTTATTTCTAGGACTGTCGGACTTTTGGGGGAAAAAAAAGTCCGCTGGAGCCCACACACAGGGTCGAATTGTCCGACGGAGTCCGGTCCGCCGGACCTAGTCCGTCGAAAAGTCCGCTCCTGTGTACACGGCATTAGGGGGCATGACCAGTTGGCTTTAATTTATATCAGTGGTAACGTGCAAGCATCAGCTACAGAGTAACCTATAAGGCAGGGGTTGGTCTTGTGTACCTACCCAGGAGCAGGGGTAGATACATGAAACTTTCATATCATTCTTATCTGTTCGGACAATACAGCTTGCAATCCTTTTTTCCCAATGCGGCTCAACGCTTTGGATGACTTCATGATGGTTTCAATTCATATCAATGCTAATGTGCAAGAATCAGCATATGTTGTACCCTATAAGGTAACAGTTGGTCTTGTGTACCTACCTAGGAGCAGGGGTAAGTACACAAGACTTTCTTATCTTTCTTATCTGTTAGGGCAATATAACTTTCAAAAAATGTTTCCATGCGACTCAATGCTTTTTATATTTTTATGGTGGTTTACATTTATATCAATGGTAACGTGTAAGCATCAGGTACAGAGTACCCTATATGGCAGGAGTTGGTTTTGTGCACCTACCCAGGAGCAAGGGTAGGTACACAATACTTATCTGTTAGGACAATCCAGCATGCAACACATATCTGTTGTTAGGACAATACAGCATGCAATGTTTTTTCCTAGTGCAGCTCAATGCTTTGGATGTCTTTATGGTGGTTTGAATGAATATCAACGGTAATGTGCTACCAGTGCTGGGACAAGGCCATTTGGTGCCCAGGGCAAAGATGGCAAACTGCGCCCCCCCCCCCCCCCATTTTTAAGAAAGAATCAATGTAATTTCAAAACAAGGATATACTTAAAACAATACAAATTCAATTAGGTCTAATGCGATAGAAACAGAGTTCACTCACACCTTTTAATTATATGTACAGTCAGGTCCATAAATATTGGGACATTGACACAATTCTAATCTATTTGGCTCTATACACCACCACATTGGATTCCACCACTGGTCCACAGTGGGAGGATTCCCCCTTCCACCTGGAATGTGTAGATGGGGGAATTGGAACATTCTTTTTTTTTCATTCAACCTAATAGTTGAATGAAAAAAAGTGATCAATGTATGGGCAGCCCAAGAGCTAACACTAAGATAGTTTAACCTCTTGACATCCACGCTATAGCTGAATGACGGCCACAGCGCGGACCTGAATTTCCGGGAGTGCACGTGCCCTGTGCGCGCTGTGATCACCGAGTCATTGAGTCCCGATCCCCTTACAATGTGATCAGCTGTCAGCCAATGACAGCTGATCACATGATCAAAACAAAAGCTCCGTGATCGTTTTTTTTTTCTCCTCACGCTGACAGCGCGAGGAGAAAAAAAGCTGATCACTGGCTCATCTGCAAGGGACATCGGTCCCGAAGAGGAAGAGGCAATTATGCCTCATCTGTGCCACCTGCCATTGCCACCTACCTATGCCCATGAGTGCCACCTATCAATGCCCACAAGTGCCACCTATCAATGCCACCTAGCAGTGCTGCCTATCAGTGTAACTGATCAGTGCCCATTATTACCACCCATCAGTGCCGCCTCATCAGCATACATCAATGAAGGAGAAAAATTACCTGTTTTAAAATTTTATAACAAAATATAATAACATTTTTTTTTTTTAATTCGGTCTTTTTACTTTTTTTTTTAACAATAAATAAAAACCACAGAGGTGATCAAATACCACCAAAAGAAAGCTCTATTTGTGGGGAAAAAATGATAAAAATTTCATTTGAGTACAGTGTTGTATGACCGCGCAATTGTCATTCAAAGTGCGACAGCGCTGAAAGCTGAAAATTGGTCTGGATAGGAGGGGGGTTTAAGTGCCCTGTAAGCAAGTGGTTAAATCTCGGCTGTTTCAGTGAGAACTGGCTGAGATTAGAACCATTAATGGGCAGGCTGAATGTACCAAGTTGATCGATCAAATTGGGTACAACCAGCCTGCCAGATACTTATGATTATCACTAGCGGTTGCTATATCTGCTAGTGATAATCACTGTTTGTGGGGACAATACAATTGCTCAGCAGAAGGGATTCCCCTGTCAGCACTGACTGAGCTGACAGGGGAATCGTGTCAATTTCTTTCCTGAAATCTGTGGTTACTGGAAAGAAATTTGTACCATCTATTGTCTAACTGAAAGTGAAAGTGAAAGTTAGTGAATATCTTGAAAGAACATGAGGAGGGGGGAGACAGATGGGGGATGGAGATAAGGACAGTTCAGTGATCACTGTGTACTGCAGTGTGCACATGACTCACCCAGGTCCAGGCTGGAAGCTCAGGCATCTTTGGCACACAGGATTCTGCAGCTTTTCATATCTCCCGCCCACACATCCCTTCTCTTCAGATACATCTGCACGTCGGGGATAGTGTGGGCGGGGCGGGAAGTCACTGGAGGAGCAGAAGTGGGAGGAGCTGTATTCCTCCCTGATCTCCCGTCAGTGAGGGGGGAGGTGATGGTTCGCTGGGCTGTGTAAGTGTCACAGACACTACAGAGCTGCAGCCACAGTCTCAGTATTTACAGACTGATTCTCCTGTCCTACGGACGGGAGAAATCAGTCTGTTTCTTCACAGATAATGGGAGGCTTGTCCGCCCCTCCCCCTGCTGGTTCAATCCCTCCTGAAGTCGCTCTCCTCCCTGCCAATGAGGGGGAGGGAGCAGATCGGTCGGAGCGGCTCTCATATTATGCTCAGTCAGCGAGCAGAGGGAGGGGGAGAAATCCGCCCCCTCTCACACTCCGCCCAGGGCACCCGCCCCTCTCGCCCACCCCTTGTACCGGCCCTGTGTGCTACCATCAGCATATGTAGTACCCTCTAAGGCTCCAGTTGGTTTCATGTACATACTTAGGAGCAAGGGTAGGTACACCATACTTTATATTCTTTCCTATTTGTTAGGACAATACAGCTTACAATATTTTTTTTTCCAATGTGCTTCAATATTTTGGATATCTTTATGGAGATGTGAACTAATATCAGCAGTAACATGCGAGCATCAGCATAGATAGTATCCTACATGATAGGAGTTGGACTCATGTACTCACCCAGGAGCAGAAGTGTTAAACCAATCCACGTCTTCATGATTGTTCTCTTTCCTCCCTGAAACATGATAGTATTATTAACGCTTAAAAAATAGCACAAGTAAGCAGATAGGGAGCTATGGCTTGGTCCACCAGCTTCCAGTAGAACCAGCCAGTGGAGACCAAGCAATTAGCATTGTCAGATACAAACCAGATCAAATCAAGAATGGACAAAAAATTGGACATGTTGCATTTTTTTTTTCCGAAGCGGGACGTCACAACACAAGGTAGGCTGTTACCACACCGCAGTGGTGAGCTGCATGCACCTATGTTGAAGATGTATTACCTTGGTACAGTAGGGTGCCATTGGATATTAATGGCTTTACAATGCACTAACATAAGCATGATGCTTGCGGTAATGCACAAATTAATATGTGCATTACCACAACAAATCTGCCTGGAGTTTGCATGTTCTCCCTGTGCCTGCCTTGGTTTCCTCCGGGCCGGGTACTCCGGTTTCCTCCTACATTCACTAAAGACATGCTGGTAGGTTAATCTGATCCTGTCTAAATTGGCCCTAATATGTATGACTGTGTGTTAGGGGACCTTAGATTGCAAGCTCCTTGGGGGCAGGAACTGATGTGAATGTACAATGTATATGTAAATCGCTGCGTAAATTGACGGCGCTATATAAGTACCTGTAATAAATAAATAAAATGGGCGCTAGCTGAATACACATAGGTCTGTAGCCAGACAGTAAATATATAAATATGTAAAAAGTTGATTAAAAAAAAAAAAAAAGTGGGCAGACCCAATGCCAATTGGTCTATGTTTCTAATAGCATCTCCAATATCTCCTTCATGACAGGTGCTCTTTGAAATCTTTTGTCTGTCTGTCACTAGTAGTGTCCGCCCAAAACTGAAGCATCAGCATTAGAAATTTAACAGAGAACTGAGTGAATATACCTCGATCGAAATCGGCTTTATCGTTAAATTGTTAAAACTTGTTAGTTTTAACAAAATTAGTTTTAACAAAATTGTTTTAACAAAAATTGTTAGATTTTTCAGACAATTCTACAGAATTCTTCTTGAAAAATTTTCTACAAAATACAAACTAAACTAGAGACCGAACAGCCAAAAATAGTACTGAATAAATAGAGCTGCGCCATTTTAAAGACAATCTGTATAACAGAAATCAAATCTATTCAAATTTCTGTATCAGAAGCAAGCAAAGGGGGAAAGGCAGACTGACAATTATTTTCAGAACAGCTGTGATCGATTAAAAAGATAGTGTAATTGTAAGCATTGATTCTGATGTTTCAATGGCAAGTACGGTCTGCATATTAAAGTAATAAAACTTAAGGCACAACTGACTATAACCTAAGATGTGCCAATTACAGTGTGCCATGAAGAATGTTTATAATTTTTTTTTTTACATTTTTTTTGTTATTTGGAGAAATACTGTAAATATATTTGTATTCTTTTATTTCACTGACATGAAAGATCTGTGCATTAAATTCTTAAAATTAATAAAACATAAGCAACATTTCACTACATAACTTAAAATGTTAAAAATGGCATATGATAAAATAAAAAACAATTGTAATGAAAATATGAAAATGCTAATTTTACATAAATGTTATATTTAGAACTCTGAAGCAGCAATATCATGATGCTTTGTTAATTAAGAAAAATACATTTAAATTGTAAGCTCTTATGAGCAAAGAATCTCTTAACCCTCTTGAATTTTATTGTATTGTAACTTTACTGTCTCCCTTTAGATTGTAAAACGCTGTGCAAACTGTTAGCGCTATATAAATCCTGTAGAATAATAATAAGTTCATCCTTAAACCTTGTTTCTCTTGTTTCACTGGGATAGAGGCTCTGCGTATTCCATCCTAAGAAAAGGTAAGGATTATTTGACTAGATAACCTAAGGCAGGCAGATTTTTTTTTTTTTAAAGTCCATTAAAACATTAAAATCTGTATACAAAACTATCTATCTATCTATCTATCTATCTATCTATCTATCTATCTATCTATCTATCTATCTATCTATCTATCTATCTATCTATCTATCTATCTATATCTATAGATAGATATATATGCATATAGATAGATATATATCTATCTATATATAGATAGATATATATATATCTATCTATATACAGATAGATAGATAGATAGATAGATAGATAGATAGATAGATAGATAGATAGATAGATAGATAGATAGATAGATAGATAGATAGATAGATAGATATAGATCTATAGATATATCTATATCTATATATATAATTTATATTCAAAGTACAAAATAAACTGGCTCTGAAAAAGTGTTACATTGACTGTTAAATCATTAACAGTAATATAACGTGAGGGACATAAGACTAGATAAAAATAGGCAAGAAAATTCTAAGAAATTGTTTAGTTAACAAATTGTTATGAAAAAAAGTTATGAAAATATATAATAAGCATTATTCGTTATAGCAAAAAAAAATTGTAATAATAAACTGGCAAAAAAGCATTGAAATCACTGTAAAATACACCATATTTTTTCTATGCTCCTATCTCGAAATTTTCTTGACAAATAAAAAAAAAAAAAATCCAAGTATTTTTTTCTCTTGCATACAGAATACAAAATCTGGTCTAAAAACTGGAAGTACAGTAAATCTGTAGACTCAAGTGAACAAATTAAAGATTGCAAAATCAACTGTGCACACATATGTATATATACTGTATATTATTATTTTTTTTTATACTGAATTGATGGCCATAGAGTCCAATCCAAGAGTCCAAGCCCAAGTTTTTTAGCTTTTTATGGCAAAAATAAAGCAAGGAACCTGATTAGTCAATACAGTCAACAGCTCAGCTTTTGTTGATTTTTTTTACTTTTTACTTTTTAAAATCATGCCTTCGTTTTTATTTTATTTTTTTTCAAACAGTTTTTTTTACATGGATATGAAATTACCCTGTTTGCAGAAAATAATTAAAATTGTGAAACACTATTGCCTGCATTCTGTGATATTGTAAAGTGCTGCGCAAACTGTTGCCGCTATATAAATCCTGTGTTATAATAATAGTAATAATAATAATAATTTAGCCTCTTCAAATCAGCCATTTTTAGGGCAATCAAAAAATTGCCCCGTCCTAGTTTCCTGATTGGATCGTCACTGGAGTGATTGTTGCATTATCATTGTGACAGACCCCACAAAACATTATTGATATCTATGATTGCTTTGCATTGCACAATTAGTATAATTGTGTATAATATAATTGCATATAATTTGTAACCTCCCATTTATTGGTCAGTCTCATACACGTTTCTTGCAGCTCGAAGCCCCATATCCAAATTTTCCATCGCAATGGTGCGAATGTGACAAATGCATCATTTTCTGGGCATAGAAAGTTCTTCATATTTATGGAAAAATCCATCGTACAAAGCAGTGTAAAGCCAAGGAATCAGCAAAAGTTTTTCTAGGTGCTGTTTATTATCCATGGCTTGCCTTAGGGCTAAACTACATGGCAGAATTTAATCTTGTGCTATTTAGTGGGTCGATTTTTTTTTTTTATGTTAACGATCACCTCATTCGCAACACAATGGGGGTTATTTACGAAAAGGCAAATCCACTTTGCACTACAAGTGCAAACTGCAAGTGCAAAGTGCACTTGAAATTGCACTCAAAGTGCGCTTGGATGTGCGGTCGCTGTAGATCCGAGGAGTTCATGCGAAGAGAATAATAAACAGCATTTTAGCTTGCACATGATTGGATGATAAAATCAGCAGAGCTTCCGCTCATTTCAGATCTTCCCCTCAGATTTACAGCAACTGCACTTCCAGGTGCACTTTGCACTTGTAGTTTGCACTTAGTGCAAAGTGAATTTGCCTATAGTAAATAACCCCCTATTGTGATATACCCTGAAAGCAATTACACAACAGTTCCATCAGTTCACATTTTTGGACTCAGCTAAAAAACGAAAAAACAAAAAAAAAAAAACATAACTTTTTTGAATATAAGAAACATGGGGTGTTATTTACGAAAGGCAAATCCACTTTGTACTACAAGTGCAAAGTGCACTTGAAAATGCACTGAAAGTACACATGGAAGTGCAGTCGCTGTAGATCCGCGGGGGACATGCAAGGAAACTAAAAAACAGCATTTTAGCTTGTACATGATTGGATGATAAAATCAGCAGAGCTTCCCCTCATCTCAGATCTACCCCTCAGATTTACAGCGACTGCACTTCCAAGTGCACTTTCAGTGCAATTTCAAGTGCACTTTGCACTTGTAGCTTGCACTTGTAGTGCAAAGTGGATTTGCCTTTCGTAAATAACCCCCCCATTGCGATATACTCTGCAAGCAATTGCACAACAGTTCCATCATTTCACATTTTTGGACTCAGCTAAAAGAAAAAAAAAAACATTACTTTTTTGAATATAAGAAATGTAAAGACATAGAAGAGTAATGGAAAAAAAAATACCAAGCGGTTTGTTGGGTTTGCCCATTTTTTTTTTTAAATGTTCCATAAAATAGAAGAATAACGGATCTACTGGTTGGACCACTAGGTAAAAAAAAAAAAAATCGAGGACTTAGAAAAAAAAAAATCGGTTGCGTTAATTCTATTGGGAAACTATCATACGTGTCTTTTTTTTATTTTGCCCAGACTTATACTTCAAATAAAGGCTGGCAGTTGTAAGAACCCCCCCGCACAATGCTTTTATAGTTTGCCCCAAACCCTGCAACTGTCATTTTTGCTGGACATATACATAAATATGGAGGGAAGTATCAATAAAGACATATTGGATCGAACAGGAATTCATATCCCGATTACTATTACTACAAGTATTAATTAATCCCCTCCCCCCCCCCCCCCCCCCCCGCTGTTATCAGAATACATACAATATTTTTTTTTTGTGATAAATGGCCTTTAACAATGAGTCTGCAGTGCTCCTACCTCCGGTGCTTCTGCTGGGTGTCAGGGTTCCGAAGGGCAGTGCCAGCACAGGTCACATTACTTATAACTGTTTGGCTGGGGGAGTTCCTCGGCTGTCACCACGCTCACATTTGTTATATGTTGGTGCAATGTACACTGCTGAGAGGCACAGCCCAAATCCCAGGGCTCAGGTGTCTTTCATGCTATCAATGCAAACACAATGCTCAGGTGAGATTCTGGTCATAGCTACAGTATGGGGGAAAAAAATGTCAATTGCTTAACGTTGGAATCATTTTAGAAGGCAAGGTCAGCATTGGAAGCCTCCATTAAAGAGGGACTGCAGTCTGCTCACATCATTTGTAATAAAAAAACATCTTTGCCATTATTAAGCTTCCCTCCAACCACTGTTATTTTATATACAAAAAGGTGTAGCGTTGAAACAATAAATAAACAATATTTATTGTTGATTGGAGACACGGCGGCCATCTTTTTTGGATGGAAACACGTTTCATTCATAAAAAAACTGAAAAGACTATCGAATCCAAATCTTCATCCAAATCTTCATCCAAAGACTGATAGAGCGGAAAGAATAGCCACCACCAACACCCAAATCAACTGACCCTTACCGTCAGTGTGTAGGGTATACACAGAGAGTAAGCATGGATGAATGCCCCCAACGATCCCTCTGCAACGATCGATAACCTCAGATGGCAATACAGCCTAATATTCTCTCAATGAACAAATCACTTATATTTCCCCAGACAGCTCCAGCATTCACACATGAATATGGAACAAAATAAAAGCTCATTGCGCAGACATCCAATAAAAAAAGATTTATTGTTTAAAAGAAGGGCTGGTACACTCACATATAGAAATATAACAGTGTTTCCAACCGAAAAGATGGCCGCCGTGTCTTCAATCAGCATCCCGCCTCACACGTCCTTAGCTAATGCGGGACGCTGATTGGAGACACGGCAGCCATCTTTTTAGATGGAAACACCGTTATGTTTCTAAATGCCTGGCGGTCATTTTAAAAACCTATCTGAACCAAATAAGTTTATCTTGGTCTCATCAGACCACAGGACATGGTTCCAGTAATCCATATCCTTAGTCTGCTTGTCTTCAGAAAACTGTTTGCTGACTTTCTTGTGCATCATCTTTAGAAGAGGCTTCCTTCTGGGATGACAGCCATGCAGACCAATTTGATGCAGTGTGCGGCGTATGGTCTGAGCACTGACAGGCTGACCCCCCCCCCCCACCCGTTCAAACTCTGCAGCAATGCTGGCAGCACTCATACGTCTATTTCTCAAAGACAACCTCTGGATATGACGCTGAGCACCTGAACTCTTCTTTGGTTGACCATGGTGAGGCCTGTTCTGAGTGGAACCTGTCCTGGTAAACCAATTTCCAATTGCATTTAGGAATTTTTTTGCCGTTTTATTACACCCTTCAGGATATGACTGTGAGAAACCTTTTTGTCACCTAAGATATTTAAAGAACTTTCATGGCTAACCAGGACTGGAAATCCAGGAATCAAACAGCCAATGCACCTAAAACTTCACAGTTGGTACTTTTTGAGACCTTTCAGCTGTTGTCGTTGAAGTCTACGTTCCTTGGATTCTAATATGAGCTTTTTTGCTCCCTAGAGTGGACTGATGGTCCTCTAAAGGGTTCCCAATTGATGACAGTAATTGACCACATCAGGAGACCATCTATTCTGTCATCAACAGACATCATATTGTTGTTTCCAAGATACAGTAAGTACTTTGAGTGCCTGCAAAAGGCTTCTTCAGCCTCCTTCCATGACCTAAAGAGGATCTGATGTGCAAAGCAAATGGTCACATTTAGGTATTCTGCAGCCAGCGCAGAGACTGATGATGTCCATGGTAGTCTTTAGGGTAACCATGAACATGAGATAATTGTCATCCAGCCTAGGCAATGCCAATTGAATAGGCTAATGAATAGAATTCCCTTGATCCATGACAAGGAATCCTATAATTAGCTGGCTGTTTGGATACGTTTGTGTTTATCTTTATTGGATTAGCAAATATGATGCAAGTTTTGATCCTGTACTCTGTTAACTCGGTCCTGGCTGAGGCACTTTGTTTTTTGCAACCAAAGACTGACTGCTAATGGCTGCTTAAGGGAGCTGATTATCAACGATGTTACACAGACCTCTGTAACCTGGGGGATTTTTCCACCACAAAATTTGCTTGGAAACAGAGACACCCGATCTTCACTGCTTGTTCGTGGAGAAGGTCCATCCTCGGAACGGTAAGGGTTTATTAAAATGATTCACAATATATATACAGTAAAGGATTTTTTTTTGTCACTTCTTGTTTCCTGTTTCACTCACATGCAGCAGTTTACTTCATTCAAGTTGACATTATTACTGGACACTGGGAGATCTTTGGTGACACATTCCCCCATCCCGGCCATGTCTGCCCCCTCGTTTGTGCTCTGTTGGGTTGGTTTTACCCTCTGCCTCCTCAGCTTCCGAGCCGGACGCTCATTACTGCCGCCTCTGGGTATCAAGAAATTGGTAGTCTGATCCAGCCTTTGATGTACTACACACGCATCTACCCCTGATGAAGCGAGCATGGTCTTGCGAAACGTGTTGGGATACTTTTTATGCATGTGTACTCTGCAATTTATATTTTATACCTTGATACGTGTAATGACATTTTCTACTGTATGTGTCATTTCAGTGGCTTGGCTATGATTCATGTTTGTATGACTATTTTAATAAATTTTGAGACTGCATTCACTCTGTCAATTGTTGGCTAAACGCATTCACCTCATTTAAAGTTCTGGGGCGATTTCTTGTTTTGTGTAATATATATACAGTAATTAAAGACAATACCTTAAAAAAAAAAAAGCACTTTAAGCTCAAGAATGTGATGCGGTGGGGTAAGTCAGGTATTGGGCTTAATATGAACTTTGCACCTTAAATGCCCACTCCCCAATGGAAAAAAAATGGCCACACCTCCTTTTGTGATGCCACACCCACCTTGTCAAAAGCTATGCTCTTCTCTTGACATGGACAATGGTTCCATCTGCTTACATCTTTCTATTAACCACTTCCTGAACTGCTCGCGCAGATTTACTGCAGCAGGTCGGCTCTCCTGCGTGAAGTGACGTACCTGTACGTCACTCTGTACAAGGAGGATAGCCCTCAGGCGCCCGCAGTACGAGTGTGCCCACGGACTCGATGTCCGCCGGCCGCCCGTGGTCACGGTGAGGAGAGGCTGAATGGTGAACTGCCTATGTAAACAAGGCCATTCCCCATTCTGCCTAGTGACATGACAGAGATCTACTGTTCCTGGTGATCGGGAGCAGTGATCTCGGTCATGTTCCAGTCCATCCCTCCTACAGTTAGAACGCGCTGAGGGAACAACCTTAACCCCTTGATCGCCCCCTAGTGTTTCTCCCCCCTCCCTGCCAGTGTAATTTTTACATTGATTAGTGCATTTTTATAACACTGATTAATGCAGGGGTCTTCAAACTGCGGCCCTCCAGGTGTTCAGGAACTACAATTCCCATCATGCCTAGTCATGTCTCTGAATGTCAGAGTTTTACAATGCCTCATGGGATGTGTAGCTCTGCAACAGCTGGAGGGCCGTAGTTTGAGGATCCCTGGATTAATGTAATGATGTCACTGGTCCCCAAAAAAGTGTAATTTGGGGTCAGATTTTTCCACCGCAATGTCTCAGTCCTGCTAAAAATCGCAGATCGCCGCCATTAACAGTAAGAACAATAAAAAATAAATAAAAGTCCCTAAATCTATCCCGTAGTTTGTAGACGCGATAACTTTTGCGCAAATCAATCAATAAACGCCTATTGTGATTTTTTTACCAAAAATATCTAGAAGAATACATATCGGCCTAAACTGATGTATAAATTAGTTTTTTATTTATTTTTTTGGGATATGTATTATAGCAGAAAGTAAAAAAAAAATTGTTTCGTTTTTTTTTTTAATTTACGCTTTTTTTTTTTTTTTGTTTATAGCACAAAAAATAAAAACCGCAGAGGTGATCAAATACCATCAAAAGAAAGCTCTATTTGTGGGTAAAAAAGGACATCAATTTTGTTTGGGTACAAAGTCGCATTTGTCAGTTAAAGCGACGCAGTGCCGTATCGCGAAACATGGCCTGGTCATTAAGGGGGCAAATCCTTCTAGGTCTGAAGTGGATAAAGTTGAACTCTAGGCAGATTTTTGTTTTTAACTCCATTTAATGTAATATAACATTTAATATATTTTATACACAACCAAAGTAAGTACCTGAATTATAAACAGACGCTTGTAATCCCTTGTATAGCATCACCCAGACTAGAAGAGGGAGGGGCAAGACCTGGAGGCCAATCAGGTGTCTTGAAATATACATGTGGTGACAAGGAACATGCTGATAGTAGGAAAGAGCTAAGTGACCAATTTACTTTACTGTCTAATTAAAAGTTAAGGCTGACCAGGCTATTTCGCTTAACGGCAGCAGAGAGAAGGCAGGTCGCCACCCTGTCTGTGCTGTCTGGCAAAGACCATGTAAATCTCAGGCCTGGATGGACAGAACTAGAAATCTTTTGGCACACAAACCAATTCCTGTATTTTTATTTTGAATTTTCATTTAGCTGTTGCTTGGAGTTTAGCTTCTCAGCCTTTTGGATACATTTTAAGTGGTCTTACCAGTTTTTGGGAACAGAAAATTAGCTCCCTTTCCCAGTTGTGGGTGCCGGTTCGTAAATCCCAATATAATAAGGGTGGCTACGGTGGGAGGGATCCTATTCCTCCAGGGTTGCATCTGGCCTGGTTTTACCAGGCTTGTCCCCGGTTGTCGGTGGGACTCTCCTTAAGTGTTAATGCATTTCTGGTAGTGATGAGTGCCCTTGGCTGCATTGGTCTGGCCAAGGGATGGGAGGCGCAAGGTGCTCCTGGTGATGTGCCTCTGGGGAGTACCAAAAAAATACAATGGATTTGGGCCCCACTAAGTTCCTTGCACTCACTTTTTGGCTAGGCCTTTTTGCTAATCCAGAGCAATTTTTATACTGGCAAAAGGCTATCTTGCCACTTGCACTATTTATTGCATGAGCATATCTTACTGCATATATTTGTTTTTTTTTTAATTTACTCACAAAGACGGGGGGGGGGTGTAAGTTTTTTTGGTGGTGCCCTGATGTGGGGGACAGGATATGTGCCATTCGGGTCTTTTCCTCTTCCCACTGGGGATTTTCTTTGGGAAAGCCCTCACCAAGTCCTTGGAGGTCCAGCTATAGCCACCAGCAGTGACCATTGTACTTTGAGGGCGGAGAAAACATCCCACTGTCAGAATACAATAGCGCAGCGGGAGGGATTCCCCCATCAACACTGATTGGGTATTAGATGAGTCAACCCATGGTTGAAGGAAAGAGAATTGCATAATCTATGGCCAGCTTGAAGTAGGGTCCACCTGGCTTTGGCCTAGGAAGACCAAAGTACCTTGCGTCCCAGGGGGGTTCAGGGATTGAGGCTCTTCCTGTCTGGAGGTTGTTCCATTCTCCTTAGGTGTGGTGGCTGCATTTTGTTCTTTTCTGATCATGCCAGTAAAACACTTCCTGTCCTATGACAATACTCACTGTAGTACTGTACTGTATCTATGGCGGAGTGAGATTATCGCCCTAGACGAGACAGTATACTATCACAACAGAACACCTCCCCATATCCTCTTTTCCATAAAAGGGGGGGGAGTGTTCTATAGTCATAATAGATTCCCTAATAACTATGCTTGAGCTACTGCTGCAAACTGCAGAGGATTGCAGTGGATTTGTGGCAGGATCAACAGGTATTATTTGCAATGGTGTATTCGACAGACCAAATGGAAGCAAATACGAGAAGGTCATCGGTAGGGTTTACATCAGTCAGCCATAACATTATGATGACCCACCTAATATTGAGTGGGCCCCTCTTTTGCTGCCAAAACAGCCCCGACCCATCCAGGCGTGGACTCCACTGGACCTCTAAAGGTATGCTGTGGTATCTGGCACCAAGCAGTCAGTAGCAGATCCTTTAAGTCCTGTAAATTAGGAGGTGGGGCCTCCATGGATTGGACTTGATTTTCCAGGACATAGATGTTCGCTTGGATTGAGATCTGGAGAACCACGAGTCCAAGTCAACACCTGCAACTTGCCATTGTGTTCCTCAAACTATTCTTGAACCATTTTCCTGCCTCAGGGAATACCATTTCCATGAAAGACTGTACTTGGTCACCCACAATGTTTAGGTAGGTGGTACATGTCAAGTACCATGGGGGCGTGGCCAGGCAGCGCATGTAGCAGGACACACTTCTCCTCAGCTCCGCCGAAAATCCTGGTAATCATCCTCTAAATCGCCCATCCAGCCCGCTGACACCTCCGATCGGTACCACACGCTATCCGGGCCACAGCATACCCATTCACCCGACCGATATACAGCAGAAAAGCATGCCAAAACGGGACAAGAATGGTGGCGGCCCGCCCGCAGCACAGGCCCAAGATGGCGCTCTACCACAGCGATCTCAAAAGGAGAAATATAAAGAAGCAGCCCAGAAACTCCTGTTTGGTAATAAGCCATCAAAAGAAATACCATCACCCACATCTGACCTCAGTGAGGAAGAAGGAAGCCAGCTGGATAATACTATTCCTCTGGAGGATGGCGCTGGATCCCCATCTGACTGGGCCGCAGTGAGTACAGTATCACATCCTTATCAGGGCACTCAGACACCAAGCATCCCCCTGGATAGCGCTGAACCCACTCTCAGAGACATTCTCTCTGCAGTGACTATATGCAACAGATCCATCTCAACCCTGACTGATGAAGTGAAGGGAGTTAAAGCTGAGATATCCTTTGTGAGGCAGGACATGCAAAAGCTGAGAGAGCGCACAGCTGCAGTGGAGAGTAGGGTCAGTGTTATTGAAGATGACTTAGTACCCATGCAGAGAGATTTAAAGTATAACTGCCATCTTGCAGATCAGCATGCTGCGCGTTTAGATGATTTGGAAAATCGCATGCGCCGCAACAATGTCCGCGCCTTAGGATTCCCAGAAAGGATAGAGGGTAAAGACCCTGTCGCTTTCATCGAACAATGGCTCCTCACTACATTTGGGAAAGATGCATTCTCTCCGCTGTTTGCGGTGGAGAGAGCGCATAGAGTGCCATCTCGCCCACTACCCCCTGGCAATCACCCGCGTGCTTTCCTGTTTAAGCTCTTAAACTACAAGGACAGAGACGCCATCCTTGCTAAAGCCAGAACCATGGGAAGTAAGTTATCCATTGAAAACTCCAAAATCTCCCTGTTTCCGGATTTTTCAGCTGAACTCCAGAAGCAGCGAGCAAAGTTTATGGATGTCAAACGAAGATTAAGGGACCTTAACTTGCCATATGCGATGCTATATCCTGCCCGCCTTAGAGTGGCCGCACTCGGAGAAACCCGCTTCTTTGAACGCCCGGACATGGCGGCTCAATGGCTGGATCGTGAGGATAGGGCCCTTAAAGCTGCCAGACCACAAAGAGATGTCCCTGCTTAAGAGATAAGTCCTGGATATGCAATGGCCTGGCAAGACCAGGTCTATTTTTGCTGGGATAAATCCCTGGACCGTGAAGAGGCCTTAAGACTCAAAATAATTGTTGTCTATGGAGGACAGTTCCTACTCTCACATCCGATGTTCAGGCGGCTGAGGAGAACTGTTTGTTTGTATCACCCTCCTCCCCACGAGATTGGTTTTTTTTTTTTTTTTTTATTCTTTTGCCCCCCCCCCCCCCTTTTTCTTTTTGTCCACATTTTTGTCTGCAAATAATGAAGCAATACGTGCCTACCGTAGCTGTGAAACCCCTACGGGAACTAACCTACAGGTTAACTAGGAGTTTTCAAGGCTTTTACCCCCCCCCCACACCTGTTGTGTGGGAAAAGTTAACACTGCAGCCAAGTGGCTGTGTGAACTGTTGACCTTTGGATTCTTGCCATGCAGAGTAACATGCATTAAGCCAACACATTACTGTCTTCTATACATATGTACTAACCTAATAATGTATTTCTCTGTGCCTTGCAACATGATTTCATGTCTACAATTGCCTACATGTTCTCTGAGAGGAGAAAACATGTATGATATGGAGAAAAGGGTTTTATCCCCCCTTCCAGATAACATGTTACGGTATGACCTGGGAGTTTTGTTGAGAATTATGCCGGCCTGGTCGATGATCCAAAAACAAAATGGGGATGTCTAAATTGTCCATCGTGACTTGGAATGTCAGAGGACTGGGAACTCCAGTCAAACAGGGGGCGGTCCTTAGACATCTCAAGTCGCTGAACGCGGGGGTAGTCTGCCTACAGGAGACCCATTTCTCTGCAGACCCTCCCCCAAGCCTCGGTCCACGATTGTATACTAACCAGTTTCATGCAACCCACTCCACTTACTCAAGGGGAGCAAGCATACTATTCAGAAAAGATATTCAGTTCAATTGCATTAGAAAACGCATTGACCCGGCTGGCAGATATGTCTTTCTTCTATGCTCAATTACAGGCCTCAAATGTATTCTTGCTAGCATCTATATACCCCCACCGTATAACTCAGAGGTTATCCGACACCTAGCAGGTTTTATGGCCCAATACCCAGATGTACCATTACTGGCAATGGGGGACTACAATAATTTCTTAAATCCTCTCAAAGATAAATTTCCTGTACCTACTGCTGGCATATCTCAGATGAAAAGTGGTACCCCCTTTGCCAGATTACTTGAAGAAACAGGGCTGATAGATGTCTGGAGATCCAAACACCCAAATGATAAAAAAAAAAACATGTCAAGTACCATCCACATGAGCGGTACGACCCATGGTTTCACAGCAGAACATTTTCCAAAGCCTCACACTGCCTCCACTGGCTTGCCATCTTCCTATACTGCATCCTTTTTCTACCTTTTCAACTCAGAGGAACCCTTGATAAATACATTTCTGGTCTCAGGGAAGCCCTGCTAAAAATCACTATATCTCCAACTCATGATACATTAGTGTGATGGTCAGTGGGAAGAATGCTCCTTACATTTATGGTCATTGGGGAGAATTCCAGCCTTGGGCTACTTTCAGAATGGGGCGTTGGGGGTATTACCCGCTCCTACAGTGCCTCAAAGATGTGGCTTGTAGGACTTTTTTTGGCGTCCTGCCAGCGCACCGCTCCAGTGTGAAAGCCCTCGGGCTTTCACACTGGAGTGGGAGGAGGCTCTTTACAGGCGCTATAGTGCCTGTAAAGCGCTTCAGTGTAAAAGCAGCCTAACAGATAGCTAAAAAGATCAATGGTATCAGTGGGATCTTATCTGAGAGGCAGAAATTGCTTGTTGCTCATGGAACCCCTAGCAACCTCTGGAGGAACCCTAGTTGAGAAACCCCGCCATACTGCATCCTGGTGCGGCACACGCACCCGGCCATCCCCATGATGTAAAAGAAAAATGTGATTCATCAGACCAGGCCAGCTTCTTCCATTGCTCAGTGGTCCAGTTCTGATGCTCATATGCCCATTGTAGGCATTTTTGGCTGTGGACATGGGTCAGCATGGGTCTAGGTATTACAATTTGGTCAAAGTCCCTCAAATCCTTACGCTTGCCCATTTTTTCTGCTTTCAACACATCAGCTTCAGGGACAACATGTTCGCTTGCTGCCTCATATCCCACCCACTTTCAGATGTCATTGTAACAAGATAATCAATGTTATTCACTTTACCTGTCAGTGGCCATAAGTTTATGGTTGAACGGTGTATATACCCTTTCAACCTTCATTCTTCGACCCAAGGAAAAGTTGCTGGCTAATACGTTGCCCAATTTCAGAGATAACGAATTGCACCAGTGATCATCAATTTTAATATTTGAGAATTCCTGCGTCTAGCTAATCCTGGGTATTTGATACAGGATGTAAAGAGAAAAAAAAGAAAAACTTGACCTGGTAAAAGCCAAGAACATGAAAAAGGACAAACCATCACTCATCCGGAGGCACAGTTCACCAAAGACTCCTAATCCGACCTGTGTGTACACAAGGGATTTAACAAAGGTCAACACCAATTAGCAGTGTGCGGGTATGACATCTTTTACTGCTCCCTGGCTGCCATTGGTCATCTCCAACCTCCAGGCCTTCATGGTCATGCCATCGAGATATGACCGTGTTACAGATAGATTTGCTTAGTCATGAATCACACAGAGAAAAAAGATTAAAATGTATTTAAGTTGCAGTTCAGGGAGGCCTGGCATGAAATATAAGATAAATAATATTTATTTATATTCAGTTCATCTATTGGGATGAAAAAAGATGTACGGTAAAAAGAACCAGTCACAAGAGGACCAACACACCAATCAGAAAATCCCATGTAAAAGCTGAAGTTATCTTCAAGAAAATGGCACCAAAATTAAAGTTATATTTTGCCTTCTTTGGTCCCCCCTTATTGATATGATAATGATGATTTTTTTTTTTTTTTAAATAAAACCTTTCGAACCTTATTTTAGCCCCAGAGATATCATTACTGGGTTTCTGTGCTTCTTTAGGCAATTCAGTTAGATCATGGCTGGTGGGAGGGCTGTACATACCTACCTGAACACATCACAAGCCCCCCCTGACTCAGTACTGCACTCAAGAGCCCTCAGTCCTGATACAAAACCATGGGTGGAGTTATGGAAACATCAAAATGCCTTGATAGGTGTCCATACAGGGGGGAGTGGGTGTTCCTAAGCAGGTTGCATTTGTATACAAAAAGAGCCAGAAGAGAAGCGCCATCTAAGTGCAGTTTAACCACTTCCCGCCCGCCCAACGTCATATGACGTCGTCAGGTTTGAGCAGTGATGTCTGAATGATACCTGCAGTTACAGACATCATTCAGATATCTTCTTTTTCAGCTGGCGATTCCCTTCACCATATGAACAATCATGGAGGCTTGATCGTTCTTACAAGGGGGTGGGAGGTGACATTCCCCCCCCCCCCCCCCTCCCACCACCCTCCGGTGCTTCTACCAGCTCGCCACTGCCATCGGTGAACCAGTGAAGGAACCGACCGGCCCCAGATGCTGATCATAGAGATTTCCAGTGGGCCAGATGGCGTCTCTATGATCGATCAGAGGCCAGGCGCAATGTTACGACTTCACGCCCGGCCTCTGAATTTGAAAAACTGCCGCCGCCTCGGCTTGGAAGCTGATATCTTTTTTTCTTTTTTTTATTGCAGGCTTCCCAGCCTAGAGGAGAGATGTGAGGACTTATAGACCCCAAATCTCACTGTAAAGAGAACCTGTCATGCACTATTCCTATTACAAGAGATGTATACATTCCTTGTAATAAAGAATAAAAATGATCAAAAAAAAAATTAAAAAGAAAGCATCAAACTAAAAAAAGTAAAAGGAAAATTATAATTTAATAATAATTAATAATATATATTTTTAAAAGCTTCCCTGTACCCACATGCTTGCTCGCAGAAGTAAGTCCCGCCCACATATGTAGACATCGTTCAAACCACACATGTGGGGTATCACCGCAGACGTTAGAGCAATAATGGCACTCACTACTTTACATTGTAGCAAAGTGTAATTTCTTTGTTGTCACATGAAAAGATATAGTAAAATAATGTGAGGGGTGTACTCACTATATTGTATATAAAAAATATATATATTTTAATGGTGTATAATATACAGTGTTCTTTTTTCATTTTATATATATATATATATATATATATATATATATATATATATATATATATATATATATTGAAAAAAGAACACTGTATATTATACACCATTAAAAAAAAATGTATATATATATATATATATATATATACACACACATACATAAACACACACACACACATATACATATAAATTTATATATATATATATATATATATATATATATATATATATATATATTTACACACATACATACACACAATATTGTCAAAAGTACTGGGATGTCTGTCTTTACACACACATGAACTTTAATGGCATCCCAGTCTTAGTCCATAGGGTTCAATATCGAGTTGGCCCACCCTTAGACTGCAAGCCAGGCCTTCTTGTCCACCATCAGTGCCTGACCTCACAAATGCGCTTCTGGAAGAATGGTCAAACGTTCCCATAGACCCACTTCTAAACCTTGTGGACAGCCTTCCCAGAAGTGTTGAAGCTGTTATAGCTGCAAAGGGTGGGCCAACTCAATATTGAACCCTACGGACTAATGCCCCGTACAGACGGTCGGATTTTCCGACGGAAAATGTGTGATAGGACCTTGTTGTCGGAAATTCCCGACCGTGTGTAGGCTCCATCACACAATTTCCATCGGATTTTCCGACACACAAAGTTGGAGAGCAGGAGATAAAATTTTCCGACAACAAAATCCGTTGTCGGAAATTCCGATCGTGTGTACACAAATCCGACGCACAAAGTGCCACGCATGCTCAGAATAAATAAAGAGATGAAAGCTATTGGCTACTGCCCCGTTTATAGTTCCGACCTACGTGTTTTACGTCACCGCGTTTAGAATGATCGGATTTTCCGACAACTTTGTGTGACCGTGTGTATGCAAGACAAGTTTGAGCCAACATCCGTCGGGAAAAAAAACCTAGGATTTTGTTGTTGGAATGTCCGATTGTGTGTACAGGGCATAAGACTGGGATGACATTAAAGTTGATGTGCGTGTAAAGGCAGGTGTCCCAATACTTTTGACAATATTGTGTGTATATATTATACATATATTTTTTTTTTTCTGGGGGCGGTCTTGCTTGTGATCATCTGAAATCCTATATATTAGTGGTTTGCAGTGTGCAGCAAAATGAGTCACAAACCCAAAATACAAATCCTGCAGCCAAGATCCTGGGTGGAGGACATCGCAGCCCTCTGGCTGCCCCGATCATTGCTATTTACCAAGCACAGAGCATAGCGAATGTCATTAATATGCTTTTTTTTTTTTTTGAAGCGCAGAGAAAGCTGTCGCCACGCCAAGCAGTACATCTCTCCCATCACCGCATAACCATTACAACTCCAGTTTATTTGCTACAGCTGACCTTTTATTTGCAGTTTTTTTTTTTTTACAAGTTCCCAGTTGTAATGAAAGGAATTGAATATGATAAATGTAGCAGCTTTCTAAAGAGTGATTCACAACTTCACTGTAAAAAAGAAAAAAAAAAAAAAAAAAAAACTGGCAGGGAGATTAGATTACTTTTCTGTGCCTGATCAGCAGTCTATGCAATCTACCCCCTCCTCTTCTGGAGGCATGATTCAATAAATGTTTATTTGTAAAGTAAAGATGTTATTCTTTCAGCTTCTATATACAGTATCTCACAAAAGTAAGTACACCCCTCATATTTTTGTAAATCTTTTCTTCTATCTTTTCATGTGACAACACTGAAGAAATGACACTTTGCTACAATGTAAAGTAGTGAGTGTACAGCTTGTATAACAGTGTAAATTTGCTGTCCCTTCAAAATAACTCAACACACAGCCATTAATGTCTAAACCGCTGGCAACAAAAGTGAGTACACCCCTAAGTGAACATGTCCAAATTGGGCCAAATTAGCCAATTTCCCTCCCCGGTGTCATGTGACTCGTTAGTGTTACAAGGTCTCAGGTGTGAATGGGGAGCAGGTGTGTTAAATTTGGTGTTATCGCTCTCACTCTTTCACACTGGTCACTGGAAGTTCAACATGGCACTTCATAGCAAAGAACTCTCTGAGGTTCTGAAAAAAAGAATTGTTGCTCTACATAAAGATGGCCTAGGATATAGTGAGATTGCCAAGACCCTGAAAATGAGCTACAGCACGGTGGCCAAGACCATACAGCGGTTTAACAGGACAGGTTCCACTCAGAACAGGCCTCGCCATGATCCACCAAAGAAGTTGAGGTCACATGATCAGCATCATATCCAGAGGTTGTCTTTGGGAAGTAGACGTATGAGTGCTGCCAGCATTGCTGCAGAGGTTGTAGGGGTGGGGGGTCAGCCTGTCAGTGCTCAGACCATACGCCGCACACTGCATCAAATTGGTCTGCATGGCTGTCGTCCCAGAAGGAAGCCTCTTCTAAAGATGATGCACAAGAAAGCCTGCAAACAGTTTTCTGAAGACAAGCAGACTAAGGACATGGATTACTGGAACCATGTCATGTGGTCTGATGAGACCAAGATAAACTTATTTGGTTCAGATGGTGACAAGCGTGTGTGGCGGCAACCAGGTGAGGAGTACAAAGACAAGTGTGTCTTGTCTACAGTCAAGCATGGTGGTGGGAGTGTCATGGTCTGGGGCTGCATGAGTGCTGCCGGCACTGGGGAGCTACAGATCATTGAGGGGACCATGAATGCCAACATGTACTGTGACATACTGAAGCAGAGCATAATCCCCTCCCTTCAGAGACTGGGCCGCAGGGCAGTATTCCAACATGATAATGACCTGAAACACAACTTCAAGATGACCACTGCCTCGCTAAAGAAGCTGATGGTAAAGGTGAATGACTGGCTAAGCATGTCTCCAGACCTAAACCCTATTGATCATCTGTGGGACATCCTCAAACGGAAGGTTGAGGAGCGCAAGGTCTCTAACATCCACCAGCTCCGTGATGTCATCATGGAGGAGGGGAAGAGGACTCCAGTGACAACCTGTGAAGCTCTGGTGACCTCCATGCCCAAGAGGGTTAAGGCAGTGCTGGAAAATAATGGTGGCCACACAAAATATTGACACTGTGGGCCCAATTTGGACATTTTCACTTAGGGGTGTACTCACTTTTGTTGCCAACCTCATTAATGGCTGTGTGTTGAGTTATTTTGAGGGGACAGCAAATTTACACTGTTATACAAGCTGTACACTCACTACTTTACATTGTAGCAAAGTGTCATTTCTTCAGTGTTGTCACATGAAAAGATAGAAGAAAATATGTGAGGGGTGTACTCACTTTTGTGAGATACTGTATTTTCAAATGGGAAAGAGACCTGGGGATCAGCTTTACGGACAAACAGGTAGCGAGGATTCTTTTGTTTTCCTACAAAACATCTATTTGCGCTAAGCACCAAGAAGCGGGCCTCAAGGTGTTGACCCGGTGGTATCACACGCCTGTTAAGATTTAAAAAATGTTTCCTCAATGTACAGATCTCCGTTGGAGATGTGGAGAGGAGACTGGTTCCCTTCATCACATTTTCTGGTCTTGCCGCTTGCTGCTCTCTCTCACCGCCCTCCAGTGCTTCCCGGCTCGCCCGCGTGATCGGCAAGCCTGAGAATGAATCGGTCACCGCCGGAAGTTGAGCATAGAGATTTCTGGTGACCAGATGGTCCCCAGTCATCTCTATGATCCTCCGAGGCCCGGGTGTGATTTAATAACGTCACGTCCGGGCCGGCGGATATAAACAATGCCTGTGACTCGGCTGGAAAAGCCGAGACAGTTTATTTTTTTTTTTCCTCTGTCTTTCCAGCCTGAAGGAGAGATATGAGGACATATAGACCCCAGATCTCTCCATAAAGAGGACCTGTCATGCACTATTCCTATTACAAGGGATGTTTATATTCCTTGTAATAGGAATAAAAGCAATCCAAAAAAAATGTAAAGAGAAAGTGTAAAAAAATAAAAGTAAAATTAAAAAAATAAAAAGCACCCCGTCCCTCCGTGCTCGCGCACAGAAGCAAACGCATACGTAAGTCGCGCCCACATACATAAACAGCATTCAAATCCCACATGTGAAGTATCGCCGCATACGTTAGAGTGTGTGCAACAATTCTTGCCCAAGGCCTTCTCTGTAACTCATAACAGGTAACCTGTAAAAACGTTTAAAATGTTTTTTAAGTACCAAAGTGTGGCGTCATTCCACGAGTGTGCGCAATTTTAAAGCTTGACATGTTGTTAGGTATCTATTTACTGGGCATAACATCTTTTTCATTACAGAAAAAAATTGGGCTAACTTACCGTTTTGATTTTTTTTAATTCATGAAACGTTTTGGTTTTTTTAACACGTTTGAAAAAAATCGCTGTGCAAATACCGTGTGACATAAAAAGTTGCAACAATCGCCATTTTATTCCCTAGGGTCTGTTAAAAAAAAAAAAAACATATATAATGTTTAGCGGTTCTAAGTAATTTTCTAGATAAAAAAAAAAATGAGCTGCCAAGGTTGGGTCATCAAGTCCAACCAGCACCTGCTAAACGACAGACATGAGATCAGAGTCCAGTGCTACACATCTACCCCCCCCCCATGTCGATACTGTCCTGTAAGGAGTGGAGGTCAGCATGTGGAACCACTAAGCCCAGCAGACAGAGTTGCTATGAAAGTAGGGGGCCGCACGTGAAGCCCTATACATTAGGCTGACCACCACTGGTCCAAAGTGGTTGTAAACTCCCATAGATGAATTGTACCTATAGATAAGCCTATAATCCTGTAAATATCTCCTAAACCTGCGCCGTTTAGGAGATTTACTGTACATGCAGCCTATTGACAGCTTGGTCAGTCACCGGAAGTTTAATAACAGTGCATCTACTGGCAGGATCAACAGGTAATAAAGCGGGGGGGGGGGGGGGCTCAGATAACAAAAATTGCTTTGCTCATACCATTGCCATGTCTGACAATTTTCGTTCTGCCTAATGTTCCCCCTTTAAAGTGAACCTGTCATGGTGCGTTAATGAACATTACAGAGCCAAAGGTTAAAACCACTTAGATTTTTATTGCCCTCCCACTGGGGTGAAATCCTCTAACTGCCCCTCTGACACCTTCTGTGCCAGAACATGATAGGGTGTCACTGGGACAGGAAGTGAAACCTCTCCAATCAGGACAGGAAGGTTTCCTTATATTTCTGGGACAGGAAGTTAAAAAGAAACCTCCCCAATCTGAAAAATAAAAGCATTTTGTGGGGAAGGGTTAGAACCTCTATCAGATCTTTATTACCTTGTGTGAAGATTCTCCTTACCTCCTTGGTGTCCAGTTAGAGGTCAAGGAAGGGGAATTCATCTGCACAGTGATAAAAATCTGGCAGGGGCTCTAAACTTTCCTCTATCCTAAGCTAAAACAATATGCCTATGAGGCCTAGTACACGGCCTACCCACTCCTCTAATATTAGAAGTCTGTAGACTTCAGCTTTCTGGTCTCGGCCTCGCTCAGCGGTTCCTCCGCCAGGAGCTTATGGTGAAGTTTGTGGTGTTTGCCGATGCCCAGCTTGGGTAGGCCTCGATTCAAGCCTTCCAGCAGTACACAGGCCTTACAAAGTCCCTGGCTGGAGATGTACCCGCAGCGGGCGCAGGTACCCTGGACGGGCATCCTGACGTCCTCTTTCACTGATAAGTTTTCCCCAGAGTGGATGATGTCCATGATGGCACTGGGCCTCAGGGCCTCCAAGTCCTTCAGGAAGGCCCGGGCATGGCCGCGGTAAGCGTTAGGGGAATAGATGCACTCGGTGGAGAAGTAGTCAAGCTTTTTAAAGTAGGCGTAAAGCACAATCTCCTTCTCGTAGGCGTACTTCAGGGGCTTGCAGCGCGGGATGGCGCCCTCGCTGCCCGTTGTGATGGCGGTGCACCGGCGCAATCTGGCAATGTCCCCCCGCAGGAAGTTCATGAGCACCGTTTCGGCGATGTCGTCCGCGTTATGACCTGTAGGTGGAAGCACAGGAGACATCATGACATGTCATACAGGCAAAAACATTAACAGATCGCACCATTTCAGGTCAGGCCTCATTCACACGGGCATACTAAAACATGCACCGCTTTGAGGGCCGTGTTTACCCGCACAGGGATGCACAAGTGTTCCGTGACCTGGCATTCAGGTCAGTTAGGATGCAGCGGTTGCACACAGCTGCTGCTCCCAAGTTATAAAAAGGAGACCGCGGAGGGCATCAATTAAGCGTAAAGGAAAAGACTTTATTAAAAATATGTGGCAATTCACGCGGTACATAAGGATAAGAGATGTAATCCACCCAGTGTGGCTTGCTGCAGAGCCTCAGTGTGCGTCTTTGGGAGCCAGTTGTTGCTTTCAGGAGCTGTGTAGAGCTGTGTAGGACAGCAGAAATGAAGCTGGAAATCCTGGAACCACCCTGGAGAGCATGGACTGTGCAAGAGAGGAAGTAATATTATACCAGGCAGGGCGCAACGTGGAGTGTGCAGTTATGCAGTTACATGTTTCGGAGCCAACTGCTCCTTTTTCAAACCACGAGGCTCAAAAGCAAGCTACACTGGGTGGATCACATACTCTTGTCTTTATATATCTTGTGAGTTGCCACTTGTGATTTTTAATAAAAAAGTATTTTCCTATATACTGCACTTAGGTTGGCGCCCTCTGGTGTTTCCTTTATATATTTCAGCTATTGCTTCAGCCTTAACAGGGAGCTGCCATGAATATGTTTGAACCTATGGAGGTTTATAGTATGATTACTACACCCCCACTGCACATTTACGTGTAGGATTATGTTGTAGCTTAGCTGAATCCCTACTTGCGCAATTCGCGATAAAATTGTGAGCAGCACAGGGAATTAACAGTTGTGTGAGTGCACACCCCCGAGCACAGATAAAGAGAAGCTCCAGGATCCCCCCCAAAAATTGTAAAAGTCAGGAGCTACAAATACAGTAACTGGTGACTTATTATAAGGACACTTACCTGTCCAGCGATCCAACGATGCTCTCACCCAAGCCGATTCTTCATCTGTAGTAAGGGAAACAGGAAGTGAAGCCTTGCGGCTTCACAAACTGTTTCCTACTGCGCACACGCGCGAGTCACGCTGCACCTTCTGAATGGTCCTGGTGTCTTCTGAGACTTGTGATGTGCCCCAAAAGACTGTGGGGGGGGGGGGGGGCTGAAGGCTGAACTTCCCGCTCAGTTTGGCGTGGCAATCTGAGCTGAAAGTGGGTAACTCAAAACCAGCACCTGCTCCCCCCCCAAAAAGTGCCGCATGTGGCAGTGGAAGGGGGAGAGGGGGATTTGCAAACAAGCAGAGCTTCCCCTTCTGGGTGGCCAATTGGCACTAGGCAATGCAATTTTAACAATTCAACACTTAGATATTCACAAACAGCAAGCATGCTCCTCCTATACCCCTATAGCTTACAGCTTCTTCCCAGAGCCCCTTAATCTGGCTCTTGCCCAACACCTGCTTGCCTTGTTCAATAATGAACTCCTGTTCTTAAAGAACTTCAGTCTCCATTTAAATGGTTCCCTCCCCCCCACCTTCTGAGCCACCATTATGGTGCATGCGTGTGCCAAAGGGCTCTGTCAAGTCTTTGGGTCCTGACGGAGCCCTTCAGCACAAAATGTGCATGCGCAGAATATTTCCTACGCATGCACATTTGTGGGGGAGAACCGGGCATGCACAGATGTCCCGCAGGGCTCAGTCGGGATCATTTGTGCAGAATCTGGGTGGGGGGTTGACCAAACATCATTCTCTTTGTAATTTTCAGTCCAAAATAGCTTTCAAGTAATAACAAAAAAAAAATGTACAACATATATCAAATTTGGGAGAGGGGAAGGGCAGAGGAGGCAGGGCAATATGAGAGTTCATTTAAAGTGTTACTAAACACACAACAGTAAAATCAGTCTGTATATGCAGTAGGTACTGGAGACCCATTGCAGCCACCCTATCAAGCAGCCTTTCTGAACCTTTTTCAGAAAAGGATCCCTTGAAAAAGAAAAGAAATAATAATTCAGGTCTCAGAGAACCCCTGCCAAGAATGCATTGGGGGCAGTTAAGAAAATGCCCCTTATATTGATGGTCAGTGGGGATGCCAGTGGTGGTTAGAAGGCCACCCTTACAGGTCATCTGTGTCATGCTACTGGCTCTGCCAAGTGGCAATGGACCTGGAACTTTGAAGGCACCATCAATTGGGAGGACAATAGCCACTGCTCTAGGAACCCCTATCAACCTCTGAAGGAACCCTACTGTTCCTCAGAAATATGGTTGGGAATGGCTGCTGTAGAGGGAAATGTAGTTTGCAAGAGATTTGAGTTCTGCTTCTAAATAGCTGGCCCTGAGAAGAAAAGAGGTCAACTAAAAGCTAGTAAAGGATACTACTAAAAACAAGAAAGTTCCTATTTTATGGGTGTAATAACCCGTTAAGCAAAGCAGCAGATCAACTTCAGAACCAAAAGGTTACCTGTGCAGATCTTATCAACGCCCAGCATCATGGCCCCACGGTCCAAAGCCTGTCTCCTGAACACACCACAAAACGTACAGTTGTTCTTCAGCCCCACTTGCTTGACGATCTGGTCCATGGTCCACCCGTACAGCTCCTGGTAGGACACGATCTTCAGCGGCAGCTCATATTGCTGCTGGTTTCTCTTCACTGTCTCCAGCGAGTCGTCTCTGTAACCTGAGATGCCTTCATCTACGGACACCAGGATGAGCTCCAGACCGTAGTTATAGCGTTCGTTCAGAACCTTCATGACGTGGGCAAGCACCGTGGAGTCCTTTCCACCAGAGGCACCGATGCCGACCTTCTCCCCCGGCTGGAAGAGCTTGGCAGACACAATGGTGTGGTGGATCTCCTCCTCGAAGGCTTGGAAGAAACATTCTTTGCAGACGGAGTGGCCGGTCTTCGGTCTGCGCAGAACAGCGCGCTGAGTTTCACAGCTGCTGCAATTTACAGGCATGGTTGGGCTGGTCTGTAATAGAAAGGGAAGCATGTTAAAAAAGATGGTTGTGCTCAAAAATGCAAAATGTTTAAAGCTGAACTCTGCGCAAACAGCTTACTACACTGGTGAATTGCTTTACCTGCTGAACATGTTTCAGTACTGTTCAGACAGACCTACCGGGTCCTGGACTTCCCTGCAACCTACACCAATACAGCCAGGTCCAAGATCCACCCACTGCCCATGATTAGACAGCGGCAAACCAATTAGATCATCACTGTTCTCTACCCTGTAACCACGTTCACTGGCTGTGAAAAGCACAGCAGAACAGTTAAAAGTAGCCTGGTAAGCACCTGAAATAAGCCTACAGCCCCACCTGCTGGCAGGAAATGGTATATACATAATATTTAAAGCAAACCAACCATTCTTAATTACAAACGAGGTCCTGGACCACTGTGTAACCTACACTGCAGTAAACCAATACAGCCAGGTCCAGGATCCCCCCCAGCCCGTATTTAGCCCCATCTACAAACCAATGAGATCATCACTTATCTCTATGCCAATGCAAGCATGTTAACTGGCTGTGTAAAGCACAGCATAGCAGTTAAAAACAGCCTGGTAAACAACTGAAATAAGCCTACAGCCCAACCTGCTGGCAGGAAATGGTAAATGTTTCCCCAAAAATAAGACCTAGCGTGATTGTCGGGAATGGCTGCAATAGAAGGCCTACCCTGAAAACAAGCCCTAGTTAAAGTCCTTGTAAAAACCTGTAATCCGTTTTGTAAAAAGATTATATAATGTGCAGTGTGTCTCCTTGTATAACTTTATTATGGAAAATACCTTATTAACAGCGCCAATGAGCGTTCACACGACCAGTGAACAATACCGTAAATAATTATAATATACCGTAAATAAATAAGACATCCCCTGAAAATAAGCCCTAGTGTGTTTTTTGTAGCCAAAATGAATACAAGACCTGGTCCTATTTTCGGGGGAAACACGGTATTCAGATTCAGAATACTTTAAAAACCCCAAAAGGAAATTATTGAATATTATATAAATGCAACAGTTCTTAAAATTACCAAAATGAGGTCCTGGACCTCCCTGCAACCTGCACTGCGGTAAACCATTCCAGCGGGTCCAAGATCCGCCCTCCACCTCGTGACTTGACATCGGCAAACCAATGAGGTCATCATGTTTCTCTATCCCAATGTAAGCATGTTCGCAGACTGTGTAAAGCCACAGATCCCTCATTGGTTCACATCCCCTCTCCCAGACTGAGTGTTGCTGTGTAGGGGGGGGGGGGGGGATCAAAGGGGGCCGATACAAAGACAGATTCATATACTTATAATAATAGTTCTATTAAAATTCCCTTTATTTGTGTTTTAATAAATATACTGAATGCTTTTTAATGAACACATCATTGGATTAAAGGGTGGCTTGCTATGTAATCCTGGGAGCTCAGCTTCGCCGACAATAGTTGGCAATCTAATGGAAGGAGTGTTCAGGGATTATAAAGTTGGCACAGATATATATTTAATATATGCTTTTTTTTTTTTATTGAAGACAAACACAAAACAATGCAGACAAAAGAACGTAAAAGAAAAACAAAATTAGTATTATCCACAGTAAAAATATGAAATCTTAAGAGGTCATTAAAGAAGTAATGCCTGGAAAAAAAAAAAAAAAAAAAAACGCCAAATGCGCTACTCCAAAAAATTACTTTTGTAATGGTGAAAGAGGACATCAGGACCACTGCTGGCTGAGAAGGAAGAAGGTATCCCTTCGAAACGCGTCAGAAAGCAGTGGTCCTGATGTCCTCTTTCACCATCTGGAGACTGTCGATACCTAGACCGATTGCCGCGACTAGGTGGCTTATATTACGCAAATTTTCTTCACATGTTTGTGAGTAGCTTTTTTTAAATCTGTTTTTATCAATAAATTTACTAAGGATAATGCACAAGGTCGGTGGCCCTCTTTTCTTTACTCCACCAATATAAAAGGGACATTTTTTTCCTAGCCACCAATGAAGGGGCATTCTTCCCACTCACCACCAAAGTAAAATGTTAGGACCAAGTTCGCCTGCTGGTGGCACTGCGGAGTTCTGGGCTGATTGCTGCAGTTCCAGTGTCCACCAGCAAATGTTTCTTAGAGGCCACCCGGCCCCAACAATCAGTGCTAAATGGGCTCAGCTGCAAGCAGGACACAGACTCACTGGGCACTTTATTGGGTCCACCTTGCTAGTACCGGGTTGGGCCCCCCTTTTGCCTTCATTCTTGGTGGCATAGATACAAGGTGTTGGAAACGTTCCTCAGAGATTTTGCTCCATAGTGACATGATAGCATCCCGCAGTTGCTGCAGATTTGTTGGCTGCACATCCATGATGCCAATCTCCACCACACCCCAAAGGTTCTCTATTGGATTGGGATCTGGTGAGTGTGGAGGCCATCGGAGTACAGGGACCTCATTGTCCAGTGGTGAGATGATTGGAGCTTTGTGACATGGTGCATTATCCTGCTGGAAGGAGCCATCAGAAGATGGGTACACTGTAGTCATAAAGAGATGGACATGGTCAGCAACAATACTCAGGTAGGTCGTGGTGATTAAACCATGCTCAATTGGTACTAAGGGGCACAAAGTGTGCCAAGAAAATATCCCCCCACACCATTACACCCCCACCACCAGCCTGAACCGGTGATACAAGGCAGGATGGATCCATGCTTTCATGTTGTGTACACCAAATTCTGACCCTACCATCTGACTGTCGCAGCTGAAATCCAGACTCATTAGACCAGGCAACGTTTTCCCAATCTTCTATTGTCCAATTTTTGTGAGTCTGTGGGAATTGTAACCTCATAGTAATGGCACCCGGTGTGGTCTTCTGCTGTTGTAGTCCATCTGCTTCAAGGTTCGATGTGTTGTGCGTTCAGAGATGGTATTCTGCATACCTTGAATGTAACGAGTGGTTATTTGAGTTACTGTTGCCTTTCTATCATCTGGAATCAGTCTGCACATTCTCCTCTGACCTCAACAAGGCATTTTCCTCCACACAACTGCCGCTCACTGGCTATTTTCTCTTTTCCCACCATTCTCTGTAATCCCCGAGAGATGGTTGTGTGTGAAAATCCCAGAAATACTCAGACCAGCCCGTCTGGCACCAACAACCCATGCCACGTTCAAAGTCACTTAAATCCCCTTTCTTCCCCATTCTGATACTCAGTTTGAACTTCAGCAAGTCTTCTTCACCATGTCTCGATGCCTAAATGCATTGAGTTGCTGCCATGTGATTGGCTGATTAGCAATTTCGGTTACTAGGTATTACCTAATAAAGTGGCCAGTGAGTGTATAATGCTCCCCCCCCCCCCCCCAGCACACGGCACGTCAGGGTTTTGGCTGCTCCTGCCCTATACTCTGGTTGCTGTGCTGCTGCCATTTATTCTTGACCTCTTGTTCCAGCCCTGAACCCAGTACCCTGCTGCCTTCCTCCCTGCTCTTCCAGTTTTCCCCTATCTTACTAGCACAATATGCCTTTACTTTTGCAGGTCAGAAAAAAAAAAAAACGGCACTTTACTTTCTCTTTAAGAGTTCCCTTCACTGGAACTAAGGGACCAAGCTTAACCCCACACCATAATCCCCCCTCCACCAAATGATTTGGACCAGTGCACAAAGCAAGGTCCATAAAGACATGGATGAGCGAGTTTGGGGTGAAAGAACTTGACTGACCTCAACCTGATAGAACACCTTTGGGATGAATTAGAGCAGAGACTGCGAGCCAGGCCTTCTCATCCAACATCAGTGCCTGACCTCACAAATGCTCTTCTGGAAGAATGGTCAAACATTTCCATAGACACACTCCTAAACCTTGTGGACAGCCTTCCCAGAAGAGTTGAAGCTGTTATAGGTGCAAAGGGTGGGCCAACTCAATATTGAACCCTACGGACTAAGACTGGGATGTCATTAAAGTTCATGTGCGTGTAAAGGCAGGTGTCCTAATACTTTTGGCAATGTATATCTGGTCTCCCAGCAGCTGATTCTTGACACTAAGGGGTTTATTTACTAAAGCTGGAGAGTGCAAAATCAGGCTCACTTCTGCATAGAACCAATTTAGCTTCTAACCTCAGATTGTTCAATTAAGCTTTGGCAATAAAACCTTGAAGCTGATTGGTTTCTATGCAGAAGTGAGCCTGATTTTGCATCTAGCTTTAGTAAATAAACCCCTTAGTGTCAGGAATCAGCAGCTGGGAGACCAGATATACATTGCCAAAAGTATTGGGACGCCTGCCTTTACACCAACATGAACTTTAATGGCATCCCAGTCTTAGTCCGTAGGGTTCAATATTGAGTTGGCCCACCCTTTGCAGCTATAACAGCTTCAACTCTTCTGGGAAGGCCGTCCACAAGGTTTAGGAGTGTGTCTATGGGAATGTTTGACTATTCTTCCAGAAGCGCAATTGTGAGGTCAGGCACGGATGTTGGACGAGAAGGCCTGGCTCACAGTCTCCGCTCTTATTCATCACAAAGGTGTTCTATGGGGTTAAGGTCAGGACTGTGTAGGACAGTCAGGTTCCTCAAACTCGCTCATCCATGTCCATCCATGTTATGGACCTTGCTTTGTGCACTGTTCCAAATCATTTGGTGGGGGGGGGGGGGGGATTATGGTGTGGGGTTGAGCCGAGACCTGAAAAACATATTAGGGTTTCCTCAGGCATAAAAAGATTGAGAAAGGCTGCTGTAGAGTGTCACTTGACTGACAACTCTGAGACTGTTGGGGCTGCTAAGATCACATCCAAGATGGTGGCACCCAGCTCTTCTTTTTGGATGTCTACACAAGGGAGGCTTTTACAGGTAAAGATCTTTAAATGGCCAAAAAAAAATCGTATAGGGAGATTGTTGTTGAAATGAATGGCTGGCAACAAGGTCTCTTTAAGAAGAGAAAGCCAAGTAATAATAATGTGAAGAGTATGATTGTTAAACTCAATCTATGGTTAACAGATACCAACACTTTATGGTGACGTTTCATTCACTTTAAATGTCCCAAACTAGAGGAGATACTACCTTACAGCGTACCCATGTGAAAAGTCAGGAAAGCATTACTTCCTATGAATAATCAACATCTTCATGTGCTTCTACAATGACTCTGACCTTTCTTGGAATACCCCAGGAGAAGCAAAACCAAACCCAAACTTCCTGATTGCTAACTTGTTTGCCCCTTTCTGCTTCATGAACCATACATTATCTATCCCACCCGTAATTGTAATGGGTTAATAGTAAAGGGTGGGCCATAACCAGTAAGGCCTACATTTTTGGATTTTTTGTCTTGAAAGGAGATCAGAGATAACATGCAAGAACCCAGACAAGCCCATCAATCACTCCAAAAGTGGACATTTGCTCTCTCATAGGAACATACAGAAAATGTTACTTTTGCCTGAGCTGTACCTTGTGCAAATTTTACTCTTTGTCTTGAATTCCTCCTTAAAAATAAAAGAGTCCTCCCTCTGACTTGGCACTTGTGATCTGTATCCTCATAGCTGTACATCTGTAGTGTGAGATCATTTAAGGCTGCCTGTGAAAGCTAGTCTTGCCAGATATAGAATGGAATTCAACTGTACTGCTCATTGTTCTCCTTGCTGGAAAGAAAGCTGTACCTGAGGACCTGCAGTGCAAGGAAATCCTTGCTTCTTCTTCAATCAGTGTGTGGCTCTGTGTTACCTCCAGTTTTCATGCCTCTTCTCAAATGATTATTCCTTTATTCATTGGCTCTGACATGAGGAAGCAAAGCCTTGCTCCTCCTGGTGAAGTTACAAACACTGCTGAGCTTCTGGGTACCTCTTAGCATTGGCTGCTCTAATATGCAATTAGTGACTTCTTGGGAGGAGGTGAAGTTCAATCTCCAGTCAATTCTTCACTGCTGTTAACAGCTGGGGCTCATTTAGAATGGAGCAGGAGTTCCATCCCCCGTTCAGAGCTACTTTCTGCTGCTGCCACCTCAGAGCTGTGTGCAGGCAGACCATAGAAGTGGAGGCAGATGCAGCAGCTGTATGTACACAGTGGCATGTAAAAATTTTGACATGCCACTGTGTCCATGCAGCCGCTGCTTCCACTTCTATGGGCTGCCTGCACGCAGCTCTGAGGTGGATGCAGGCACAGCAGAGGAGATGGGACTCCGCACCCGTCTGATCTTAATCCTCTGAGTGTAGCTTTATAAAAACAAGTAGTTTTCTAAAGGGAGAGCCCTGCATGCATTCAGACTTTCATTCAAATTTCCATATGACCCAATCGAACAAGGAACTTTTTCAGCAGAGCAGCTAAGAATAGCCTGATAAGCACCTGAAAGAAGCCTAAAAGCCCCACCTGTTGGCAGGAGTGGTATATACAAAATATTCAAAAAGGTAACGGTTCTTATTTACAAGTGAAAATATATTTTTACTTTTTTATTTAAACCCTGAACATAAAATAGGTATTTACAAAAAAAAAAACAAAAAAACAAAAAAAACACAACACTATACATTTCTTTTCATCAGTTACACGCAATATGATGAAGCCATTAAGTGAACATCCCAGGGAGAGCGGAATATTCACACATAAAGAAAAAGAGTTCAAATAGTGTCTTACCACCTATGTATAAAGATCACTCTCATAAAAGAGCAATCAACCACCGCTGCAACAACGTTCATGAACCTGAGTGATGAATGTCCCCAAGCGCCAGCTGATGCGTTTCGCCATTTAAGACTTCATCAGGTATATTAGGCACGTGTGAGAAGTCACTGACTGCTGTAGCTCGTCTGAAAAGCCACATTGGTCTGTCTTGCCCACAGTGAGGAGGTATCAGTCTGTCACATACGGCAGTATAAACATGGCAGGGATCAAACTATCTTCAGAGCCACCAACAATGTTTGCTGCTCTTTAAATCTTTAAATTATTAACATCTTAACAAAAAAAATATATAAATAAAAAAACTGAACATGTCATACTTTCAAGATTCCTATAAGGATCCATTGGAGTTACAAACTTTTTACAGACCAGAGATAACTTTGGAGAGGAAACCATGAGTCTTTTTCACAGAAAAGAACCAATATATGTATAATAACATCTAAAAGAAACCTGTGAGAAGAGCATATAGGAGCTGCCATTGTAGACTAGGTAAAAAAAGTGAATCTGTGGGCCAGGCTGGGGACATTCAAGTATTTTACATATTCGTAATAAGCATTGGATGAGCTTTGAAGCAAGCCATTCCTGACCTCTGTAGCTGAAGGCACTCTAGAGCAATTCATCCTCAAAAATCATAGCAGAAGCCCTGAAGTTATATAAAGGAATTGTCTCGGCGGCTCAGCTCTCCCTCATTCCTGACCTCTGTAGCTGAAGGCACTCTAGAGCAGTGGTCATCGACCCTGTCCTCAGGGCCCACTAACAGGCCAGGTTTGCAAGATAACTGAAATACATCACAGGTGATATAATTTGCTGCTCAGTGATTACGGTATTCTAGTCTGCATCTCCCCAAGGTAATACATAAAACCTGGCCTGTTAGTGGGCTCTGAGGACAGGGTTGATGACCACTGCTCTAGAGCAATTCATCCTCAAAAATCATAGCAGAAGCTCTGAAGTTATATAAAGGAATTGTCTCGGCGGCTCAGCTCTCCCTCATTCCTGACCTCTGTAGCTGAAGGCACTTGTACAGCAATTCATCCTCAAAGATCGTAGCAGAAGCCCTCAAGTTATAGAAGTATTTGTCATGGCGGCTTAGCTCACCCTCATAACTGAACTCTGTAGCTGAAGGCACTGTAGAGCAATTCATTTTCAAAGATCATAGCAAAAGCACTGAAGTTTTAATTGTCTCAGCAGCTCAGCTCCTCCTCATTCCTCTTCCCTGCCATAATTCAGCAGCTCTGCTCACCTTGCTTCCCATTCCCAGCAGCAAATTAGCAGCTCAGCATCATTTTCCCAGCTGAAAGTCAGCAGCTCAGCTCGCCCTACTCCCTGTTCCCAGGAGTGACCCATTAGCTCAGCTTACCTTACTCCCCGTTCCCAAGAGTGAACAATTAGCTCAGCTCACCCTACTCCCTGTTCCCAGGAGTGACCCATTAAGCTCAGCTCACCTTGCTCCCTGCTGTGATTCAGCAGTTCAGCCCCCCCATTTCCTGTACCTTGCTGACTCAGCATCTCCCTTTCCTCCCACCACAACAGCTCAGTTGCCTCCTCCCAGCTGCAATTTAGCTGCTCAGCTCATCCTACTTCCAGCAGTCATTTAGCCGCTCAGCTGCAGCTACTTCCTACTCCAAGCCATGTTTTATCGGCTCAGCTCACCCTACTCTCCATTCTAGGAGGGACTTATTAGCCAAGTTCTCCCTTGTCCCCCCTTCTCCAAGCTGTGATCCAGCTTCTCATTTAGAACTTCCCTGCTATAATTCAGTACCTCACTTTTCCGCCAGCCATGATTCAGCAGCTCAGCTCACCCTGCTCTCCATTCCCTGCAGTCATTGTGCAGCTCCTCCTCCCGCTGCTCCCTCCTCCTAGCCATGATTTAAAAACTCAGCTCACGCCGGGAGTGTTTCATTAGCTTAGCTCCCCTTGCCCCCCCCCCCCCCTACCAGCAGTGATTTAGCAGCTCAGCTCTCCCTGCTCCCTCCACCCCAACCACAATTAACCACTTGCCTACTAGGCACTTTCAGCCCCTTCCTGCTCAGGCCAAATTTTCAGCTTTCACTCGGCTATAGCGTGGTCAAGAAGCTCAGCACACCCTACTTCCTATTCCCAGGTGTGGCCCGTTAGCTCAGTTTACCCTGCTCCCCTCTCCCAGCTTTGATTGAGCAGCTCAGCCTCTCCCTCCTAGTAGGACCAAGCAACTTTTAAGGCCTTTAAAATTTTCTGTAAAATGTACAGCAAGAGCTGGTCAACTGAATTGCTAGGTCACTACTAAAAGGGGGAAGCATCTGAGCTCCCATCTCCCAGAAGTGATTCAGCTGCTCAGCTCCCCCTCTTAGCAGTAATTAAACAACTCAGCTCCCAAAACATAGGAGAAACAGAAGCTATATAATGGAACACAGGCTCAACCAAATAGCCAAAACATTCCTAGAAGAAGGGAAAAAGGGGTAGCTGAGCTCAGCCACTGCTGGGAGAGGGCAGATGGGTGAGCAGAGCTGCTGAGAACGACTCCAATGCTTATGCTGTGAGCTTTGAGGATGAATTGCTTCAAAGTGCCTGCAGCTACAGAGGTCAATGAGGGCTTGTTTTGAAGCTCCTTTAATGCTAGAAGGGGTAGCTGAGCTCAGCCACTGCTGGGAGGGGGCGGATGGGTGAGCAGAGCTGCTGTGAACAACTTCAATGTTTGTGCTGTGAACTATGAGGATGAACTGCTCCAGAGTGCCTGCAGCTACAGAGATCACAAGAACTTGTTTTAAAGCTCCTTTAATGCTAGGTGGGGGGAGGGTGTACAGTGAGGGAAAAAAGCATTTAATCCACTGCTGAGTTTCAATGATCATGAGGACGGTGAGGAATCAGCCCAGAACTACATGGGAGAATCTTGTCAATGATCAGGGCAGATGGGACCATAGTCACCAAGAAAACAATTGGCAACACCCTACGCCATGAAGGACTGAAATCCTGCAGCGCCCACAAGGTCCCCCTGCTCAAGAAAGCACATGTAAAGGCCCGTCTGAAGTTTGCTAATGAACATCTGAATGCTTCAGAGGAGAACTGGGTGAAAGTGTTGTGGTCAGATGAGACCAAAATCAAGCTTTTTCGGCATCAACTCAACTCGCCGTGTTTGGAGAAGGAGGAATGCTGCCTATGACCCCAAGAACACCAACCCCATCGTCAAACATGGAGATGGAAACATTATGCTTTGGGGGGGTTTTTCTACTAAGAAGACAGAACAACTTCACCGCATCAGAAGGGACGATAGACGGGGCCATGTACCATCAAATCTTGTGTGAGAACCTCCTTCCCTTAGCCAGGGCATTGAAAATGGGTTGTGGATAGGTATTCCAGCACGACAATGACCCAAAACACATGGCCAAGGAAACAACGGAGTGGCTTTAACAAGAAGCACATTAAGGTCCTGGAGTGGCCTAGCCAGTCATTGAAAATATATGGTGGGAGCTGAAGGTTGGAGTTACCAAACGTCAGCCTCGAAACCTTAATGACTTGGAGAAGATCTGCAAAGACGATTGGGACAAAATCCCTCCTCAGATGTGAGCAAACCTGGTGGCCAACTACAAGAAACATCTGACCTCTGTGATTGCCAACAAGGGTTTTGCCACCAAGTACTAAGTTATGCTTTGCAAAGGCGTCAAATACTTATTTCACTCATTAAAATGCAAATCAATTTATAAAAAATTTTTGACATGCGTTTTTCTGGATATCTTTGTTGTTATTCTGTCTCTCACTGTTAAAATAAACCGACCAATAAAATTTTAGACTGATCATTTCATTGTCAGTGGGCAAACTTACAAAATCAACAGGGGATCGAATACTTTTTTCCCCCCTCACTGTAGCTGAGCTCAGTCACACTATTGGGAAAGGGAAGATGAGAGAGCAGAGCTGCTGGGAAAGACTTCAATGCTTGTGCTTTGAGGATGTACTGCTCCAAAGTGCCTGCAGCTACAGAGGTCAATGAGGGCTTGTTTTGTATTGCCTGCACTGTTCAATAAGAATATGTAAATAACTTGAATGTGTCTAGCCTGGCCACAGGCTAACTTTAAAAAGACAGTCAAAAGTAAGAATAAAAAAAAAAAAAAAACTTTCTGCAGGTATTAGGTGCAAGCACCTACAAAAGTGTCAGCCCATATCACAACCCTTTCTATTACAGTCAAATCCCCAACCATTCCAACAGACAAAGCTTAAGAATAGTGACAAAAGCTTGCCCACCCCATTCCAGCCTTCTGCACATTCCTACTGGGCAGTAAGGCAGCCCATATCAACGAGGCAATAGGAACATAGGGGGGATGGGAAATGGTGGCAAGCTCTGACACTAACCCAGAAGTATGGGAGCTTTGCCATTAAGAATGGCACAGAGTTTGACCATAACAGCAAGGCCGTTGAGGCTGTTAAAATAATCAGCATGGCGGCACATGGTCACATGACTCACTAATGCCAAGGCAGCCATAGTCAGCAACCTCAAATCAGCAAGTGTGGAAGAACTGACCGGAAGGGTGTCCTACAGACAGCAGTACATAATTGGGCCTCAACAAGAACCAGAGGAAGAGGAAAAATTTTCAGATTGAGCACCAGGGGAAGGGGAACACTTTCCAGAGTGAGAACCAGAAGGAACCACAGAAGAAGGGCCCAGACCCCCCAGGCGTGCATCCCTGGCAGCCCCGCGTTTCAGGCGGTTGAACATACAAGGGTGTTGAGAGGAGAAGTGCGTCTCAAGCGCCAGGTCCCGTGCGCTCTGGCTCCTCTCCCCCGACAGTATCAGAGCGTGGCACACCTCGCAGTACATGTGGACGCTGCTGAGCAGGCGGTCGTGTAGCGCCTGGCGGTACGAAGAAGACAGGGCCCTGCTTTGACTTCTAGATTGCTGCCTACGTCTTGAGCAGGAAGGCCTTGAGGAGAGATCTGAGGCTTTGGATGGGCCGGACGACGTGGCGGGAGCAGTCAATGCCTGGCACTTGCTCAGGTCGGGTGTTGCAGGTGGCCCGGAAGAAGCCACAGGGGCGGCTGCAGGCTGACGTCTGGCCACGTTAGGGGTCTTGGTGGGCTCGGAGGATGTTGCGGGAGCTGTGGTGGTCTGACATTTGGTGAGCTCGGGAATTTCGGAGCTGGTGGCTGGAGCCATGGTGGCAAGACGTTTGGGCGCTCGTCTGCCTTCGCTTTGCTCAGCGGGGGACACGCCGGACCTCTTGACCGGAATAAGGACGAGTCCGCTGCCATCGCTGCTGCACTCCCAGGTCTGGATGGAGGGCGTCGCTGTAGGCGTTTGAGCGGCAGGTGTAGTTGTAGGCGTTTGAGTGGCCGGTGTAGCTGGAGGAGTAGGTGTAATAATTGGGCCGCAGTAGCCAGCGGCTGCTGCCGTGTTAAACACTTCCTCCCGGGTCAGGTTGTGGCGTCTTTCAAGGTGGGTATAGAGGCAAGTGGTGCCCAGCTTGCCCGGGACCGTCCCTCTCTTCACCTGGACCCGGCACAGCAAGCAGTAGACTATGGGCTCACGTTGGAGGTTGGAGGACCCGCCGGGAACACCGAAATAGTACCAGGCGGGCGAAGCGTAAGATGAAACCGGAGTACTTTCCTTTTCAGCAGAGGGAGCTTTGGTAGGCGGCACATTATCGCCGGCGGAGGGATTTCCGGGTATTCTCGGGCACTCAACGGAGGCCACTGCTGCTGAGGCTGACACGACACTGACTATTTGGGGGAGGCGGGCAGAGGTGTGGGTGGGCTCTTCTTCCGGTTCCTCTTGCTTCACCTGGTAGATGGGGAAGGACATGGCAGATAGGAAGCAATAAAGGGGCCCACAAGGTAGGACACACTCACGTCAGTCTCCGAAAGCCCCTCCTCCTCCGTCACAAGTGCTCCTCCGCCTCGGAAAAGACGCTCCGCCAGACAGCGTTGGGTTAAAGGAAGGAGAACTCAACCCCTCTATTCTGGAAGACATGAAAAAAACACATCAAAATTTTTTTAGAATAGCTATAAATAAAAAGATTGAATTACTGAAGATACGCTATACACATCTGGGGGAGGGGAGCACCAACACAATGAGCCAGGCATGCTGATAGGAGGAGACAGCAGAACAACAGAGAGCTTTTCAAGCTTTTCACTGTGTGGCTTATCCCGGACCCGCCCCTTCCTGGAAAACCCTTGGAAAATAAAAAAAGGAGATGCGCTCATCGGTCACTCCTCCAATCAGTGTGCCCCTAGCACTAACTGGCTCCTTGTGCTTCTTCTCTCTCCCCCCTCTGAGCTCTGCTGTACAGGGATTGTGAGAGGCTGATACCGCTCTCATAGTCCTGTTGTACAATTACCAAAAAAAAATCCAGATTTTGGGTTACTAGCTATCTATATATAGAGATAGATAGATATAGATATAGATATATATATATATATATATATATATATTGTAGCAGAGCGTCCCAGAGAGAGCCAGGAAAAGTCCTGTTCGGGGTTTATACATCTCCCAGGCTCCTCTCATACACGTTCAGGGATCTCTGATCCATGGTCCGGTTCAGGTCTTGGTCCTCTCCCCCAGGCTAATTTAAGCTCACCTGAGCAAGACAGCCTTGGCTCTTGGCCTGGGATACTCAGAGAACTTCTGTGTAAGAGTGCAAAAAGGTATGTGGAAGCTGACAAGCTGTAGGCTTGCTCAGCTTAGTAGTTAGGATCTGTAAATATTGTTTAGTTAGTGCCGAGACACGGCTAGGTTTTGTTTTGGCTATTTTTTTGTTCCTATTTGTTTCTTTTGGAACACTGTACAGCACCTGTAAATAGACTTGTATATATCACAAATAAACACCGCACTGTTTGTCACTATTCCACTGGACTTGGTATCTGTGCCTGAAAGACTGCTCATCCCAGGGAGCTTTGTACCTTCTACCTGTCCCCCAGGTTACATATGGTGGAGACTGCGACCAGCTGTAGTAAGTTACTACTTAAAAGGCCAGTACCTAGAGTGACTAAACATGGAGGAAATCCTAAAACAATTGGTGATATCCAATGCTGCACAGCAACAATCCAATGCTGCACAGCAACAAGCAAACGCTGCACTGCATCAAGCAAACGCTACACAGCAGCAAACAAACGCTATCGCACAGGAGCAAACTAAGGCGCTGTGCCAACAGATTGGTGCTGTACAGGAGCTATCGCAGAGGCTGTTTGAACAGCTAGCCACTGATGCAAAAGAGGATAGGAAAACCCTGGCTGCGGTTGTAGAGACACTTGCACAGTGGTCACCTGCTAAAGTTAATGTTGTTGGAGACAAGCCCTCAGCCATCCATGTGGGTCGTTTTCTTTCCAAGATGACTGCAGATGATGATCCAGAGGCCTTTCTCTTAACCTTTGAACGGACCGCTGAGAGGGAAGGTTGGCCCAAAACCCAGTGGGCAGGACTGGTCGCCCCCTTGCTGTCTGGAGAATCGCAGAAGGCCTACTATGATTTGGAGTCAGCAGAAGTAGGAGACTATGAAAAGGTCAAGCGGGAAATCCTGGCGCGACTTGGTGTCACCTTGGCAGTTCGAGCACAGCGGGTCCACAGCTGGTTCTTCCAAGACGAGAGGCCCCCAAGATCGCAGATGTTCGACCTAATTCACTTGGTGAGGAAATGGCTACAGCCGGAGTCCCTGTCTGGGCCACAAATAGTGGAGCGTGTGGTCATGGACCAGTTCCTGAGGTCACTACCAGTTCCCCTGCAGAAGTGGGTGAGTCAAGGAGACCCCAACTCGGCGGACAACCTCGTGGAACTTGTTGAAAGGTACTTTGCTGCAGAGAACCTGGTCACCACCCCTACAGCCGCACGGACTTTCCGCCCAAAGCCACGGTCTCCCCAGGCAACCGGTAAGACTGTTCCAGGGGAAGTGGGTGGTAAGCATGGCAAGCAAATAGGGGGGAGGATTTTTGGTGCCAGGACTGAAGTTTGGCGTCCCAAACAAGGGAAGCTACTGCCTGTCAGCAAACCAAACTGGGGAAACATCAGGTGTTTTCGTTGCCAAGAACTGGGACATGTTGCAGCAAACTGTCCATTGACAGATGAACCAATGCAGTGTGATGTATCTATTAGAAGGCAGTCTATGTTTGCTGCTGTTTCATGCGCTGCAGCACCAAGTATGGGAAAACACATGTGCCAAATGACTGTTAATAATAAGCCTATTACGGCCTTGCTGGACTCTGGAAGTCTAGTGACTTTGGTTACAGCTGAGATGGTTGAAACTGTGAATTTGCATGCTAAAAAAGTTGCTGTGATCTGTGTACATGGGGATACCCGCGAGTATCCTATAGCCACTGTTCAGTTTAAAACTGGCTTAGGTACGGTGACCCATCCGGTCGGACTTGTGCCCCACTTGGTGCACGAGGCCATCATTGGTAGGGACTTCCCTAAGTTTTGGAAACTGTGGGATCGTCCCGACCCGGTCGCAGTAGCTGACTCAGTGACAGAGCCAGAACTCCTGGCCGCTACTGACAATATGGGTTCAGGGGACTCTTCTCAGGGCTCCCCAGGTTTTCCTTTCTCAGTTATGGCAGGAGAGCTGGAGGAGCCTGAGGAGGTCCCCACAACCAGTGGAGCTGGACAGCCATCTGCTGAATCTGAGCCTACGTTGGAGTTTGCTGACCTTAATGTACACAAGGAAAATTTTGGTACCGAGCAGAGAAAAGACCCAACCCTTGCCAGGGCCTGGGAAAATGTAATGGTGATTAATGATGTACCTGTCGAATCAGGGGACAGGCTCTGTTTTCCTTATTTTAGGAGTAATGAGGATTTACTGTATCGTGTATATAAAAAAAATGATGAAGTGGTTGAACAGTTGGTGGTCCCTAAGCCATACAGACGGGTGGTGTTGGAACTTGCCCATGGGCACTTGCTAGGAGGTCATTTAGGGGTTGAGAAAACTACTGAAAGGGTGTTGCGCAGGTTTTATTGGCCCGGAATACAGAAGGATATTGAGAATTATTGTCAATCCTGTCCTGTGTGTCAGATGTCAGCCCCACTACAACACTTTCGAAGTCCTTTAGTGCCCTTGCCCATTATTGAAGTGCCCTTTGAGAGGATTGCCATGGACCTTGTGGGTCCACTCCCCAAGTCTGCCCGAGGTCATCAGCATATCCTCGTAATCATGGATTATGCTACCCGTTACCCAGAGGCAATTCCCTTACGCACCGCGTCTGCTAAAAACATTGCCAAAGAGCTGTTTATGGTGTTCAGTCGTGTTGGAATCCCTAAAGAAGTCCTTACAGACCAGGGCACCCCATTTATGTCACGAATAACTAGAGAGCTGTGCAAGTTATTTAAGGTGACGCAATTGCGAACCTCGGTGTACCATCCTCAAACGGATGGCTTGGTGGAACGCTTCAATAAAACATTAAAGAGCATGTTAAAAAAGGTTGTTGACAAGGATGGGAAAAACTGGGACTTCCTGATACCATACTTGATGTTTGCCATCAGGGAGGTTCCCCAGTCCTCCACGGGGTACTCTCCATTTGAGTTGCTTTATGGGAGACACCCTCGGGGACTCTTAGACATAGCCAAAGAAACTTGGGAGGGGGAGCAGACACCCCATAAAAGTGTCATTGAGCATATCGCTCAAATGCAGGACAGGATTGCAGCAATTATGCCGATGGTAAAAGAACACTTACTGCAGGCCCAAGCAGCCCAACAGAGGATATACAACAGGGGGGCTCAACTCCGTGTTTTCTCACCTGGTGATAGGGTCCTGGTGTTAGTTCCCACTGTTGAGAGCAAGTTCCTGGCTAAGTGGCAGGGTCCCTTTGAAGTAATTGAAAGAGTTGGGGAGGTCAATTACAAAATATATCAACCAGGAAAAAGGAAGCCCGAACAGATTTACCACATAAACCTGTTAAAGCCCTGGAAGGATAGACTGGCGTTAACTGCGAGGTCCCTCCCGGTAACGCCTAAGGGTAATGAGTCCCCTCTGATCCCTGAGGTCACGATTCCAGACACCCTGTCATATTCCCAAAAGCAGGAAACTAGAGAATTCCTCATAAGAAATAGAGAGAAATTTTCAGAGTTACCTGGCACGACTTCAGCAGTTCAGCATGATATTGTTACTGAACCTGGGGTCCGTGTCAAGCTCAAACCATACCGAATTCCTGAAGCGAGGAGAAAGGACATCAGCGAGGAAGTTAAAAGAATGTTGGAGCTAGATGTCATTGAGGAATCCAATAGTGACTGGTCTAGCCCCATCGTGTTAGTCCCAAAACCGGATGGCACTTGGAGGTTCTGTAATGACTTCAGGAAGCTTAATGCAGTGACAAAGTTTGACACGTACCCAATGCCCAGAGTGGACGAACTTATAGACCGACTTGGCAAGGCTCGCTATCTGACCACTTTGGACTTGACAAAAGGTTATTGGCAAATACCCCTGACTGGTAGTGCCAAAGAGAAGACTGCATTTGTGACCCCGGAGGGTTCCTTTCAATATAAAAAAATGCCTTTTGGGTTGCAAAATGCCCCCGCAACATTTCAGAGGGCCATGGACAGGACTCTAAGACCCCACCGACAATATGCAGCAGCATATTTAGATGACATAGTGGTACATAGCACTGACTGGGAGTCTCACTTGCCCCGTGTCCAGGCTGTCCTTGATTCCCTCTTCAAAGAAGGTTTTACAGCAAATCCAAAGAAATGTGCCATTGGTCTAGAGGAAGCCAAGTATTTGGGCTACACTATTGGGCGTGGTGTTATAAAACCTCAAGTGAATAAAATAGAAGCCATCCAGGAATGGCCACATCCTGCAAACAAGAAGCAGGTCAGGGCCTTTCTTGGCATTGCGGGGTATTATAGAAGATTTATCCCAAATTTTGCAACTATAGCTGCCCCACTGACAGACCTTACGAAAGGGAAAGACTCTGTAATGGTGAAATGGTCCTCAGTAGCAGAGGAATCTTTCCAAGTCCTGAAGAAGGCTCTTTGTGCACAACCAGTACTGTACTCCCCCGATTTCTCCAAGGATTTTTTGGTTCAGACGGATGCGTCTGATGTTGGTATCGGGGCAGTACTATCACAGGTACACAATGGGGAAGAACACCCTGTGGTGTACCTAAGCAGAAAGCTCAATGACCATGAGCAAAGGTATGCAGTCATTGAAAAGGAGTGTTTAGCCATAAAGTGGGCCGTGGACGCACTCAGGTACTATTTGTTAGGACGCCAGTTTGAGTTAATAACTGACCATGCTCCTCTGAAATGGATGGCCCAAAAGAAGGAGACTAATAGACGGGTGAACCGGTGGTTTTTGGCTCTACAGGATTACTCATTCACTGTAAAACACAGGCCAGATGTTGAGATGGGGAATGTAGATGCCCTGTCCCGTGTTCACTCCTGTTGGGCTACAGGTGTTCCAACCCTGGGGTTGAAACAAGGGGGGAGGATATGTAGCAGAGCGTCCCAGAGAGAGCCAGGAAAAGTCCTGTTCGGGGTTTATACATCTCCCAGGCTCCTCTCATACACGTTCAGGGATCTCTGATCCATGGTCCGGTTCAGGTCTTGGTCCTCTCCCCCAGGCTAATTTAAGCTCACCTGAGCAAGACAGCCTTGGCTCTTGGCCTGGGATACTCAGAGAACTTCTGTGTAAGAGTGCAAAAAGGTATGTGGAAGCTGACAAGCTGTAGGCTTGCTCAGCTTAGTAGTTAGGATCTGTAAATATTGTTTAGTTAGTGCCGAGACACGGCTAGGTTTTGTTTTGGCTATTTTTTTGTTCCTATTTGTTTCTTTTGGAACACTGTACAGCACCTGTAAATAGACTTGTATATATCACAAATAAACACCGCACTGTTTGTCACTATTCCACTGGACTTGGTATCTGTGCCTGAAAGACTGCTCATCCCAGGGAGCTTTGTACCTTCTACCTGTCCCCCAGGTTACAATATATATATATATATATAGATAGATAGATAGATATATATCTCTATCTCTCTCTCTCTCTCTCTCTCTCTCTCTCTCTCTCTCTCTATATATATATATATATATATATATATATCTCTATATCTATATCTAGATATATATATCTAGATATAGATATAGAGATATATATATATAAACCCAAAATCTGGAATCTATATATCTATATTTATATATAGATATCTATAGATAGATAGATAGAGAGAGAGAGAGATGGAATTTAGTAGTGTTACCCAATGATTATGTCTGATCTTCTTTATATCTAATCTAAAATACTAAATATTCTCCTAAAATGGTTCAGATAATTCAGATCAGTGGTTGTGACTCTTCTTGGACACCAGATACAGCCAAACAAGTACAAACCTTCACTGTACACATGCTTGACCTCACACAGCACCCCCATATCACATGAATACAGGTAAACATGCCCCCCTCCTGTTGTGTCCTCTCCACTATAAATCCCATTTCCTCACCTTTCAGCTTCTTCTTCTTGGTCTCCTTATTCCATGTGACTCACCAACACGCTCATTCGCCTTCCACCTGCTAAAAACTACACTCCCGGCAGGCCTCGCGCCACTAGTCAGCGCTCATTAGATTGGCTGGCCGCCCGGGGGATGCCGGGAGATGTAGTTCCACGCCTCTCGCCCGAACCTCTTCCTCTGGCGACGTCAATCACAAGAGCGCGAAATCCATGCTCTCCTGGGTGTCGTTTCTGTGAGCGAGGATAGCGGCCATTTCCTTGAAGATCATTTTGGTTAGTGATAAGGGGAATAGCGCCGACAATATGGCTCCGATAATGGGGACAAGAATTTGTTTTACTCAAAATGTTACCGTTTTGCAACTTTGTAACTTGCTGTTTAGGAAAACTGTTGGGAAGTTTTGTGTTTCCAATACACCAGGGCTCTCTTATTATACACGGAGAAGGGGTAACTATTAGTAAAGTATTGATGTCATTTATAGTAATCAATCAAAAAAAACAAAAAACAAAAAAAAAAAGTGTCTTGTGAATTTAAGATGTAATTTTTCTATTTAGACACTAGAGGGAGCTGTAAGACAAGAGTGGCATTTTGTAAGATTATGGTCCAATAATTTTAAAGATTAGGTCACCAATATTTATTATATAGGAACAAAGTAAAAAGTAAAGGAGGAAAACAGAACAGACTTTGGAGGTTTCTCCTGAGGAGAGAGAACAGCCAGATACAAATATTATCTGTACCGCCAAACAGGGTACAGATAGGCCTCATAGTGTAAGATTATTATTAGTAGTAGTAATAATAATAATAATAATAATGTTCTACAACCAGATTTAACATTTGTAGGATTATCATTAGTATTATTATGCTATTATTATTAATAATAATTTAAATAATAACATAAATATTATTTATAAATAAATATAAATAAATACTGTAAAAATATTATTGTTTCAATAATAATAATTATTATTATCATTGTTATTATTAGTAGTAGTAATAATAATATAAAATGAATAATAATTATTATTATTATCAGCATTGTCGTTATTATTATTAGTAGTAATAATATAAAAATAATAATTATTATTATCATTATGATCATTGTTATTATTAGTAGTAGTAATAATAATATAATAATGATAATAATAATTATTATTATTATTATCATCACCATTATCATAATCATCATCATCAGTAGTAGTAGTAGTAGTAGTATTAGTAGTAGTAATAATAACAATTATTATTATAATCATCATCGTTATTATTAGTTGTAGTAATAATAATATAAAAATAATTATTATTATTATCATCATCATCGTTATTATTAGTAGTAGTAATAATAATATTAAGTTAATAATTATTATTATTATCATTGTCGTTATTATTAGTAGTAGTACTAATAATATAAAAATAATAATATTATTATCATCATTATCATCATCATCGTTATTAGTAGTAGTAACAAAATAATATAAAAATAATAATTATCATCATCATCATTATCACTGTTATTATTAGCAGTAGTAATAATAATATAAAAATAATTATTATTATTATCATCATCATCATCATTATCATCATCATTATTAGTAGTAGTAATAATAAAATAAAATGAATAATAATAATAATTATTATTATTATCATCATCATTATTAGTAGTAGTAGTAATAATAATATAAAAATAATAATTAATATTATTGTTATTATTATTATTATTGCAACAACAATTATATTTATTATTAATAAATGCAAAAACCTATCTATAGAAAGGTGGGACATTAAAGGTGCTGAAAAACCTTCTCTCAGAATAAATGGCAATACATATATAAGATAGGAAAGATTTTATTAGAAATAGAATATAAAATAGACACAATAGGGGATATAATACCCCTTAAAAGCATGAAGTATTTCCACACATTGTATTCCAACCAAGACACCCCCGAAGATAGAGTCCGTGTTCCCACAATAGGTGCTTTGAGTTAAAGTGTTTGTTAAGCCACTTAATGCACTTTATACCATCCTGTCTGTTTAATAATCCTGTGTGCCCCTGTGTCTGGGTTCTCTAAAAATAAGCCGTTCTTTACAAGTTTTCAGAGTGCCGATCTCCGCTCACGTGACCCCCCTGCCTCTCTCCTCTCCCCGTCTGACAGCTGCAGTGGGCGGAGCCAAGGATCTTTTGCTGACGTCAGTCGGAAGGGAAGGAGGAGAGAGGCGGCGGGTCACGTGAGCGGCGCTCTGAAAACTGGTAAAGAACGGCTTTTTTTTTTATCAAACACAGACACAGCGACACACAGGGTTAAACAGACAGGATGGTATAAAGTTTAAATGAAACTTCAATAGCAAAGGGGGGGGGGGGGCACTGACATAGGAGGAGACAGGCAGGGAGGGGAGGGGGGAGGAGGACAAAGGAGAGCTGCAGATGACAGGGAGGCATGTAAACTGACCACGGTGTCAGGATTCAGCAGCCATGATATACCGTGGTCAGTTTACAGAGGGGAGGATATAGCCAGGCAGGATCCGCCAGGTATTTCAGGTGATACAGGGGACCGAATCACACAGCACAAGCACTGCGCTGTATAACATGCTTTAAAGGAACAGAATCAATATTTTGTTTTTAGGTTAACAAACACTTTAATGCCCAGGTAGGTGGTCAAGCATTCCAAATATGGGATCTGCAGCATAGATGACAATTGTCTATTGAGAGCCGTGGAGATGTGCCTCCATATTGGTCGCACAGACGAGTGCCGTCCTTCTCTTGCGGTTCTGATCAGTGTAAGAACCTATTGCCCCTCTTCATCTACTCCCCATTTCTGGGGTCAGCCTCGCAGCCCAAGGGTGGGGCTCTCTGACCCACCCATCTGTCCGTATCTACACACCATCAATTTGTCTGGCTGTGTTGGAGGGGAATGTATGTTCACCTCCTGGATATTCCTGTGATAGCCTGTTTTCATATTGATCTCTCTCTAACCGCGCACCCCCCATAGCCCCTGAAGAAGCCAATCAGGTGAAACGCGTCGGCCTGAGTTACCCTTTCTTATTCTGATATACAATATGTGTTAGGCAACAAATATGCAACAAATATTATATATACGCTAATTATATATATGCAGGGTATACATATAGGGAAGGACCTCTATCTTCAGGGGTGTCTTGGTTGGAATACAATGTGTGGGGATGTTTCATGTTTTTAAGGGGTTATATCCCCTATTTTGTCTATTTTATATTCAATTGTTAATAAAATCTTTTTTATCTTATATATGCATTGTCATTTATTCCAAGAGGAGGTTTTTCAGCACCTTTAAAATCCCACCTTTCTATATATTGTTTTTTGCAGTTACAATAGGGATGTGGTGCTGACATTTCAGCCAAGCTCATGTCTGTATATTTTCCTAATAATAATAATAATAGCATAATAATACTAATAATAATCCTACATTTTGTAAATATGGTTTTACAACATTATTATTATTATTATTATTATTATAAATGTTATTGTTTTTATTAGTAATGCAAGAACAGATTGAAGTTTTGTAATTTTAATATTATTATTAATGATAATAATCCTACAAATTGTAAATCTGGTTTTACAACATTATTATTATTATTATTATTATTATTATTATTATTATTATTATTATAAATGTTTTTGTTTTATTAGTAATGTTACAAGAACAGATTGAAGTTTTGTAGACTTAATATTATTATTAATAATAACAAATTGTAAATCTGGTTTTACAACATTATTATTATTATTATTATTATTATTATAAATGTTTTTGTTTTTATTAGTAATTTTGTAAGAACAGATTGAAGTTTTGTAAACTTAATATTATTATTATTATTATTATTATTATTATTATTATTATTAATAATAATAATAATAATAATAATAATAAAATACCAACAATAATATACCAGGGCTCTCCCATTATGAATGTAGAAGAAGTAAGAATTGTAATTTAGTATTATTTTTTTTTTCTATTTAGTAGTTAGTATAGTATTGGTGTCATTTAAAATAGCCGACAGCTTTTTTTTTTTTTTTTTTACCTGTCCCACTCTGGATTGTAACAGCTGAAATCCTATTGGTTGTGGATTAAAAAAAAAAAAAGAATACAAAAATCCATCTTGTGAATCTAAGCTGAAATTTTGCATTTAGACACAAGAGGGAGCCATAAAACCAGATTGACATTTTGTAAAATAATTATTTTTAAAGTTATTAATAATTACAGCAACAGGAAAATGTATTATTAATATTATTATTGGTATTAATAATAATAATCTTATAAAATGTCAATCTGGTCTTACAACATTATTATATTATCATAATTAATATTATTAATAATATTTTTGTATTATAAAACCAGATTTGCATTTGTAATATTATTTTTATTACTATTATTAACAATAACAATAATCTTACAAAATGTCAGCCTGGTCTTACAGTATTATTATTATTATTGTTAAAATATAATACAGAATTTTTATAATGCCAACACTTTTCACAGCGTTTTACAACTTTAAAGGAGAAGTACACCCAAAGCTTGTTCTGGCTGTAGACATGTGCATGACCAAAAAAAAGGTGTTTTTCGTTTAGATTTATTAATCTACTTATTTAGTTTCATTAAATTCGGTTGATTCGTTGAATTCGTATTCGGAATTCAATTTATGTCTTTTTCAAATTTTCTTTGAATTTACCGATTTTTTTTTTTCGATTAGAAAAGTTTGAATCTATGAATTTTGAATCGGCCGAATCGAATCCTGCAATCACTGAGCAGCAAATGAGATCACCTGTGATGTGTTTCAGTTATCTTACAAACCTGGCCTGTTAGTGGGTCCTGAGGACAGGAGATGAGAACCGCTGATCTAGAGGTAAGCGACCGTCTGAAAAATTGTGCTTCAGATTTTTTTTTTTTTTAAATCATGAACCCACAAATTTCAGAATTTTTTAAAAAAGGTGTGTATTACAGAGCAGAAAATCATACAAAGTTGTGCGGAATGTTTTGGTAAATTTTCCATTCAAATAAATGAAAATGTATCAAAATGTGAAATTAGAGCTGATCCTGGCTTGATATATCAGGGCACAAGGGCAGTCCGAACCGGTTCAATAAAAATCTGTGAATGCTGACTAGTTCCCCCGGTCTTAGCTCCATTAGATCTAGTCTTGGATAGGCTATTGGGTTAAAGCAAGGATTCAATTGGACAGCATGTCCCCACCTTCGGAAAGGGCTCAGTATTCTGGAGAAGGGATGAGTTGGGGGCATCTCCTTTGGCCGTATATGCAGATGTACAGTGCCTTGAAAAAGTCTTCATACCCCTTGAAATTTTCCACATTTTGTCATGTTACAACCAAAAACGTAAACATATTTTATTAGGATTTTATGTGATAGACCAACACAAAGTGGCTCATAATTGTGAAGTGGAAGGAAAAAGATAAATGGCTTTCAAAATATTTTTTACAAATAAATATGTGAAAAGTGTGGGGGGACATTTGTATGGCGCCCCCCGGAGTCAATACTTTGTAGAACCCCCTTTCACTGCAATTACAGCTGCAAGTCTTTTTGGGGATGTCTCTACCAGCTTTGCACATCTAGAGAGGGACATTTTTGCCCATTCTTCTTCTTTGTAAAATATCTCAAGCTCTGTCAGATTGGATGGAGAACGTCTGTGAACAGCAATTTTTCAAGTCTTGCCACAGATTCTCAATTGGATTTAGGTCTGGACTGTGACTGGGCCATTCTAACACATGAATATGTTTTGATCTAAACCATTCCATTGTAGCTCTGGCTGTATGTTTCGGGTCGTTGTCCTGCTGGAAGGTGAACCTCCACCCCAGTCTCAAGTCTTTTGGAGACTCTAACAGGTTTTCTTCTAAGATTGTCCTGTATTTGGCTCCATCCATCTTGCCATCAACTCTGACCAGCTTCCCTGCCCCTGCTGAAGAAAAGCATCCCCACAACATGATTCTGCCACCAACATGTTTCACGGTGGGGATGGTGTGTTCAGGGTGATGTGCAGTGTTAGTTTTCCACCACACATAGCATTTTGCTTTTAGGCCACAAAGTTCAATTTTGGTCTCATCTGACCAGATCACCTTCTTCCACATGATTGCTGTGTCCTCCACATGGCTTCTCACAAACTGCAAATGGGACTTCTTATGACTAGGGCTGCGCATCTTCACTGGCCTCACGATTCGATTCGATTACGATTATCAAGTCAACGATTCGATTCGATTCGATTCCGCGATGCATCACGATGCATCACGATTACAGCGCAAGTCCGCAAGTTCTCATGGTTTTCATCAAAAAAAATTCAAGTAGTCAGGAGGACTCCATTTTTTTTATTCTATCTGTTCTTAAGAAAAAAAGAGACAGCAGAGGAGCTCCAGGCTCTCTTCCACAATACATGCTACAGGAGATGATCAGAGACTGCAGACATGCTACAGGAGATGATCAGAGACTGCAGACATGCTACAGGAGATGATCAGAGACTGCAGACATGCTACAGGAGATGATCAGAGACTGCAGACATGCTACAGGAGATGATCAGAGACTGCAGACATGCTACAGGAGATGATCAGAGACTGCAGACATGCTACAGGAGATGATCAGAGACTGCAGACATGCTACAGGAGATGATCAGAGACTGCGGACATGCTACAGGAGATGATCAGAGACTGCGGACATGCTACAGGAGATGATCAGAGACTGCGGACATGCTACAGGAGATGGTAAGAGACTGCGGACATGCTACAGGAGATGGTCAGAGACTGCGGACATGCTATAGGAGATGGTCAGAGACTGCGGACATGCTACAGGAGATGGTCAGAGACTGCGGACATGCTACAGGAGATGGTCAGAGACTGCGGACATGCTACAGGAGATGTCAGACTGCGGACATGCTACAGGAGATGGTCAGAGACTGCGGACATGCTACAGGAGATGGTCAGAGACTGCGGACATGCTACAGGAGATGGTCAGAGACTGCGGACATGCTACAGGAGATGGTCAGAGACTGCGGACATGCTACAGGAGATGGTCAGAGACTGCGGACATGCTACAGGAGATGGTCAGAGACTGCGGACATGCTACAGGAGATGGTCAGAGACTGCGGACATGCTACAGGAGATGTCAGACTGCGGACATGCTACAGGAGATGGTCAGAGACTGCGGACATGCTACAGGAGATGGTCAGAGACTGCGGACATGCTACAGGAGATGGTCAGAGACTGCGGACATGCTACAGGAGATGGTCAGAGACTGCGGACATGCTACAGGAGATGGTCAGAGACTGCGGACATGCTACAGGAGATGGTCAGAGACTGCGGACATGCTACAGGAGATGGTCAGAGACTGCAGACATGCTACAGGAGATGGTCAGAGACTGCAGACATGCTACAGGAGATGGTCAGAGACTGCGGACATGCTACAGAAGATGGTCAGAGACTGCGGACATGCTACAGGAGATGGTCAGAGACTGCGGACATGCTACAGGAGATGGTCAGAGACTGCGGACATGCTACAGGAGATGGTCAGAGACTGCGGACATGCTACAGGAGATGGTCAGAGACTGCGGACATGCTACAGGAGATGGTCAGAGACTGCGGACATGCTACAGGAGATGGTCAGAGACTGCGGACATGCTACAGGAGATGGTCAGAGACTGCGGACATGCTACAGGAGATGGTCAGAGACTGCGGACATGCTACAGGAGATGGTCAGAGACTGCGGACATGCTACAGGAGATGGTCAGAGACTGCGGACATGCTACAGGAGATGGTCAGAGACTGCGGACATGCTACAGGAGATGGTCAGAGACTGCGGACATGCTACAGGAGATGGTCAGAGACTGCAGACATGCTACAGGAGATGGTCAGAGACTGCAGACATGCTACAGGAGATGGTCAGAGACTGCGGACATGCTACAGGAGATGGTCAGAGACTGCAGACATGCTACAGGAGATGGTCAGAGACTGCGGACATGCTACAGAAGATGGTCAGAGACTGCGGACATGCTACAGGAGATGGTCAGAGACTGCGGACATGCTACAGGAGATGGTCAGAGACTGCGGACATGCTACAGGAGATGGTCAGAGACTGCGGACATGCTACAGGAGATGGTCAGAGACTGCGGACATGCTACAGGAGATGGTCAGAGACTGCGGACATGCTACAGGAGATGGTCAGAGACTGCGGACATGCTACAGGAGATGGTCAGAGACTGCGGACATGCTACAGGAGATGGTCAGAGACTGCGGACATGCTACAGGAGATGGTCAGAGACTGCGGACATGCTACAGGAGATGGTCAGAGACTGCAGACATGCTACAGGAGATGGTCAGAGACTGCGGACATGCTACAGGAGATGGTCAGAGACTGCGGACATGCTACAGGAGATGGTCAGAGACTGCAGACATGCTACAGGAGATGGTCAGAGACTGCAGACATGCTACAGGAGATGGTCAGAGACTGCGGACATGGTACAGGAGATGAGCACAGACTGCGGACATGCTACAGGAGATGGGCACAGCGCCCCCTCCCCCCTCTGTACTCACATGCTGCTCTGCCGGTGGCAGCCTGTAATGAGCAGGGCGATCTGCCTGCTCACCATCTCCCCCCGATCTCCATTTGTGCGGCCGGTGTTCCGCCGGTTGTCACATCTGAGGTGGGCAGTGAATTCTCCCGGGAGAGCGCTCCGTGCGTAAAGCTGTTATTAGTGTGTATATTGCGGTCATGTGACACTCGGCCGCGCCTCCCTCCTCTCACGTCTCTCCTGATGTCAGCCCCGCCCGCCTCTCTTCTGACCTGATAGCTCCAGTCAGTGGGCGGAGCTGACATCAGGAGAGACGTGAGAGGAGGGAGGCACGGCCGAGTGTCACATGACCGCAATATACACACTAATAACAGCTTTACGCACGGAGCGCTCTCCCGGGAGGGGGCGGGGCCAGAAATCGATTATTCGGGTCGCATGCATCGATGCCGCATCGGGGACACCCGAATCGCGATGCATCGATGCTGCGATTAATTTCAGCAGCCCTACTTATGACTTTCTTTCAACAATGTCTTTCTTCTTGTCACTCTTCCATAAAGGCCAGATTTGTGGAGAACACGACTAATAGTTGTCCTGTGGACAGATTCTCCCACCTGAGCTGTGGATCTCTGCAGCTCCTCCAGAGTTACCATGGACCTCTTGGCTCTTCTCTGATGAATGCTCTCCTTGCCCGGCCGGTCAGTTTAGGTGGACGGCCATGTCTTGGTAGGTTTGCAGTTGTGCCATACTCTTTCCATTTTCGGATGATGGATTGAACAGAGCTTCGTGAGATGTTCAAAGCTTGGGATATTTTTTTATAACCTAACCCTGCTTTATACTTCTCCACAACTTTAGCCCTGACCTGTCTGGTGTGTTCCTTGGCCTTCATGATGCTGTTTGTTCACTAAGGTTCTCTAACAAACCTCTGTGAGCTTTACAGAACAGCTGTATTTATACTGAGATTAAATTACACACAAGTGAACTCTATTTACTAATTAGGTGACTTCTGAAGGCAATTGGTTCCATCAGATTTTAGTTAGGGGTATCATAGTAAAGGGGGCTGAATACAAATTCACGCCATACTTTTCACATATTTATTTGTAAAAAATGTTGAAAACTATTTATCATTTTCCTTCCACTTCACAATTATGTGCCACTTTGTGTTGGTCTATCACAAAAAACCCCCAATAAAATACATTTACATTTTTGGTTGTAACGTGACAAAATGTGGAAAATTTCAAGGGGTATGAATACTTTTTCAAGGCACTGTATATGTTGGGAGACGTAATAATTGATGGCATATCAGTTTTTATTTGGTGCATATACTTGCTTAGGTTGTGAAACAGAGCATGGTTGTACTTCAAGTTCAATTTCGACTGGGAGAGGAGACTGGTCTCCCGGTCGATGCCTCTTACGGAGAAACGCAGCGTCGGGCGGAGCTACAGGACCTGACGTCACCACACTTCAGCTGGTTAGCTTCACCGCGGCGGAGCTGTTGGTTTCGTTTTGTATTTTCTGCTGTACCTTTGGATGTCGGCTACCCATCGTTTTTAAATAAAAGAGGTTTTAATTTACTACACTATGGGGGGACCTCCTGTTCTTGTAATCTCTCCCCATACATCACGAGTGATCCCGCAGAGGTACAGTTCACTACGCCGTGACCACGGTGCTCGAGAAGGGTCTAAGGCGGATTGAAGTCTCTGTGTGAAATCAAAACCAGCTGTTCCTGCCTACAAGATCCGGCATATCTGAGCCCTGAAGACCCCCGTAATAGGGGTCCCGCGCATCTGGCAAGCGGCCTTTTTTTACCATTATCTGGCTTGTTTGACACAAAGAAGATTGCATTTCATATTTGAAGAAAGGATTGCTTATATAGGAAAAGTGTACACCGTTTGGGATTATTTTCAGGACTTTTTATTAGCTATCTGTTCTTTTGGTGGACTGCACATTATAGAATTCATTAATTTATTGCTTTTATTCACGTTTAAAGTTTGGATAATGCTGAATATTTATACTTAGTTTGGAGGTGAACCTTTCACCGGTGTGCTTTGCATTAGTAGCGTACCCGATTTTATTCATTATTTGGAATTTATTTGTGCAGACTTCATGCTAAAACATAAACACATATTGATAAGATGTGGCACATCAAGCTGAAGGCAACATCTATACGTGTTGTTGACGACACGCGTTGGGCGGCACAGTGGTGTAGTGGGCAGCACTTTCGCCTAGCAGTAAGAAGGGTCGTTGGTTCGAATCCCGACCACGACACTACCTGCCTGGAGTTTGCATGTTCTCCCTGTGCCTGCGTGGGTTTCCTCCGGGTACTCCGGTTTCCTCCTCCACTCCAAAGACATGCTGGTGGGTTAATTGGATCCTGTCTAAATTGTCCCTAGTGTGTATGAATGTGAGTTAGGAACCTTAGATTGTAAGCTCCTTGAGGGTTAGGGACTGATGTGAATGTACAATGTATATGTAAAGCGCTGCGTAAATTGACGGCGCTATATAAGTAACTGAAATAAATAAATAAACATATTGATAAGATGACACACATAAAGCTGAAAAATCATCTGTACATGCGAAAGTGGAAAAAAATCAAATAGTATTAGGTCATCTTCTACATTTTTTCATTAATTGCTTTTTTGTTGATTTAAAACAGGAAACACTGCAACTGGCCACTAGATGGCGCAAAGTAACAAAGGAATTTTCTATAATACCTAGCACCATCTAGTGGACAAATGCTGTATATTTCATTTTAAATTAATGAAAAACATTTGACCAGCACAGGAAGTAGCCTAATACCATTCGTTTTTGGTTTTTACTCCTTTCATGCAGAACGAATGTACATGCAGTTGCTATGTAAACATTTTTTTTTGTATAACTACAACCCATAGTGTCCTGTCTGGAACTTATTTGTGCAAACTTAGTGCTAAAACATAAACACAGATTAATAAAATGACTCACATAAATCTGAAAACTCATCTATACATGCGAAAGTGGCAAAGAAAAACAAAAGTTATCAGGTCACCTTCTGAGCTTTTTCTTTTATTGCTTTTCGTTGTTTTAAAACAGGAAATACTGCAACTGGCCACTAGACCGGTCGGTAACCGGTACTATAGAAGGGACGGACTGCACCTAAATGAGGAGGGTGCAGATCTGCTGGGAATGAAGATGGCCAAAACGTTAGAGGGGTTTTTAAACTAGGCAATGGGGGGGAGGGTCCAGAGACAGTGATAGCCAGCGCGGAAGATATTCCAGAGGGTAGTATTGGGGGCATTAGTGGTAGGTTAACCAAAGCACAAAAACACAAGGTGAGTATAGTAGCAAGTCCAAGTTGCAATCTTGAAACACCCAATACGAGGACAATATGCGACCGGTCTAAACTATGTGGCATGTTCACCAATGCCAGGAGCCTGGCGGACAAGATGGGTGAACTAGAGATACTGTTGTACAAGGAGGATTTGGATTTTGTGGGAATTTCAGAGACCTGGTTCAACAGCTCTCATGATTGGCTGGCAAACATTCAAGGGTATACCCTATACCGCAAGGATAGAGAGGGTAAAAAAGGGGGAGGGGTATGCCTATATATCAAGAATAATGTACAAGTGAATGTGAGAGATGACATCACTGAGGGGGCTAGGGAGGAGGTGGAATCTTTATGGGTAGAGCTCCAAAGGGATGAAGCTAAGGGGAAAATAATACTGGGAGTATGCTATAGGCCCCCTAACCTGAGGGAGGAAGTGGAGACGGATCTCCTATCACAAATTGGATTAGCAGCAAGGATGGGAAGTGTTATCATAATGGGGGATTTTAATTATCCAGACATAGACTGGGCGGAGGGAACCGCGCATTCATTTAAGGCTTGCCAGTTCCTTAGTGTCTTGCAGGACAATTTTATGGGTCAGATGGTAGACGCACCAACTAGAAATAAAACATTACTGGATCTACTGATTACCAACAATACAGACCTGATAACAGATGTGGAAATACGGGGCAATTTAGGTAACAGCGATCACAGGTCAATTAGTTTCAGTATAAATCACACAAATAGGAGACATGAAGGGAACACAAAGACACTGAATTTCAAAAGAGCCAACTTCCCTAAACTACAAACCTTGCTAAAAGGCATAAATTGGGATAAAATATTAGGAACAAAGAATACAGAGGAGAGATGGGTTTGCTTTAAGAGCATATTAAATAAGGGCATTAGCCAATGTATCCCATTGGGTAATAAATTTAAAAGAGCGAACAAACATCCTGGATGACTTAACTCCAATGTAAAAATGCATATAAAAGCAAAGGAGAAGGCCTTCAAAAAATACAAGGTTGAGGGATCATCCACAGCATTCAGAATTTATAAAGAATGCAATAAGAAATGTAAGGGTGCAATTAGGATGGCTAAGATAGAACATGAAAGACACATAGCGGAGGAGAGCAAAAAAAATCCCAAGAAATTCTTTAAGTATGTAAACAGTAAAAAAGGGAGGACAGACCATATTGGCCCCATAAAGAATGAGGAAGGACATCTGGTTACAAAGGATGGGGAGATGGCAAAGGTATTGAATTTATTCTTCTCCTCAGTCTTCACGAGTGAATCGGGGGGCTTCAGTAACCAAAACTGCAGTGTTTATCCTCATGACACAACACAGGAAGCACCTACATGGTTAACAGAGGACGGAATTAAAATTAGACTTGAGAAACTTAACATTAATAAATCACCGGGACCAGATGGCTTGCATCCGAGGGTACTTAGGGAACTCAGTCAGGTGATTGCCAGACCGTTGTTCCTAATTTTTACAGACAGTCTATTGACTGGAATGGTACCAGCTGATTGGAGAAAAGCCAATGTAGCACCAATATTTAAAAAGGGCCCAAAAAACATCCCTGGGAATTACAGACCAGTTAGCCTAACATCAATAGTATGTAAACTCTTGGAGGGGATGATAAGGGACTATATACAAGATTTTAGTAATAAGAATGATATCATTAGCAGTAATCAGCATGGATTCATGAAGAATCGTTCTTGCCAAACCAATCTATTAACCTTCTATGAGGAGGTGAGTTGCCATCTAGATAAAGGAAGGCCGGAAGACGTGGTGTATCTGGATTTTGCAAAAGCATTTGACACAGTTCCCCATAAACGTTTACTGTACAAAATAAGGTGCGTTGGCATGGACCATAGGGTGAGTACATGGATTGAAAACTGGCTACAAGGGCGAGTTCAGAGGGTGGTGATAAATGGGGAGTACTCAGAATGGTCAGGGGTGGGTAGTGGGGTTCCCCAGGGTTCTGTGCTGGGACCAATCCTATTTAATTTGTTCATAAACGACCTGGAGGATGGGATAAACAGTTCAATCTCTGTATTTGCAGACGATACGAAGCTAAGCAGGGCAATAACTTCCCCGCAGGATGTGGAAATCTTGCAAAAAGACCTGAACAAATTAATGGGGTGGGCAACTACATGGCAAATGAGGTTCAATGTAGAAAAATGTAAAATAATGCATTTGGGTGGCAAAAATATGAATGCAATCTATACACTGGGGGGAGAACCTCTGGGGGAATCTAGGATGGAAAAGGACCTGGGGGTCCTAGTAGATGATAGGCTCAGCAATGGCATGCAATGCCAAGCTGCTGCTAATAAAGCAAACAGAATATTGGCATTAAAAGGGGGATCAACTGCAGAGATAAAACGATAATTCTCCCGCTCTACAAGACTCTGGTCCGGCCGCACCTGGAGTATGCTGTCCAGTTCTGGGCACCAGTCCTCAGGAGGGACGTACTGGAAATGGAGCGAGTACAAAGAAGGGCAACAAAGCTAATAAAGGGTCTGGAGGATCTTAGTTATGAGGAAAGGTTGCGAGCACTGAACTTATTCTCTCTGGAGAAGAGACGCTTGAGAGGGGATATGATTTCAATTTACAAATACTGTACTGGTGACCCCACAATAGGGATAAAACTTTTTCGCAGAAGAGAGTTTAATAAGACTCGTGGCCACTCATTACAATTAGAAGAAAAGAGGTTTAACTTTAAACTACGTAGAGGGTTCTTTACTGTAAGAGCGGCAAGGATGTGGAATTCCCTTCCACAGGCGGTGGTCTCAGCGGGGAGCATTGATAGCTTCAAGAAACTATTAGATAATCACCTGAATGACCGCAATATACAGGGATATGTAATGTAATACTGACACATGGTCACGCACATAGGTTGGACTTGATGGACTTGTGTCTTTTTTCAACCTCACCTACTATGTAACTATGTAAGATGGCGCAAAGTAACATGGGGACTTTCTATAATACCTAGCACCATCTAGTGGACAAATGCTGTATATTTCATTTTAAATTAATGAAAAACATTTGACCAGCACAGGAAATTGCCTAATAACATTTTTTTTTTTTGATTTTTGCTCCTTTCATGCAGAACGAATGTACATGCGGATGCTATGTAAACTTTTTTTGTATAACCACAACACATAGTGTCATGTCTGGAATTTATTTGTGGAGATTTTGTGCTAAAACATAAACACATATTGATAAGATGTCGCACATCAAGCTGAAAGCAACATCTATAGGTGTTGTTGACAACCAATGACAACCAATGACAGCCTCAGTGCTATCCATCTGTCATGTGTGGAGGGGAGAAGGTAACATTCATCCGGTGGTTCCGGGTAAACCATTCATTTTCATTTCCTCATTTCTGTCTCATGATTTCACAGCCAACAATGTAGCAATGAAAGTTGATATGTAGCAACGTGGAAACCACCAGCTTATCTCCTCTGTGCATTGATATTATTCTTCTCAGTAAATTTTCTTTATGATGCCGAAGAAACCGAATCCACTTCCTGAAAGGAGCCTCATCAATGACTTCCCGCTGGCCGAGAGATGTGCAGAACCGTTCTAAGTAATGTAATGTGGGCTGCGGTGAGATCTCAGGAGGAACAAAATAACTGGAAGATGTTCTGTACAAATAATTCCTGTACTGGGTGTATACTGACAGCCAGAATTCTAAATATACACATATATCTTTATATACTGTATATAAACGTACATATGTATATGTTTATAATATATACTGTGCATATATATTTATATTTGTATTTATATATATTATATATACTGTAAATATATATATATATATATATATATATATGTGTATATATATATATATATATATATATATATATATATATATATATGTATATATATATGTATATGTATATATATATATATATATGTATGTGTATATATATATGTATATATATATATATGTATGTGTGTATATATATATATATATATATATATATATATATATATATATATATATATACACACACACTCTGTGTACGGTATACTGTATAATAACAATTATCGAATAATATGAACTTTCATTATTACTTTTAGTTCTGCCTGCTCTCTGTGTGGGAACAGCGATCTCTATGCAAAGGTCCGTTACAGTCCCCTCCCCGCTGAGTCAGGCCTATTGCTCTGCAATCGGCCCTGCCGATTAGAGAGCTCTGCCTATGACTCGGCAAGGGATGCGTCGGACCTCTGCAGAGGGACCACTGCTTCTACACAGAGCACAAGGCCACCACACCTCCCAACTTTTTGAGATGGAAACGAGGGATACCTACTAGCAAAAGTATGCAGGCGTAGGACACGCCCCCCCTGCCACACCCCCTTAAAGGAGAATTTTACAAAAAAAAAAAATGAAGAAAATTATTTCCTAAACCCAAAAGTGCTTTTTTACCACTACAATCCCTATATATTGGCTTTCCGAGATTTACAAATGCGGTCATTTAGAAATTGGATGAAAGGTTTAGCGCTGGGAAACACTTTTTGAAAGATAAAAAGTATATTTTATATACAACTATATAGATCAGACCAAAAATGAGGGACAAATGAGGAGAACAGAGGGACATTGCTCCAAATCAGGGACATTTGGGAGCTACAGGGTCCTTCTCTGTAGTATACTGGCAGGTGACATGCCTTTCCATCAGCAAAGTTCATGCTCTCTGCTGATTGGAGAGCTCTGACTCAGCAAGGGATGTGTCGGACCTCTGCAGAGAGACCACTGCTTTTGCGCAGAGCGCAAGGGTCCTTCTCTGTAGTATGCTGGCAGACAACATGCTTTTCAGTCAGCAAAGCTCACGCTCCTTCTGATCGGAGACTCTGCCTCTGATTCAGCAAGGGATTTGTTTGAAGGGGTCCTGCGTGGCCCTGAAAACTTTGCCTCTGTAATCATGATATGATTTCTGAATACAGCTTTGGCCCCGTTCTGAAGATCTTTGGTGTGCTGGTGGCATACTTCTTGCATTGAATATCTTCACTTTCCAGCCGGAGGTCTCTGCAGGACCCATTTACACCCACGCCCATTTTCCAGGAATGTGTGCATTGGGAAAAGTGCATTTGAACTCGTGGAACCTCGGCAGAGACACCACTACTTCCGCACAGAGAGCAAGGGTTCGTCACTGCAGCCTGCTGGCAGGCAACATGCTTATCAATCGGAAAAGTTCATGCTGCCTGCTGATTGGAGACCTCTGCCTCTGACACGGCAAGGGATGTGTCAGACCTTTTCAGAGGGACCACTGCTTCCACACAAAGTGCAAGGGTCCTTCTCTGCAGCATGCTGCCAGGAGACATGCTTTTCAATCACCAAAGCTTGTGCTGTCAGCTGATCAAAGAGCTCTGACTCAGCAAAGGATGTGTCAGACCTCTGCAGAGAGACCACTGCTTCCAAACAAACCAGAAAGCATGAGTCCTTCTCTGCAGCCTGCTGGCAGGCGACATGCTCATCAATCAGCAGAGCTCAGGCTGTCTGCTGATTGGGGAGCTCTGCCTCTGTCTCGGCAAGGGATGTGCCAGACCTTTTCAGAGGGACCACTGCTTCCACACAAAGTGCAAGGGTCCTTCTCTGCAGCATGCTGGTGGGTGACAGGCTTTTCTACTCAGGCTGTGGCTGCTATCTGAAGAAAGTGAACTGTGAGACTTTTTGACAGAGACTAACCTTGCCGAGAAATACCCTGCAGCCGTCTCTGGAGCTCATGAAGGGGGGGAAGTAGCTGTAAAGAGGCTGCAGGAGATCACGAGCATTGATCTGTAACAAAGGGCAAAAAAAAAGGTGAAAACAGGTATTTTATTTTTGTTTTAAGTGCCAATTGTTTATGATACGCGGTGCTTTAGCAAATTATCTGTGATCTAGTCGGGGGTGACGTCTACTTGATAGTGAACCTGTTGCTTTGTAGTGCCTGGACAGAGCCCGGGTTCACTTTGAGGACCCGGGAAATGTAATCATTGTGCCTCCATCTCCTCCATGCAGCCCCCATTTCCCGGGAAGACTTTTCTTTCCAGTTTACCAGACGTTTTGTTGGAAGCCTTCGGCACGGAAAATAATGACCTTGGCAATATCCGGGCATGAGCGGCAGGAAAACATTCGCAGCTTTGAACAAAGTTCCAGCAGAAGAAGATTCCATCAGGAGAACGCGGCCAAAGCCGTAGAAAATCTCGTCTGAGGGGGTCGCACATCTGTGCGCTCGGAATAGGAAATCCGTGAGCCGTTTTTAAAGTCAAATTTCAGCTATGCAGTATATAAAATCCACTCTTTAACCTAACATTGATTGTATTTATTATGCATGGGGGTGGGGGTGTCATTTGGAAGCAGCTTGTGTAAGGGGTGCAATTCCTAAAAATTCACATTCATCCATCAAAACTGCACGGAAATCCATTCTGGGGCAAAATCAAATGTTTTCGGGTTATGGTCACTGCAGATCGAATGCTGTTCATTGGAAAGAATTATAGTGTGAATGGAGAAAGTACCACATTATGGCCACTAGGTGGTGCTGCTGAGGCTCCTAGGTTAATCAGCGCCATCTAGTGGCCAAATTGTGGTATTTTCACCATTCACACTAGACTAAATGGTGCCGAGGCACCTAGGATAATCAGCCCCATCTAGTGGCCATAATGCGGTATTTTCACCATTCACACTAGATGGTACTGAGGCGCCTCGGATAATCAGCACCATCTAGTGGCCATAATGTGGTAGTTTCACCATTCACACTAGAAAGTGCTGAGGCGCCTCGGATAATCAGCGCCATCTAGTGGCCATAATGCGGTATTTTCACCATTCACACAAGCTGGTGCTGAGGCGCCTCAGATAATCAGCACCATCTAGTGGCCATAATGTGGTATTTTCACCATTCATACTAGATGGCGCTGAGGTGCCTGGGATAATCATCGCCATCTAGTGGCCATAATGCGGTATTTTCACCATTCACACTAGAAAGTGCTGAGGCGGCTCGGATAATCATCACCATCTAGTGGCCATAATGTGGCATTTTCACCATTCACACTAGCTGTTGCTGAGGCGCCTAGGTTAATCATCGCCATCTAGTGGTCATAAAGGTATTTTCACCATTCACACTAGATGGTGCTGAGGCGCCTTGGCTTATCAGCGCCATCTAGTGGCCATAATGTGGTATTTTCACCATTCACACTAGATGGTGCTGAGGCACCTAGGTTAATCATCGCCATCTAGTGGCCATAATGTGGTATTTTCACTATTCACACTTTTTTCTTCAATTAATTACATTTGATCTGCAGAGAATATAGACTGAGAACATTTGATTTTGCCCCATTTGCATGGCCACTAGATGGCGTTGAGGTGCATACCTATTTTCTAGGATGCTCAGTGCCATCTAGTAGGCATTTTCCTCATTTACATTTTTTTTTAATGCACAACATTCAATCTGCAGAGAATATAGCCTGAGGACATTTGATTTTGGCTCATTCGCACAGAACAAATTCACATGTAGTTTTGCTGAACAAACAGCTATGCATTTTTTTTTCTATAATTACACCTCTATGTGTCCAAATCTGGGGTTATTTGAGCTTGCTGTGCTTCCCTAACCAAAAGCGCTAAGACTGCTTTTGAATGCCACCCTCTTCGATGTGATGGCAGCAGCCCTAGAATAGTTAATGTAGGAGCAATTTATTTAAAGTTGGATTTCAGGCATATAACATATAAAATATACTGTTTACCTGAATGATGTATTTACTATGCATGGCCACTAGATGGAGCTGAGGAGCATTCTTATTTCCTAAGATACTCAGCACCATCTAGTAGCAGTTTAAATTTGAATTTCAGGCATATAACATGTGAAATCAATGAGATTTCTCTTGTCATGTGATACTGCGTGACTAGTGTGAACCTAGACTAGTGTTACCCGGAGCTTAAATGTGTTTATAAAAAAAAAATACTTGTTTTTATATATTGTATAGAGTAACCCAGTCAAACTTGTGACTATGCAGGAAGGGGATTCCCAGCCCCCTCACACCAGATATTTATATTGTAGGTAGTTTCCATTATTTTTTCCACATTGCATACATGTAGAGCTTATGCCAATCTATACAGCATATTGACTGACTTTTACAGCTTTTCTTATCTTACCGCAAGTCTATAGAGATATCTATATCAATGCTATCTCCATTTATTGTTCCATTGATATTCCAGTAGTATTCATTCTGCGATAACACGGATCGAAATGTCACACTGAGCGCTGCCGGAGTTCACCAGGGATGGACAGAGTCAACAAGTGGCCTCAGTGTAGGAATGTTTGCCTCACCCCTCCCCCAATTGAAGTCAAGTAAAAAAAGAATTGAGCACTCTCTATGTGACAGTGGGACGGGTCCCAACACCCATTTGTCCCAGCTGTAGTAAAAAAAAAAAAAAGACTCCTGAGTGCCATAATATAAGGTTCATGCACAAGAACAATGTTTGCCCCACCCCCACCCCAATTTAACTACTGGCCACGTAAAAATACCTCTTGGCTGTGTATTGATTGACAGCTTGATAGAACTGAGCAGTGCCCAAGTCTACGTGACAGTGTGAAGGGTCCCAACACCCATCTGACCTACCTCTAGTAAAAAAAGGACTCCAACGTCCTTGGAGGGCCCATGTGCAAGAACAATGATTGCCCACCCCTCCCCAATTGAAATGCTGGTCAAGTAAAAAGAATTATGCAGTGTCTAAGTCTATGTGACAGTGGGACGGGTCCCAACACCCATTTGTCCCACCTCTAGTAAAAAAAAGACTCCTAAGTGCCATCATTTAAGGCCCATGTGCAAGAACAATATTTGCCCCACCCCAATTTTACTACTGGCCACGTTAAAAATACCTATCGACTGTGTGTTGATTGACAGCTTGATAGAACTGAGCAGTGCCCAAGTCTAGGTGACAGTGGGATGGGTTCCAGTTGACCCACCGCTAGTAAAAATGGACTCCAAAGTCCTAAAGGGCTCATGTGCAAGAATAATGTTTGCTAAATCCAATTTATTGGTAGTCCATGGGAAAATGCCCTTAACTTTGGTGGCTGGTGGGAAGAATGCCTTCTACAGTTGGGGTCAGAATGTCACGCTTACAGAGAGCTACAAAGATCATTGGGTTCATGTAGATCAGGGGTCTCCAAACTTTTAAAGGGATAGTTTACTTTCCTTCAGACTTTAGGGGGGGGGGGGGCTGACTGTGGCCATCAGAAGTACAAAATGTCCCCAGCATAGGTGGGAGTAAAAAATCCCCCACCACTGGTGTCATTGGGAGGAATAGTGCCCCTCATTAGTGTCATTGGGACCCATTGTTGGTGTCATTGGAATGAACTGTGCCCCATCGTTGATATAATTCGTAGGAATTGTCCCCATCTTTGGTGTCATTGGAAGGAATCGTGCCATTCACTGGTAAATACAAGCAAAGGGCCAGATAAAAGCAAGCAAAGGGCCGCATACAGCCCCTGGGCCACAGTTTGGACGCCACTGATGTAAATGGTTCTGCCAAGTGGCCTTACCCTGGAACTATGTAGGTGCCATGAAATGGGAGGTCAATTAGTCAAAGATCAAGGAAACCCTAGCAACCTCTGGAGGAACCAAAGGGTTCCATGAAACCTTGGTTAAAGTTGAGTTCCACCCACTTTTACAACTCTTCAGCATCCCTTACTAAACTGTGCACTGTAAACGAATTGGATATTTTTAAAAAAAAATTCTCAGCACTTACTGTATATCTGCTGTATTCATTTTTCACTTCCTCCTCCCTGGCCGCGGCCCATCGCATCAATTCCTGTTTGCAATGCCTTCTGGGAAGGGGCGGCCACTTCCTCTGAAACTGCCGTTGCTATGGAAACCTGACCTGAAACCTATTACACTGCTTGTGCCGCACTGAGCATGTGCGAGATCTGCAAGGATGAGATCCAGGAAGAAATACAGTCTGGCTTCAGATGCCCACACTTAAGATGGCCACGGCCTGCTGTAAGTTTATAAAATAACAAACTACTGCGATAAACTAACAAAACAGACCTTATTTTACAAATTAACTTTACTAGAATACATTAAGCTTGTGTATTATAGGGGTATTTTTATTTAAAAAGTATAATTTCGGCCGGAACACCACTTTAAGAATAGCTGGGTTAGACCACTGCAAGTCCAAGGCAGTTTGTTCAAGAACAAGCAAGCCTCTCCTGTCTTTCTCAGGGAAATATCGCAAAACACAAAAAATCTCTATAAATCCACCATTGTTAGGGTGCACAGACGTCTCAAGTTTCTGGCATGTGATCGAAATAATCTGTTCATTCTCGAGCACAAAGTAATTATGGGGTTTTTATGGTCCTGTCTATTGTTAAACTGCTGATTAACTGGCATTCCTGTGTCTTCATACCTGCGATTGTTAAGCTGCTGCCAGATCTCAGTGACGATATTATAGACCGTGGGACAGATTGCTGTGTGACATGTAGGAATGAACATCTCAATACGATCCAATGTCAACAACTGAAGGTTTACCAAATCCGGGAATGGCCGACGCATTACTGGCCAGATCAGATTGCGTTAGACTTAAATTGTTGATAATCAGCTTACGGGTTCACAAGATCGTGTGAGAAACGTCTTTTGCTTTAGGCTTCGTTCAAACAGCCAAGTGAGAGGAGTTCTCCCCAGAAGGGACAAAAACAGCAATAAAACCCTGGAAGAGGTTAGAAAAATCCCCTTCTATCTAAAACTAAAAAAAATAAATAAAAAGGTTTTTGTCTTAAGTTCTATTTAAAGTTTAAGGTCAAGGTGGCAGAGTTAGGCCTATGTGACACTAGCAATCCTAGAACACATCAGAGAGTAGATTGCTAAAGTCTACAGAGTCACCAACAGGGGAGCAGGGGCGGACTGACCATTGAGCCACTCGGGCACTGCCCGAGGGCCCTGGGCCACTAGGGGGCCCCATCAGGGTTGCCAGCCTCAGTAAAACCAGGGACAGTATGTATAAATCTGTGTTTTTTTTACATCTGTCTCTGTATACTGTGTGTACATGTATGTGTATACTGTGTGATTGTATACTGTGTGTGTGTATACTGTGTGGCCCCATAATCTCTGATTGCCTGGGGGCCCCATAATCTCCTATTGCCCAGGGGCCCCTTGAGTTATCAGTCCCCCCCTGCGGGGGAGTGAAGTCTTGCCTATCCAACAGGCAAGTTCTCACCATTGATAGGCTCAAGAGGGTGGCCCTTACTGTTAGGGCGAAGGGTTAGATAGGTTAGATGATCTGGGACACTGTTGCCCAGTGTTTAATTCTCATATGTTTTCTGCATTAAAAGTCCCACTCTTACTATCTTCCTACTGTGCCATCGCAGACTTCCCAACAGTCCTGGATTCCACTGGACTGTCCCAGAATGTTGGCAAAATCCCAGCATCCTACAGCCTTGACTCCGGTATTCTGCTGAATGTTGGGTGTTGTTATCCATATTCCAGTACCGAGCTTTAACTGAGTAGTCTAAGGAAGCACTATAGTTCCATCAGATAGAGGCAGCGCCACGGGACGCACAGTATGGATAGGTAAGTAATCCACTGAGACCAATGTCCCCAAATGACACCAATGCCCCCCCACTGACACCAGCATCCCTCATTGACACCGATGTCTACCCACTGAATACCAATGCCCCCAAATGAACACCAATGTCTCCCACTGAGACCAATGCCACTGACACCAATATTCTTTGCTGACACCAGTGTCCGTCACTGACAGCCATGTAGCTCTGGCTCTATAGTCAGATAAGTGACATTCAGTGAAGAACATTGGTGTCAGTGATGGACACTGGTGTCAGCGAGGGATATTGGTGTCAGTGACATTGGTCACAGTGGGGGACATTGGTGTTCAGTTGGGGGCATTGGTAATCAGTGTAAGTGAGGGACGTTGGTGTCAGTGGGGGGCATTGATGTAATTTGGGGACATTGACTGACACTGAGACACTAATACCCCCCCCCCCCCCCGCCAACTGAAACCAATGTCCCCTATTGGGACCAATGTCTATCACTGACACCAATGTTCCTCACTGAATGTCACGTACCTGACTGTGGGGACCAAGGTGACAAGGGTGACCTCTTATGCATATCCCATGCAAGCACCCCTGGTGGTGAAGACAGGGACTGCTAGGGCAGTGGAAGGGTGCAGATACCAGGAAGCTGGAGTAGTGAACTTGAGCTTGGAAACATAGCAGTATGGAGTTGAGTTCAGCAGCAACCAGTGAGACAGGTGATGGGTCAGGATCGAGTTCAAGGTCAGGAACAGGCAGGAGTCGGTAAGGTGCTGGCTTTAGGGTAACACACTGATGCCGCGTACAGACGAGTGGACTTGCCAATGGGCTAAACTCCGTCTGCATTTCCGACGGAAAGATTTAGAACATGTTCTATATCTGAGTCCGTCGGAAATGCCGACAGAAAAGTCTGATGGTTCATACACACGGTCGGAATGTCTGACCAAGAGCTCCCATCAGACTTTTTCTGTCGGAAAGTCCGGCCGTGTGTACGCGGCATGAGGCTTCCTGTTCATTCACAACCTGAAGCATAGAAAACACAATTTACTATGCTTCGGCAATGAATGGACACAGTGAGCAATCGGTGCCAATCGTTCACTGTGTTCATTCAGGAAAGGAAGAGGCTGGCAAATGGGACATATTTACTGCACATTCCCCTGTGTGCCCTCAGCAGCTTCTGGCAGTAGAGGAGAGGAGGGAAGCTGGCAATGCTGCAGGGGAGGGGGATACACAGGAAGGCCCGGACAGAAGGGGGGGAGGCGGGCGCAGGTACCAATCCCCCTGCAGTGCAGCCGGAGAAAGAAAAAGGAGGAGAAGCCAGCAGAGCTGCAGTGGGAGCAACAAGAGTTGTCAATAAGGTAGTACAGCCATCGCTCCTGCTCGAGCCCCCTTTTTTAAATGATGGGGCCTGGGCCTGGTACAGGAGGGCTGGCTGTACTGCCTTATCAGCGGCCCTGCGCGCGCCATTGCTCATGCGCATGCACATTGATGTCCTTGCCTGTCTGGTAACGCTTCTATGCTCACGACCCTGCACATGCACATAATGAGATGAGCGTTTGCCGCATGGGAATTAGCACTTGTTGGTTGAGCTCCCTGACACCGACACAATCCTTTTTCTTCCTCTAACTGACCACTTTTTTTTCCTTCTGTTGACCTCCAACACCAGGAATTATTTTTACTCCCACTGATCACTGGCACCGGCTTTTTCTTCCTCTTGCTATCCACAATTCAGATGTTTTGTTTTGTTTTCCCCACAAACTTCATCTACATTCTTTTGAAGACAGCTCATACATTTCTGAACTACTGTTAGGAAGCGGCACAAGGGGGTCAATCCGCTGTGCTGACAAGATGCATGCTGATAGGAGGAGAGAAGAGAGCGACAGAGAGATGAGTTCATCGCTGTGCTGCTTCTCCTTTCACTGTCCATTCACAGGCTGGAGGGGGGGGGGGGGGGGTTGGCCGCTAGGCCAATCAGACTGAGGACACCTAGTGGTGGTGAGTATTGCAGAAAAAGCAGGTTAGCAGGTTTTGTTATTTTAACTTTTAATGAGCTATTCATGTTTATTCTGTTGTTTTTGGCTGGAATACTGTTTAGAGAAAAAATAGCTGCCTAATTGAAGTAACTTTGCTGTCTTAATTAAATATTTGAACTGGTGTGTGTGTGACAATGGTTCGAAAAAAAAAAAAAAGAACCTCGCAAATACAATGACTCAACAATCGTGAGAGACACAAAAGGTTTTATGTGGCCAGATACGTCTGAAATCCTGGACTAATGCAGGTCTTGAGAAAAGATTATAATCCTTTAATCAATGCGATTGTGGAGCTCGGCAACAATGGGTGGCTTGACTGCAAGATTTTTGAAATAACCTGGAAAAATTCCAGCTTTAATATTTTAAGGTTTACCCAAGTTAGATTACCATATTAATTAATTATAAGATATTATACATGTAAAAAAAATAAATACAATAGAGCTTTTGTTGGTGAGCACATTTAGTAATCTGCTGTAAATGCTGCCCTATATTTCTTGTCAATGAAATGCTTCAGCAGGATCTATTTATAAAAAAATGTCCTGTACAAATGCCTCAGCAGTTGCATCAGTTGTCATGGATAATCCCCATAATGTGCCTAATATGTGTATTTTCTATGATCGTGAGCGCCATCTAGTGGCCATAATGCAGTATTTTCTGCAGTACCGCAATCATGAAAAATACTGGCCACTAGATGGAGCTGGAGATCAAAGGAAGTACACATATTAAGACACATTACGGGGATTATTCACAATGGCAATGCTGAGGTATTCGTACAGAAGTGTTTTTATAAATAGGCTGAAGTAGAACTATGACCTCTCTTTAAAGAAAAAAAAGTGTGCTGCCAGGAACCCCTAATTATAAGTCTATCTGCACTTAGGCTAGGTTCACACCATACAGGTGGGAGGGAACATGCGTGCATTGCCACGCATCATGTGTAGAGCATGCCATTCATTCCAATGGGCCGCCCTACAAGCAAGAAACATGCAAAAAAAAAAAGTCCCTGACCCTTTTTCAAAATCTCGCTGCGCGGAAGCCCATGATGCTGAGGGCATTATGCGACTTGGTATGTGCAAAAAACATGCGCTTTTAGTGAATATGTGGAGGTGCCATTAACAAATAATGGCACCACTGCATGTCTGCTAAAAGACAACGCGTTTCTGTGCATGTCCAACAAGAGTGCGATTTTGCGCATATTCCCGATACACACAAGGTGTGAACCTAGTCTTAGGCTTTTTTTTTAGTCCCCTTGCAAAGTCCCACAAATACCTGTTGATTCTGCCAGTAAACTCCACCTAATGCCGCTTTCTGTGATGTGGTGGCAACAATGCTGCACTGCTCCTGAATTCAGAGCAGAGTTGTCACTCTCGTGTAGGTGGTGCCTGATTGCAATACAGTGGGATGAGAAGATGTTGCAGGGGCGTGACATTGTCACTTCTGATTCACAAATCAACCCTTGGCGACACCTAGTCCTGTCCACTGCTTTCTGGATTGGGAGCACCGCCTCTGCTGCTGAAACCTTACCACTGTGAGCTGCAGTGTCTGGGAGGGGAAGTATGTGAGACCCAAAAAAAAAAGGATTTGGCTCAAGGAAACCCCTGAAATGTGACATCGGCTGCACCAAGGCAAGACCCAAATGACAACTTCTTGGTCTTCACCAGAGCACCCTGCAAGGATACCCCTGGCGGGTGACATTGGCTCCACCGAGGCAAGACCCAAGTGACAACTTGGTCTTCACCAGAGCACCCTACAAGGATACCCCTGGCAGGTGACATTGGCTCCACCAAGTAAAGACCCAAGTAACAACTTGGTCTTCACCAGAGCACCCTGCAAGGATACCCCTGGAAGGTGACATCGGTTCCACCAAGGCAAGACCCAAGTGACAGCTTGGTCTTCACCAGAGCACTCACAAGGATACCTCTGGCAGGTGACATTGGCTCCACCAAGGCAAGACCCAAGAGACAACTTGGTCTTCACCAGAGCACCCTGCAAGGATACCCCTGGAAGGTGACATTGGCTCCACCAAGGCAAGACCCAAGTGACAGTTTGGTCTTCACCAGAGCACTCACAAGGATACCTCTGGCAGGTGACATTGGCTCCACCAAGGCAAGACCCAAGAGACAACTTGGTCTTCACCAGAGCACTCTACAAGGATACCCCTGGCAGGTGTCTTCTGCTCCACCAAGGCAAGACCCAAGTGACAACTTGGTCTTCACCAGAGCACTCTACAAGGATACCCCTGGCAGGTGACATCTGCTCCACCAAGGCAAGACCCAAGTGACAACTTGGTCTTCACCAGAGAACCCTACAAGGAACGATAGGCCGGTGACTCTGGTGGCCCCTGGGCTACTTTGCTACAAGCTGACACCTAGTCATGGCCCTAAGGATCACCCCACCAAGGATTTACAGGAACTAGGTGGAAATGCTGTGGAGACGGGGTAACAATATGGCAGAGGTTTAGAGTAGGAGCAGAAATAGAGGCAGGAGGAGGCTAAGAGAGAAATCGGTGTCCATCCAGAGGGTGAGGTAGGTAGCAGGCAAGGGGACAAGCTTTTTTACTGAGGCTGTGGCTGCTTTTTAAAAGAAAATAAGCTATAAGACTTTGCACCTGGAATGTATTTATCTGAATTGAACTGAAAGTTCAGTTGGCCTTTAAAACCAGCCTAGCTTCCCACAGCCATCTGGTCCCCAGAAATGGTGTTCTGAGATCACAGACCAACACGCACTCTGCTGCTTCTTTGGTTTTGTTTTTCTCTCTTTGGCCCTGGTTCCTCTTTCTGTCAGCTCTTTCCTAACTCTTTCCAGAATGGGAAATTGCCCATCTTCAGTCTCTCTGGCTCCTCGCTCTCTCTCCCCCACCAGAAAGAAGCCATAATCAGATTAAAGCAGATGTTTCTAGAGATGAGCCAATCATGTTGGACTTGTCAGGAGTATGCTGCAATGTAATACAATGGTGATTCATGCATATGCAGGCAGGAGCCTGTCATGTCATTGGGTGCTTTAGTTACAGTGACTTAGAGCCGCTGAACTCCATTAATGCTGCCAGGCACCGGCAACTGCAGAGGTAATCTTTCCCTAATCACCAGCAAATTAAATATTAGGAAATGAACTGCTCCAAGCTGGAGTTTAATCATGTTTTATGAAACCATGCACTCCAATCAAATGTAAAAAGTTCCCATTCAAAGGTTCTCATGGGACTCAGGACCTGCTCAATGACTCTTTATCTTATCTTGAAGATGGTTAATTCTGTTACAAAAGAAGAATTATGTATATAGGGGTCCTTTCTGTAATATAAAGCACCAACAACTCAAATACACGTGAATAAATGAAAAATAGTCTATAATAGGACATTTAAAGGTACCAATTGATATGTCAGGGCCTGCATCACCACAAGGCAACAGGATACAGGGTATAGTGTACAGGGGAGGAGCAGGAACAGGATAACGGCTAGAAGGATCTGGCAGCAAGCAAAGCAAAACACTGGAGCAAAAAAGCACTGAATGGGGAAGACCTAAATACACTTCCAGCAGCCAGCATCAGGTGGAAGCTAATTACTGGGGTCTGCTGGCTGCTGGGAGACACCTGCTGGTGGACACTGGAATTACAACCTTCTGCCCAGGGAACAGCAGTGGCTCCAGCAAGTGTCTCCCAGCAGCCAGCAGCAGACCCCAGTAATCAGTTTCCACCTGATGCTGGGAGGGTATTTAGGTCCTCCCTTTTAGTGCCTTTTAGCTCCAGAGTTTTGCTTTGATTGCCAGATCCTTCTAGCTGTTATCCTGTCCCTGCTCTTGCCCTGTACTCTGTATCCTGTATCCTGCTGCTTTGTACCTGCTCTTCCTTGTTCCTGATCCCAGTGTTGGTGCCCCTTCCCATTGCTCCCTGCACCTCCAGTTTTTCCTGCTTTTCTGTTTTCCCCATTGTATATATTGTATTATAGTTAGGTTGTTGTGTATTTTATCACTCCGGTTAAGGGTTCACATGTATTTTCACGTTTGCTGTGTATTTTGGTTTCTGGTGTTTTGATGTGTTCTGTTTCACTGTTAATAAATTAGCTTGACTAGCTTAAAGGGGTTGTAAAGTTAGAAGGTTTTTTTTATCTTAATACATTTTATGCATTAAGATAAAAAGCCTTCTGTGTGCAGCAGCCCCCCTTATCCCCCCTTAGCCCCCCTAACACTTATCTGAGGTCCCTCTCTGTCCATCGATGTCCACGAGTCTCTCGGCCGTCCAAGATTCTCCTTCCTGATTGGCTGAGATACAGCAGCGGCGCCATTGGGTCCCGCTGCTGTCAATCAAAGTCAGCTAGCCAATCAGGGGAGAGAGGGAGCGGGGGGGCCGGGTCGGGGCTCCGTGTCTGAATGGACACAGCAAGCTGTGACACAGCTCAGGTGCCCCCATAGCAAGCTGTTTACTGTGGGGGCACTGAACAGGAGGAAGGGGCCAGGATCACAGAAGAGGGACCCGAGAAGAGGAGGATCTGGGTTGTTCTGTGCAAATCCACTGCAACACAGCAGGTAAGTATAACACGTTTGTTATTTTTATGGAAAAAAAAATGACACTGACCAGCCCCCTCTCTGCCCATTGTCTCAGCTCTTGATTGGACAGATTGATAGCAACACAACCATTGGCTCCTGTCGCTGCTATCAATCAAATACAATGACGTGGGCGCCGGGGGGCGGGAACAAGTCCTGCATTCTGTGTGAATGTACACAGAAGCAGGACTCGGGAGCGCGCCCGCAGGGACGTCCACCTTAGGAGAGCATCGTGGGCACTCGATGCGGGGAGGAACTACCAGTGCCACCGGGGGACCCCAGAAGTCGAGGATCGGGGCCACTCTGTGCAAAACGAACTGCACAGACAAGGTAAAGATGAAATGCTTGTTATTTAAAAAAAAAAAAACAAAAAAAAAAACAAGGGTTTACAACCCCTTTTATTTGTACCTACAGGTAAGCCTATAATAGGGCTTACCTGTAGGCACTGTAAATATCTCCTAAACTTGCACCATTTAGGAGATATTTACTATATACGCTGCTGCCGACGTCATCGGCGCATGCGCACTGAAGGAACAGCTGGCTCGTGCCGTTTCTTCAGGGCCAATGCTATGACCGGCAGCTCCTGCGCTAATGTGCCGCAGTGACGCCAACCACAGCACCATAGCCTGCGAACCCGGAAGTAACTCCGGGAAAGATGTCGGCCCTGTCAGCGGTGTGCCGGCGCTGATTCGGGGCATCATTCTAAGGTAAGTATTTCATAATGAGCTAGTATGCGATGCATACTAGCTCATTATGCCTTTGTCTTGCAGGTATGTTTTTATTTTTGGATTTTATTTTTTGAGGTTTACAACCTCTTTAAAGCATATATAGTCTGTTCTTAGTTTCCTGAGTGTAGCCACCCTGATATGGCCACCTCTACTGTTGATTCCGGACATACAGGTATAAGCAAAAGCCAAGTAACATCAAAGTATGATCCCGATATAAATAACGTTCATATTTATTGGCAAATCATTATAAAACCTGCCCTGCAAGATAGAAAGTGCAGTACAATAGATCTCCCATATTTGTACATATGAAAGGAGAACCAGACCAAAGGAGGAAAGAGCCCAAATTAATTTATTAGATCATAATAAAAGACAGATAACGTGTTTTGGGAGTCAGAAAAAAAACTCCCCCTTTCTCAAGGCAACAACAAATAACAATACAATGTTACATTCATTAAAAGACAGATAACGTGTTTCAGGAGTCAGAAAAAAAACTCCCCCTTTCTCAAGGCAACAACAAATAACAATACAATGTTACATTCATTAAAAGACAGATAACGTGTTTCAGGAGTCAGAAAAAAAACGCCCCCTTTCTCAAGGCAACAACAAATAACAATACAATGTTACATTCATCATAATTTACATTATATTGTGTTTTGTTGTAGCCCTGATGAACAGGGAGTTTTTTTTTTTCTGACCCGCAAAACTTTTTAAAACATTTTTTGTATGAAATGAATTTGGACTCTTTTAACCTTTGGTCTGGTGCTGCTTCCATTAGGGCATGTTTTTTTTCTGGTAACCTGCTGGGGTACCCACTGGAAGGGTAGCCTTGTCTGCTGTGAGAAGCCTAACTTGATCCAGTGAGGTCTCCAAATATTTTTGTTCTCTGAGTACTTTGTATGAACTCCCATCAGCGTCTCTTGGATATTTTTTTTCTTTATTGATATCTGTACATATACCCACCTAGTAATATCCCAACAGTTAATCATATCAGTATAACATCTTGCTGTTCAATCCAACGAGAAAAACCATTCACAGCTTTTTTTTTTTTTCAAATTTTCTTTTTCTTTTTGATTATTCACAGATTTACCAATGGGATAGTATGAAGGCTACGCGTTTCACAGACTAATGCCGATGGAAAATGTGTGATAGGACCTTGTTGTCGGAAATTCCGACCATGTGTAGGCTCCATCACACATTTTCCATTGGATTTTCCGACACACAAAGTTTGAGAGCAGGCTATAAAATTTTCCGACAACAAAATCGGTTGTCGGAAATTCCGATCGTGTGTACACAAATCCGACGGACAAAGTGCCACGCATGCTCAGAATAAATAAAGAGATGAAAGCTATTGGCCACTGCCCCGTTTATAGTCCCGACGTACGTGTTATACGTCACCGCGTTCAGAATGATCGGATTTTCCGACAACTTTGTGTGACCGTGTGTATGCAAGACAAGTTTGAGCCAACATCCGTCGGAAAAAATCCTAGGATTTTGTTGTCGGAATGTCCGAACAAAGTCCGACCGTGTGTACGGGGCATTAGTCCACTTTCTCCGGAGATATGGGGGGGTTACAGATTATGTTATATGTACTTTTTATACATCCAAATAAAAAAAATAAAAAACAATATACCATAGGACCGGGGTCCGTTTAGAGTGTTGGGGGAGGACTGCATGGGACCAAAGTGAGATATGACTCACGCATTACTTAGATTAGTCTCTGTGAGATTTGCATGATGTCGAGTTGTAAAGGAATTGGGATCCAAACTATGGCATGGCGGAAACAACTTAATTCCGCCAGGAAGTATTCTATTAGCAGGTAAAGGTCCTGCCTTCCTAGCACAGGGGTACATAAGGACCTTTTAGCTACTTTCTGTGGGATACAAGTTGTTTCAGGGATGTGGCCCATGGTCTCCACTAACATTCTCTGTGGACCCCTCCCTGTCCTATGATATATTGTTTTTTAAAATATGAAGGTGTAAAAAGCACCTAAAACCTGCTAGCAAATTCCCAACAGTTAATCATATTAGTATAGCATCTTGTTGTAAAAAACGATGAAAATTATTATTCACAGCTTCAACAATGGGATAATATGAACTCTGCACATTTGGCAGACCTCAGGAGATATGGAGGTTACAGATTATGTTATATGTACTTTTTTTATACATTCAAACTTGAAAACACAATAAACCATATGACTGGGGACCAAGAAGAGTGTTGGGGGAGGACTGCATGGGACCAAACTGAGATATGACTCGCTCATAACTTATGCCGCGTACACACGGTCTGACTTTTCGTCTACAAAAGTCCGACAGCCTGTCCGACAGACTTTCGACTGACTTTTGTCTGACTTTTGGCGTACTTTTGGCGGACTTGCGGCAGACTTTCTTACGAACGGACTTGCCTACATACGATCACACAAAAGTCCGACGGATTCGTACGTGATGACGTACACCAGACTAAAATAAGGAAGTTGATAGCCAGTAGCCAATAGCTGCCCTAGCGTGGGTTTTTGCCCGTCGGACTAGCACACAGACGAGCGGATTTCTGGGTCCGGCGTAGTTACGACGTAAAGATTTGAAGCATGTTTCAAATCTAAAGTCCGTCAGATTTGCGGCTGGAAAAGTCCGCTGAAAGTCCGGGGAAGCCCACACACGATCGGATTGTCAGCCAGCTTTAGTCCGTCGGCGTCCGTCAGACTTTTGTAGACGAAAAGTCCTGACCGTGAGTACGCAGCATTAGATTTGCCTCTTTGAGCTTTCTATGGTGTTGTAAAGGAATTTGGATCCAAACTACGGCATCCCCGAAACAACTTGCATCCCTCAGGAAGTCTTCTATCAGTTGTTAAACAATAATGTTCTGCCCCCCCCTAGCTCAAGCAGACCATAAAGGGTACAGGAGGACCTTATGGTTAATAATGATGGACTACTTCCTGGGGGATACAAGTTGTTTCAGGGATGTTGCCCATGGTCTCCACTAACATTCTCTGTGGACCCCTGTCCTATGATATATTGTTTTTAAAAATATGAATGTGTAAAAAGTACCCGTAACCTGCTAGTAAAATCCTAACCGTTAATCATACAGTATTAGTATAACACCTTGTTGTAAAATCTAAGAAAGAAAACTATTTACAGCTTCGACGATTAGATAATATGAACTCTACACTTTCACCAAGTCCACTTCCCCAGGAGATATGGCGGTGACAGATTATGTTTTATAAGTACTTCTTTACACATTCAAATTTATTTAAAAAAATGGAATATACCATAGGATAGGAGGCCCCCTGGAAGTGGTCTATTAGCAGCTAAACCATAAGGTCTTATCCTCTGTGGCACACACAAACCATAATTGATATTGATAACTCAGGGATGTTGATCAACCTGTTAGGTTCAGGCAGCTTATTAGATTGGCAGATATGGCTGATTTTTTAATTGGCTTAGTCAACCATGAACCTTTAAATTCCTCATTACCAATCCAGGCTTCCAGAACAGTCCTAAAGAGAGAGACAGATGGGGGAGACAAAGGGGCCTCCCCTGGACAGAAGGGGAGAACCAGTACAGTTGAGCTGACTCTCATGGAGGCATAATTTTTTTTGGGGGGGGGGTTCATGGGACTGAAGCCAGAGTGTACCGGTTGCCACATCCTCAGTGTAGGTTCAGCCCCCTGAACAGTACAGCTTCATTGGTTGTTATGGGGCAGACAGCCACCTGCACCATATCAAAAAATGATAATGTGCAGCTTTGCCACCTGCATCCTAGCAACCAATGATGCTGTGCAGTCTGGCCACCAGTATCCTAGCAACCAAGAACTTAGTGTAGCCTGGCCTCCAGTGTCCAAGTAACCAACGATGCTATGCAGTTCAGTCACCAGCATCCTAGTAATGAAGACCATCAGCCTCCGCAAGCAATGGTATATAACCCAGGCCACTGGCCTGCTAGCAACCAATGGTGCTGTGCAATCTGGTCACCAGCATCCCAGCAACCAAGGACTTAGTGTAGCCTAGCCTCCAGTGTCATAGTAACCAATGATGCTGTGCAGTCCAGTCACCAGCATCCTAGCAACAAAGGCCATGAGCCTCTGCAACCAATGATGTACAACCCAGGCCATCAGCGTCCTAGCAACCAATGATGCTGTGGTTCGGCCACCAGCATCCTAGCAACCAAGGACACTGTGCATGCAGTGTGCAGTCAAGTCACCAGCATCCTAGAAACAAAGGCCATCAGCCTCCACAACCATTGATCTAAAGCCCAGGCCGCCAGCATCCTAGCAACCAATGATGCTGTGTGGCTTGGCCACTAGTGTCCTTGCAACAAATAATGCTGTATGGCTCTGGCACCAGCATCTGAGTAACCGAGAACACTGTGCAGATCAGCCACCGGCATCTTAGTAACCAATGACGCTGTGTGACGCGGTCACAAGTGTCCTGGGACACTATACAGCCTTTAGCATCCTAGCAACCAACAACGCTGTGCGGCCCAACCCTCAGAATCCTAACAACAATTTATGGGGGGAGGGATTGCTCACTCAGATGGCATTCTCCCCTGATACGGCCCTGGGGAGATTATACATATCTAATACAGGTTTCAGTGCTGTAAGATAACAACGTCAAACTCCAGCTTCCCTAATTTTTTTATTGTATTGAATGTAATAACATTCTTTTTAAATTCCCTTACCTGTTACAGACATCACAGGTGGGAAATTTTTTGTTTGCAATTGCCACGTTGCTTTAATTATTTTTTATTTGCCTGGTTCACACAACCATAAATTAGGTTGAGACATGGTATGATTCAAGACAATGAAGTTTGTTTAACATGCAATGTACTGATTAAATTTTAACTCCAACCTAGAACAAAAGTCATATTGGGCTGACACATAGCTCTCACCCTGTACCTTCTTAGACAGCAGGGGGAAAAAAATTAGGAGTACTAATCTGAGTTTATGCAAGAATACGAGTTAAATTTGATCAACAATTCAAATGCACACTTCAGGCAAACAGCTAAGTACACAGAAGAAATACATGTATATGGGGGCGCAGAGATATACACATCTCTGGCCCCCAGCACAGCCCTGTCTAGCAAGGGAGGCAGTGGTGGCTGGTACATTGTGGGCGCACGGGCGCCGCCCCCCCCCCCCCCCCCTAGCACCTCCACCGCCCTCCCTTATCATGTGCCCAGCCCTTTACAGGACGCCGGACACATGAAATACTCTGGCAGGGATAGGCGGGGGGTGGGTATTTTGAAGCACGTGATTAGAGCCAGAGGCTCTAATAGGCTTCAAAATAGGGTGGGCTCGGGGCGCAGAGCACTGTGTCCCTATCCCACCCTGTTGTGTGGCATAGCGAATGAATTTTCGCTATATTCACACTAACGTTCCTCCCTGCCAATCAACAGGCAGGTAGTGAGACCTGTCTCCCGATTGGCCAAAGAATTAGGTGATCCGATTGGATGCCTAACGCTTTGGACGAAGAGGAGACACGGAGGAGGAAGCCTGAAGACGAGCCGAGCAGACACTGGAGTCGCAGCTGCCGCTTCCTGCAGAGGAGGAGTGCCGCCGAGGAGGGGAGTCGCCACTTCCCGCCGAGGAGGAGAGCCGCTGAGGAGGAGAGCCCTGTCACTCCAGGAGAGGAGCAGAGCCCCGCCACACTAGCAGTTAGTGCTGCCAGACTGGCTGCAGGGGGGGGGGATTAGTGAGGTGGCAGCCGAGCCTGGCTGCATTTGATGGGCACAGGTGGCTGCATTTGATGGGCACAAGTGGCTACATATACTGGGCACAAGTGGCTGCATATGATGGGCACAAGTGGTTGCATTTGATGGGCACAGTGGCTGCATTCGATGGTCACAATGGCTGCATTTGATGGGCACAGTGAGGCCGCAATTGATGAGGGGGGTTCAGTATTTTTAATTTTGTTTGCGCCCCCCCCCCCCCTCAAAAAATTTTGAGCACCATCTGCCACTGAAGGGAGGGGACCTAACCTTTCTCTCCTGCTGTTTCACTTTCACTTACAAGTCTCCTCCCCACCTCTACCCTCAGCTTCTCATGCTGCTGCCCCTTTAGAGCTCTGCTGTATGTAGCACTCTCTAGTGTGCTAGGTGTGAGAGAGAGTTTTTTTTTTGTCAGTGTAGGCAAATGTATGCAGGCTTGGCTGGCAGCCAGGTCTGCTTGATTTTTTTTCTGGGTTGGCAGAAATTCAGGGAGAGCTGGATGATTCACAGGCAGCATCACTAAAAACCTCCTATTTATTTCCAGAATGTGCTGGAACTTTCTGCAAAGAAGGGAGGTGAGGTGGAGCTGTCTGGAGTATTCTGAGGAGCCCTGACCAATCCCCAACTTGGATTGGCAGGGTGCAGGTCTCCTTAAATACTCAGGGTCAGCCCAGCTGGGGGGAGGAGTTTTTCGGGTGGAAGCTGGAGATGGAGTGTTAGGCTGTCAGTGGCCTTGGACGGAGCCGCCCAGTCTGGGGGGGGGGGGGACCTTGGGCCTGGGCTTGGGTGTGAACGGGACCTTCCTACAACCAATGGAGGTGTCCTGGACAAGAGGCACGGGAGCAAGGAGAGGACAGCAGGAGAACACTGCCAGGCAAGTCTACAGGAGGAACAACAAGTTGCAGCCAAGAGGGCTGGTGAGCGACACACAGTCAGGAGGACTGGGGAGGCACGCCTGAGAGGACTGGGATGGAGCAGTCTGGGAAGGGTGCAGAGCCAGTGGAGAGGACTGTGGTGGAACGGGCAGTGGAAAGAGGCAGCTGTAGCCAGAAGGGCTGGCAAGGCCTGAAGTGGTGGTACTGGGATCAGTAGCCACGTGGGACAGCTAGCGCTAGGACTACCAATTTTGCTACACCATAGGGGTGGGCGGTCGTTTCCTGCTTTGGGCCTGGCAGTGTCAGGCCAGCAATTCAGTGCTAGCTGGTCCTGGGAGTTGAAGTTCTACAAGCAAGTTTGTGCTGGAGGTAGAAGAGAGGAACTTGTATATACCGGAGGTGTATATATTTCTCAGCCTCTATGCTTTTACAAGTACAAACACTGCTTCTTGACTATTTGTGTGCCTGGCTGTGCAGGGTGAGAGACCACAACTACCAGCAGCCCCTACAGGCAGGGCCGTCTTTAATATTGATTGGACCCTTGGAAAAAAATTTCTTGGGCCCCCCTCCATGCAATTTCACTCTCCACCTGCTCTGAGACATACAATAATTAGCAGCTAGACCTAAAATCAGTTTGCTGTTTAAGATCAGGAAGCAATTGTGATTGGTTGCCAGCGCTTACAGCATATCATTGCTGCTTACTGACTGGTTGCTAGAGGTTACAGCACATATTAAGGTTCACTGATTAGTTGCTAGAGGTTACAGCAAATGATTTCTGCTTGTTAATTAGTTGCTAGAGATTACTGTACAGTAATACTGCTCACTGATTGGTTGCTAGAGGTTACAGCACATCATCTCCTCACTGCAGGGGTGCATGATATACATATGAATGCCACCTTTATTTAGATATCAATACTGCCGGCCGCAGCTATTCACTTATGAATGCCACCGCTATTTACATATAAATGCCGGTTATTTACATGTAAACACAGGGCCTGCAGGTGAGTCATCTGTACACAACAATAGGGCAGAGCTGGGCAGCATTAGTACCAGCACTTCACACTGAGATATTGGAACACAGCACAGGACTAAAACTTCAAGGGACAAGGGAATTTAAACTGGGATAGTATGAGGCAGCTGCTTTGGGCCCCACAGCAATGACAGGGCTCAGGGCAGCTGCCCCTTTTACCCTGCCTTAAAGACGGCCCTGCCTACGGGGGTACCGCTACATGTACAATGACCTTGGTGGCCAGTGTCTCCCATGCTCCCTCAACACTGCAACCTTTGTAAACCTCTTTGGCACGCCAAAAACTTCTGGGGTGGGGGTAAGATGCCTACCATGTAGGGTTGCCACCCATCCCTTTAAACCCGAACACATGTAAATTACATAGGTTCTGAGGCTAATTTAATGCAGAGAAGGACCCAAGTGAGTTTAATTACCACTTTGATCAACCACAGAACCTGTGTAATTAATATGTGATGAGGTGGCAACTCTACTACCATGTGCCCTGGTCCCATCCACCAACCCCTTCTTCACAAAGTCCTGGAATTACGTCAGAATTAAAAGAAGGAACCACATTGTGCAACGGGAGGGACACAGGTATCCAACACTCCCTGAACTGCTGAAGGTTGAAAAAGGCTTAAAAAGGCTGCAGTGGTGGAGGGAAGATAAGGGACATGGGGAGATGACCTCAGCAGCCAATTGCTCTTACTTTTCCCCTGATCAAGTGCCTAATCCTATGTAAGCCTCTTCGGCATTCATCACTTCTAGGGTGGAGGTGGTGGTAAGATGGCTACCATTTGCCCTGGTTCCATCTACCAAACCCCTTCTTTACTGCTGAGTCCTGTAGTGACATCAGGATTGAAGGAAGGAACCACATCGCACAGCTGGGTTTGCATGTATCTAACACTCCAAGAAATGTTGAATACCAAAAAGGCTGCACCACTGGAGTGGAAGGAAGGTAGGAGACACGGGCCACCAGGGATGTGTGTATAGTTACTCTTCTATAGCAGGGACCTTTCATCTGGATTTCTAAACTTCTAAACTTCTAAACAACATTTCCATACATCATGCCATAACTTCTTCCCAAAGACGGCAACATGTACCCAGATATTCCTCACAGTTCAATCATAAATGGCACAGGGGAGAAGTTATGGCATGAAGTATTAAAATGTTGTATATCGATATTTATTATTATTTATTTAAGAACAATTTTGTCACTTTATTTAGATGGCAGCAATCCAAGTCTGCTAGCTCCTGATGAAGAGGACCATGTCCATGATCTGGGCCCCAGGTTTCTCATCTTCTGGTGCGGCGCGACCTGGTACTAACATGCAACAAAACCTATCTCCACCATTAGGAGTTCTGGAGAATACCGGCTAGTGCTTAGACCCCTGTACCTCGGGTGAGCCCATGTCATCCACCAAGGTGACCTGCATGTATACTTATCCTGCTGGTCGGTAGGAGCCTCTCTACTGCTATAGCTGCTGGTCTCCCAGCCTGACCCCTGACAACAGTACCGAGCAGAAGCTAACAGTGATCTCTGTAGTTGGGCGCCATACAGAGAACACTTTGCATTTTCTCAGTGAATGCAAAGCATTCTCTAATTGAACAAGGTGGAGAGACAGTAGGGTGATGTCACAATCTCCACCTCGTCCAATGGCACTCTACTACAGAGATCACTGTTAACTTCTGGGTCTGGTACAGAGCGAAAGCTAACAGTGATTTCCGCAGTAGGGTTGCCTACTACAGTGTTTTCCAGCTTCTACAGGAATCGGCCAGGTATGGAACATACATACCTACTTTGATCAAAGCTGGACCAATGTAACTTTGCAAAAAAATAAAAGCCATACCTGGAATTGGATTTTAAGGTGGAGCACCATCCAAAAGGGGAAGCTCCACTTGTCTGCCTCCTCTACCCCTCTGCTGCCACATTTGGCACCTTTTGGAGGGAAGAGGGATCAAGTAACTGATTTTGACATGTACCCGCTCCCACTTCCAGCTCACTTCACAACAGCGAAGTGAGCCGGAAGTTTGTCCCCCCCTCCTTCCCCCACAGCCACCCTATTCACAGAGAAGAATGCAATTTGCACATGCTCAGTAGGAAACAGGCTTTGAAGCTTCACGGTGTCACTGCCGGTTTCCCTTAGTCGAGATGGCGGCTCCATCACCCGATAGCCAATCGTCTCAGGTGAAGACACCACTGGATGCCAGGACAGGTAAGTGCCCTAATAATAAATATTACATTTTTGGAGGAGGGGGGGGTAAATACATAATAGCATTTTGCACTTGCTTTGTCTTTTTTGTAGATAAACCATAATTTATATAAAATTTCTACAACTTTTCGATAAAAGGAATAAGGAGAAGGTATGGGTTGATGAGTCCGATGTGTCTTCATGTTCTACCTCTAAATCTGTGCTCACAATATGCACATTTATCATCTCTCCAGCATGACGACCAGATTGGTTTGCAATATGCGCAGCACAATGAAATGGGGACCCGTCAATCAAACGGTATTCTCAAAGATATTTTTAAACCATATGAAAGAAAAATGTGAGGATGATAAAAAATGTTTCGGATTTTTCACAAAGCTTTAATGGTAAAGGAGAATTCAGACTTATATCATATTTAAAATTCAACTCCAGGGTTCCCGATCTATCCCCCCAACTAGCGGCACCTCTCTTCCACCCCTGAAGGTCCTCCAGGTTATATATTTTATACTCTTTAAGGCTCGGTTTCCACTAGTGCGACTTTTCATGCGACTTGGGACTGAAAAGTCGCATGACAAGTCGTACCCCATGATTTCCAATGAGTACCGTTCATATCTGTGCGACTTCAAAGTAGTCCCTGCACTACTTTGGTCCCACTTTGATGCGACTTGAGGTCTATAGACCTCAAGAATACATAGGCATTGCTTCAAGTTGCGGCAAAAAATTGCGGTAAAATCGCGACAAAATCGCTTGACTTTGGGGTTGCAATAGTGGAAACCGAGCCTTATACTAATCTTTTCCAAAGTCATCAGGCCAGTCGTATGACTTAGCTGGGTTCTCTTTCCCTACTCTATGGACTTGGCAAAGGGTCAACACTACTTGCACAGCCCCGTTTTGATCTGTGTAATATAAATGCTTGTGTGGAAGGGTCCTAAGAGCACCGGTATTGGCAGGATGTTAAAAATGTGATGAACTCTATATATGATCCTATGTTGACTCCTGATCCTGTCCTATGTGTCCTTGGGTATACAATAAAAAATCCCACCAATTTGGAACACGATGAGGCAGTGGCCATTGTGAGAATGTTGTTCTTGGCTCGTAAATTAATAGCCCCTCGATGAGTATCACCTAACCCTCCCACCCTTGGGAACTGGGTACGGGAATTAGACAAACATGTATAGTTTGAGAAATATACTACCGTATATACTCGAGTATAAATCAAATTTTTCAGCCCTTTTTTTTGGGCTGAAAGTGTCCCTTCGACTTATACTCGAGTCACCGCCGTCTGTCTGCATGATCACCATATCATGCATGCAGACGGCGGCCGGCGTGTAATGATACTGTTCGGCGGCTATTGCAGCTTTCAAAAGCCGCGCCTCCTGCTTGTCTGTAATAGGCTGAACAGCTGTCAGTGTACAGCCTATCACGGACATTCTCTCATCCTCGTCCGTGGTATGAGAATGAGAGAATGTCCGTGATAGGCAGTCAGCCTATCACAGACGAGGAGGAGGCGCGGCTTTTGAACTGTTGAATGGCCGCCGAACACTATCATCACACGCCGGCCGCCGCTTGAGGATGGAGATCGCCACAGAGAGGATGGAGATCACTACAGGGAGGCTGGAGATCGCCGCAGGGAGGCTGCACAGGACACAGGTAGGCTGCACATGCACACAGGACACACATGTACAGGACACACATGTACAGGACACACACACATGTACAGGACACATGCACAGGGTACAGGTAGGCTGCACAGGACACAGGGAGGCATGCAGCTGCAGATGGGCATTGTTGACCCTCTGCATTTCTCACCCTCGTCTTATACTCGGGTCAATAAATTTTTCCCAGTTTTTTGTGGTAAATTAGGGGCCTCGACTTATACTCGGGACGACTTATACTCGAGTATATACGGTGATCTCCAACATAATGCATTTCGGAAGTTTGAGAAAATATGGAAAAAATGAAAAAAATGGATGGACGCCCCATGTTCCAATTTAGGCTGAAAATACCTGGAATACCTGCCTTTTTTAACATGCCTGCTCTCTCTTTTTAGGATGGGTTGACCTTCTTTTCCTTAAATTAAATATACTGTTAATAACATGAGCGCAGCGGTTTCTGTATTATATTATATTATAATATTATATTATATTATTCAATGTCTGTATCCTTTTTTTTTTTTTTAATACAGTCGAAGGGCTAGACGATAAATGAAACAAAATTACTGTTGGTGATGCTGTTTCTATTTGCTTAACTGGTTTTTCCTTTATTTTGTGTGTAAATTTATGTTATGTTTTTCTTTCTGTCCTTTTTTTTAAAAACTTGTTATAAAAATTTCCACCAAAAAAATCTGATTAAAAAAAAAAAGAGTATTTAAAATGATCAGATTGTCAAACAATGAAATAGATAATAAAATAATGAATTGTCTATGCTTAAAAAAAAATAATTGACTAATTAAACATTCCTTCTCCATGGGACCTCCTACCGGGATGCAGTTCTTCGTCCACGTAACCACAACCAAATGGCCTCTTCATGATTGCCACAATAAGTTTAATTTGCTGTTTTTGGGATTCAGTTGCTTGACATTTCAGAGCCACAAAGGTAGTGCCGGTGTTCTGCCGAGAAAGTTCCGCTCGGCGGATAAGGACCCCCCTCTACTGCGCTGGCGATGCGCCTGCGCAGTAGGATCCGGCGGAAATAGCCGAAGATAAATAGGGGAAAATCATCTGTACACGGCGCCTGTAAGAGGGTCCCTCGAGGGCTCGGTTCGCTCGCCACGCTTCGGGCATGGCCTCGCTTCGCTCGGCTCTTTTAGATTCCCCCTCTAGGTCCACTTGGATGGTGGGGAAGGAACCTGGACCCAGAGTGCAGGAGCCGTGTACAGCTGATTGTAGATTTTGTCGTTCGGCTATCTCCGGCGGCTGCTAGTAGTTGATACTGCGCAGTCGCTGCGCCTGTGCAGTACAGGGGGGGAACTTATCCGCCGAGGGAACTTTCTCGGCAAGACACCGGAAGACACCCCTTGGCCAAGGTATGGAGAAGGGAGCAGGTCGCTAAGTCAAGCCCAGCACGTGTTATTGAATGCAGGTCCTACTCTGATTGATATACGTTTGGTAAAGTATATCCTCTCAAGGCCACCAATATATCCTATTAGGGTTGGCCCAGAGGGCAAACAATTCATAAGATGTCCTTCCTACCCCACAGCCCAGTCCTCCTCTGGAACTCATAAGAGACCTGAATGGGCAAGAGATATCATCTGATTTACTAAAACTGGAGAGTGCAAAATTTGATCCAACTTTACAAAGAAACCAATCAGCTTCCAGGTTTTATTGTCAAAGTCAATTGAACAAGCTGAAGTTAGAAGCTGATTGGCTACCATGCACAGCTGCACCAGATTTTAGTAAATCAACCCCGTAGAGTCTTTCAAAGAAATCTTCATGCTCGTGGCCCATTCATGTTTCAAGCAACACATTATATATAACACAATATTCTGTCGCCTCATCTCTTTATCTGCCTCTAAAAGCTACGTGGCGATGAGGTGGCTTCCCACTAACAACCTGGAAAACTTAATGTTTCAATTGCGAAATACAGTACGTTCCTATTTATTATATGGCATCTGTGATGACCTGCAAATTGAGCATGACAAGCAGGTGTTTTGTAGAATGCAGCATTCATATTGGTGTAGAATGACTTTTCTCTGCATTGTCACTGGGGCCTCGCGTTACAAAGCCTCCTTGGCATATGTTCACCTTGAGCTAGTAAGCAAAGCAAATATTACATTTCATTTACGCACACCAATGAGGTTATAATTCCTTTTTACTTTTCGATAATGCTTAACAAATGTCTATATACGGTTGGTTAGAGATGAGCAAAATCATTTTTGTAAAACGTGCCCCCTTCAGCAAAATGAATTGGAGTCAACCAGGAAGGTGAAATTTGTTATTGATCATTTATAGGGGTCAATTGGGCCCCCTTGATTTCAAATGGACACCCTGCATCTGGAGGAAGTGAGTGCAGAATGCCCTCTTATGCCGCGTACACACAGCAAAACTCCGATGAGAGCTTTTTGTCGGAAAATGCGACCGTGTGTGCGCTCCATCGGTCTTTTGCTGGCGGAATTCCAGCCAGCAAAAGATTGGGAGCATGTTCTCTATTTTTCGGTCGGGAAAAGTTCCTATCCGAAAATGCGTTTGTCTGTGTGCAATTCGGACGTGCAAAAAATCACGTATGCTCGGAAACATTGAACTTCATACTCCTTCTCCTGGCTCAGGTAGATTTGTACCCTGTACTCCCCTAGAGGGGAGGGGTTTTAGCAGTGACAACCCTCCTTCTCAGCGTAAGTCAGGACGCCGCTGCACAGGGTAACAATGCTGTGACCAATCACAGCTGATCATAGCGTGAAACAGGAAGTGCCAGTAAACGGCGTTCATCGGTTCGCACTGACAGGTAGAACTGATTGGTGGCTCTCCCTGTTAGAGGGAGGGGGTCTGCGCTGATAATCAGCACATTGATTATCAGCGCAGCCCCCATGAGAGGTGCCCATCAGCTGCCAATCAGCGCCCATAAATGTGCCAATCAGTGCACCATCAGTAATGCCAGTCAGTGCCCTTCAGATGCCAATCAGTAATGCCTGTCAGTAGCTCCTTATCAGTGCTGCCTATCCAGTACCATCTATCAGTGCCTATCAGTGCGCATTGGTTCCATCCTATCAATGCCCATCAGCGCCCTTAGTGCCGCCTATCAGTTCCTCGCAGTGCCACCTATTAGTGCCGATCAGTGCCGCCTGTCAATGCCCATCAGTGTCACCTATCAGTGCCACCTATCAGTGCCGCCTATCAGTGCCCATCAGTACAGGTTTAGGAGATATTCATTTTGCCTACAGGTAAGTCTTATTATAGACTTACCTGTAGGTAAAAATGTGCAAGCGGGGTATACAGCCGCTTTAAGCAGGGAAGCTGGTCGAAGTTGATGGGAAGATGGATGGAGCCAAATACAGGGCAATCTTAGAAGAAAACCTGTTATGCCGCGTACACACGGTCGGACTTTTCGTCTACAAAAGTCCGACGGACACCGACGGACTAAAGCTGGCGGACAATCCGATCGTGTGTGGGCTTCCCCGGACTTTCAGCTGACTTTTCCAGCCGCAAATCTGACGGACTTTAGATTTGAAACATGCTTCAAATCTTTACGTCGTAACTACGCCGGACCCAGAAATCCGCTCGTCTGTATGCTAGTCCGACGGACAAAAACCCACGCTAGGGCAGCTATTGGCTACTGGCTATCAACTTCCTTATTTTAGTCCGGTGTACGTCATCACGTACGAATCCGTCGGACTTTTGTGTGATCGTATGTAGGCAAGTCCGTTCGTAAGAAAGTCTGCCGCAAGTCGGTCAAAAGTCCGACAAAAGTCCGTCAAAAGTCTGTCGGACAGGCTGTCGGACTTTTGTAGCCGAAAAGTCCGACCGTGTGTACGCGGCATTAGAGTCTGCAAAAGACTTGAAACTGGGGTGGAGGTTCACCTTCCAGCAATACAACGACCCGAAACATACAGCCAGAACTACAATGGAATGGTTTAGATCAAAGCATATTCATGTGTTAGAATGGCCCAGTCACAGTCCAGACCTAAATCCAACTGAGAATCTGTGGCAAGACTTGAAAATTGCTGTTCACAGACGCTCTCCATCCAACCTGACAGAGCTTGAGCTATTTTGCAAAGAAGAATGGGCAGAAATGTCCCTCTCTAGATGTGCAAAGCTGGTAGAGACATAAAAGTACACTGACAGTATTATAGAGGAATAAGCATAGAGATAATTAGAACTGAACTCTAGGAGGAAGGTGCTTTGCATACTTGCATGTCCTGGCAAGCTTTTTTTTGTGCTTCAAGGGTGGCCATTCAATTCATTGTTGATGCAACTTTGTCTTTGCCCATAGTAATACTTTTAGTTAAAAAAATATATACAGTTCCTTGAAAAACTATTCATACCCCTTGAAAGTTTCCACATTTTGTCATGTTACAACCAAAGACATAAATGAATTTAAATGGGGTTTTCTTGTGATAGAGCAACACAAAGTGGCACATAATTGAGAAGTGGAAGGAAAATGGTAAATGGTTTTAAACATTTTCTACAAATAAATATGTGAAAAGTGTGGCTTGCGTTTGTATTCAGCCACCTCTACTCTAATACCCCTAACTAAAATCTAGTGGAACCAATTTCCTTCAGAATTCACCTGATTAGTAAATAGAGTCCACCTGTGTGTAATTTAATCTCAGTATAAATGCAGCTGTTCTGTGAAGCCCTCAGAGGTTTGTTAGTGAACCTTAGTGAACAAACAGCATCATGAAGGCCAAGGAACACACCAGACAGGTCAGGGATAAAGTTGTGGAGAAGTATAAAGCAGGGTTAGGTTATAAAAAAATCTCCCAAGCTTTAAACATCTCACGGAGCTCTGTTCAATCCATCATCTGAAAATGGAAAGAGTATGGCACAACTGCAAACCTACCAAGACATGGCCGTCCACCTAAAGTGACCGGCCGGGCAAGGAGAACATTCATCAGAGAAGAGCCAATAGGCCCATGGTAACTCTGGAGGAGCTGCAGAGATCCACAGCTCAGGTGGGAGAATCTCTCCACAGGACAACTATTAGTCGTGTTCTCCACAAATCTGACCTTTATGGAAGAGTGGCAAGAAGAAAGACATTGGTGAAAGAAAGTCATAAGAAGTCCTGTTTGCAGTTTGCGAGAAGCCATGTGGAGAACACAGCAAACATGTGGAAGAAGGTGCTCTGGTCAGATGAGACCAAAATGTAACTTTTTAGCCTTAAAGCAAAACTCTATGTGTGGCAGAAAACTAACACTGCACATCACCCTGAACACACCATCCCCACCGTGAAACATGGTGGTGGCAGCCTCATGTGGTGGGGATGCTTTTCTTCAGCAGGGACAGGGAAGCTGGTCAGAGTTGATGGGAAGATGGATGGAGCCAAATACAGGAAAATCTTAGAAGAAAACCTGTTAGAGTCTGCAAAAGACTTGGGTGGAGGGTCACCTTCCAGTAGGACATCTTATAACCCCCCAAAATTCTACATTTTTTTAGCAGAGATCCTAGGGAATAAAATGGTGATCATTGTAATTTTTTTATGTCACATGGTATTTGTCGCAAATGCAATTTTTTGGGGAAAAATATATTATATGAATTAAAAGAAAAACAAAACGCAATAGTTACCCCAATTTCTTTGTATAATGTGAAAGATGATGTTACGTCCAGTAAACAGATACCTAACATATAATGCTTTAAAATTGCGCACGCTTCTGTAATGGCGACAGTACTTAAAAATTTCCATAGGCGACACTTTTTTTTTTGAGACCCGCTTGGACATACCCGGGTAAATCAAAATCAAAACACTTTTTTTTTTTTTTTTTTTTAGAGACCGGCTTGGACATAACCGGGTCAATCAAGACCTTTTCTAAATCCATATTCTATACCCGTATCTCAGGCCCCCCAAACTGGGCATTCGCTGCATGTCGCAGTTGTACATATCGGAAGAACCAAGTCTTGGGCACTCCAAACTGTTCCCTCAACTGGGCAAAAGTGCACAGGCGGTCATCCTTACAGATGTGGTGTAAATATTTAATGCCATACTTCGCCCAGGTCGCTTGTCCGTCAGAGAGTTTCATAAACTCCCCCAAGAATCGGTTGCACCATAGAGGACTGTTTAGAGATAGCCACAAGGGTTCATCCTCCCCGCTGTTGAGAGCACAAATGAAACACTTTCCCAGGTAATGCCACGACCGAACCCACCTTTTTCCCCAGGTACCCTTTCCTATAGAGTATGTTCTGGAGGGTTTCTTGTGAGGTGGAAATTGCTGCCTCCAACAAGGTAGTGGCATTAGGCGTCTGTGGAGACATCCGCCAGTGCAGAAAAGATAGCTGTGAGGCCAAAAAATAGGAGCGCAAATCCGGAAGGGCCATCCCTCCCATTGTAACTGGTAATTTCAATATCGCCAAAGACACCCTGGGAGCTTTGGAGCCCCGCAAAAAACCTACAATAATGGAATCAATGTGCCTGAAGACCCACAAAAACTGTCACAAAACTGGGGAGTTCGAGAGGATATAGAGAAACTTGGGGAGGAAAATCATCTTAAACAGATTTATCCGTCCCATCAAGGTGATCGGTAAGTTCTGCCATCTTTGAACCTTCTCTCGAAAATTTCCCACAATCGGTGACACATTGGTCTCCAGGAACTTAGAAATGGGAAGCTGAATCTCAATTCACAAATACCTGAAAGAGGTGGATAATGGAATGGGGCATTCTGGCGGGTCTCTCACCGCTTCATAGGCGACACTTTAAACGTCTTTACAGGTTACCAGTTTAGAATTACAGAGGAGGTCTAGTGCTGAATTATTTCTCTCACTCTATCGTTCGCAGCGATACCTCACGTGTGAGGTTTGAATACCGTTTACATATGCGGGCGCGACTTATGTATGCGATCGCTTCTGTGCGCGAGCACCGAGGGATATGGGAGCTTTAAAAAAAATGTTTATTATTAATTATTTATTTTACTTTTTATTTTTTATTTTTACACTGTCCCTTTAAAAAAATGTTTTTATCACTTTTATTCCTATTACAAGGAATGTAAACATCCCTTGTAATAGAAATAAGGATGACAGGTCTTCTTTATGGAGAGATCTGGGGTGAAAAATTTATTTTTATTTTTTTTTTAAATTTTCTTCCAGCCTGGACTGGAAGTGACAACATGACGTCGCTCCGGTCCTTCAAAGCCATAGAGTCGATCAAAGAGTGTTAACTCTTTAATCACTTATGAAAGCAGCCTGCCGCACCGCTGGATCATTTCTCGGGCGAACCGTTTCCTGTGTAAGTGGGCTGCCTGCTGAAAAATATGGTACCGGGGTTATGGCTGATATCTTCAGCCATAAGCCCGGTAAACCACTTGCAAACCGCAACGTATATATATATTGCGGTCGGCAAGTGGTTAATGATACTTTTGCTAAAATATACTGTATACTGTATAAATATTTGTTGGTGTACTCAATGTTTGCTGAGAAAGAAGTAGCTATCAGGTGACAGGTCTTTTTTGTTCAACCATGACGTAAGTTTGTCTTTGTCTATCAGCAAAGCCATTGATCACCAAGTCAGTGCTAACACGTGGATTTCTTTGAAAATAAACCCATGTTACTGCATTTTTGTTAAACAAATTTTGCTTAGTCATTCGTCAGAAATGGTCATCGAGTTCACAGGTACAGTTCCTGCAGAAAGTTAAAGTGGAGTTCCACCCACTTTTACAACTCTTCAGCATCCCTCACTAAACTGTGGACTGTAAACGAATTGGATATATATATATTTTTTTCTCAGCACCTACTGTATATCTGCTGTATTCATTTTTCACTTCCTCCTCCCTGGCCGCGGCCCATCGCATCATTTCCTGTTTGCAATGCCTTCTGGGAAGGTGCGGCAACTTCCTCTGAAACTGCCGTTGCTATGGAAACCCGACCTGAAACCTATTACACTGCTTGTGCTGCACTGAGCATGTGCGAGATCTGCAAGGATGAGATCCAGGAAGAAATACAGTCTGGCTTCAGATGCCCACACTTAAGATGGCCACGGCCTGCTGTTAGTTTATAAAATAACAAACTACTGCTATAAACTAACAAAACAGACCTTAGTTTACAGACTAACTTTACTAGAATACATTTAGCTTGTGTATTATAGTGGTATTTTTATTTAAAAAGTATAATTTCGGCCGGAACACCACTTTAAGTAAGATCTTTCCAGCGGAGACTCAGACTGTAACAAGTAAAAATGTTGATCACAGCACCAATCCTGAGGAATGGTTGTCTTCCTTCCAGACATCGGTGAAAAGAATATCATCAATGTATTGGGACCACACAGTACTGTTTCTCAAAGGGAACCTGTTTGGCCCTGAAACTTAGGCAAGTGATTCTCTTTTCACTGATGCCTAAATAAAAGCCTGTGAAGGTTCTCATTTATCCAGGTCATGGTATAGCTGGTAGTAGGTAATCATATTCAACTGGACTTGATTTTTAATGTTGAAGATGTTTTGTAGCTTCTCCATGTTGTAATATGTTCACCGATTTATGTGGGACATTATATTATTATATGTATGTACACATACAGTCAATATTAACCAGGCCAGAATTGAGTTGACAATGGTCGATTTGTCCAAGCCAACTCAATTTTAATATAACAGCTGAAGACCCTTTGATGTGTTGGTCTTATGCAAGTCTACCCAGGGGTGTGAGGTATGGGCTGTTAACCTAATTGATCATTTCAAAGGGTACATTGTTTAAAGGACCATAGAAGAAGTATTTATTGATGGTAATTAGACTTGAGGGGGTAACAATGGGATCAAGGAGTGTTTTGGGTTGGCCTAGCGGAGGCTCCCTCCTGGGGGGCTAATATATCAGGGGGACTTGTTGATATTAATATGCAAGAATACAGATTAGGAATGTAGGTATTCCAAGGGCTCAAAAGGGTGTTCAGGTGGTATCTGTTAATCGAATTACACATATCTAAGGGGACTTGTTGATATTAATATGCAAGAATACAGATTAGGAATGTAGGTATTCCAAGGGCTCAAAAGGGTGTTCAGGTGGTATCTGTTAATCTAATCTAATTACACATATCTAAGGGGACTTGTTGATGTTGATATGCGGGAGTGCAAATTGGGGTGGTTAATGACTACAGCTGTTCACGGCTGAGGGTTGTTGTCTGTCTGAAAGACTGAAGCAAATAAAAGTCCTAAATTGAAACGGCCAATCAAATTGCTCAGCCATTCAGTGTCTAGTGAATATAACACGGCATTCAGTCTATAGTTTAGGGAGGCTTATCTGTGTATGAACACACAGACCTAGGAAATGGGACTCTGAATTATATCTACTCTGTCGGATTTTTTGTCATCTGTGGACTTTGGACTTTGTTCTGTGTTGGAAGTCAATAAAGTGCATCTCTCTGGAAGAATTGGGTTGCTGCGGAAGAGTACTTACTAATTAATTATCATACCCACGATACCACTATACTACTATCCACCCAATATTACCCAATATTACCCACAGTAATACTATACCACGACACATATTATTATATCACTACACTCCAAGCCACTTCTTCAGTTTCAAATGATTGTGAGGAACATACCTCACCATTTATATCCACACGGGTACCACAGACATCTTAATCCAAACACCAAGGAATGTGTTGATTGCTTAAGAACAGGATGGAGGTGTCAAAGTTGTGGATCCACCATGTTCTAGTTACATAAGATCTATATATTGGCGAGACAAAGATCTCTCCAAAAATAAATGGCCCACCATAGGAGGACAAGTTGTACAGATCAAGGCTTTCCAGCGGAGACACAGACTGTAACAAGTAGAAATATCCATCACAGCACCTAGCCTGAGGAATGATTGTCTTCTTTCCAGACGTCAGTGAAAAGAATATCATCAAATGTTTTGGGACCACATAGTACTGTTTCTCAAGGGGAACCTGTTTGGTCCTGAAACTTTGGCAGGTGATATTTTTTTTCACTGATGCCTAAATAAAAGCCTGTGAATGTTCTTGTTTATATGGGTCATGGTATAGCTGGTAGTAGTTAGTCATATTCAGCTGGACTTGATCTGTAATGTTGAAGAAGTTTTGTAGCTTCTCCAAGCCACTTACTTAGTTACAAATGGTTGTGAGGAACACACCCAAGCATTAAAATCCACACAAGTACCACAGACATCTTAATCCAAGCACCAAGGAATGTGTAGATATTGATTGTCCAAGAACAGGATGGAGCTGTCAAAGTTGTGGATCCACCATGTTCTAGTTACGCAAGATCTCCATACTGGGGAGACAAAACAATCTCTCCAAAAATGAATGGCCTACCATAGGAGGACAAGTTCTACAGATCAAGGCTTGACAATTTTTCAACACCATAATGAAAAGAGACATTATTTTGAGGTCAGTGAGGTGCATTTTTTGGACAGAGAGAACAACTGGATCACAGTGCGAGGCCATCTACCTAACACCGAAACACCAATCACCAGTGGCGTCGCTAGGGGGTGGCTTTTGGGGCTATAGCCCTGAATCTGGGGCCCATAGCCCCGAGTCTCAGCAGGGGTCCCCAAGGGAAGGGGAGGCTCTCTGGGGACTCTGATGCAAGGGGGAGGCTCTCTGGGGACCTTGATGTAAAGGGGGGGGGCTCTCTGGGGACCTTGATGTAAGGGGGGGCTCTCTGGGGACCTTGATGCGGGGGGGACTCTCTGGGGACCCTGATGTAAGGAGGGCTCTCTGGGGACCCTGATGTAAGGGGAGGCTCTCTGGGGACCTTGATGTAAGGGGGTGGGGCTCTCTGGGGACCTTGATGTAAAGATGTAAAGGGGGGGCTCTCTGGGGACCTTGATGTAAGGGGGGGCTCTCTGGGGACCTTGATGCGGGGGGGACTCTCTGGGGACCCTGATGTAAGGAGGGCTCTCTGGGGACCCTGATGTAAGGGGAGGCTCTCTGGGGACCTTGATGTAAGGGGGTGGGGCTCTTTGGGGACCTTGATGTAAGGGGGGCTCTCTGGGGACCTTGATGTAAGGGGAGGCTCTCTGGGGACGTTGATGTAAGGGGGGGGGGCTCTCTGGGGACCTTGATGTAAGGGGGGGACTCTCTGGGGACCTTGATGTAAGGGGGGGCTCTCTGGGGACCTTGATGCGGGGGGGACTCTCTGGGGACCCTGATGTAAAGAGGGCTCTCTGGGGACCCTGATGTAAGGGGAGGCTCTCTGGGGACCTTGATGTAAGGGGGGGCTCTCTGGGGACCTTGATGTAAGGGGGGGCTCTCTGGGGACCTTGATGTAAGGGGGGGACTCTCTGGGGACCCTGATGTAAGGGGGGGCTCTCTGGGGACCTTGATGCGGGGGGGACTCTCTGGGGACCCTGATGTAAGGAGGGCTCTCTGGGGACCCTGATGTAAGGGGAGGCTCTCTGGGGACCTTAATGTAAGGGGGGGGGGCTCTCTGGGGACCTTGATGTAAGGGGGGGCTCTCTGGGGACCTTGATGCGGGGGGGACTCTCTGGGGACCCTGATGTAAGGAGGGCTCTCTGGGGACCCTGATGTAAGGGGGGCTCTCTGGGGACCCTGATGTAAGGGGGGCTCTCTGGGGACCCTTATGTAAGGGGGGGCTCTCTGGGGACCCTGATGTAAGGGGTGGCTCTCTGTGGATACACACACACGTATATTACTGTATATACATGTGTATGCCCGCCCAAGCATATGACTTTCCTTACTACGCTGCTATGGGCTCTAGCCCCAGATCTTTTGTAGACCTAGCAACGCCCCTGCCCATCACAGAAACCTTAATCCATTCATCATGGAATGTGTAGATCAGGGGTGCCCAACCTTTTGAAGAGCGAAGACCACTTAAGCGACTTGGTAACCGGTGACGGGCCTCAATGAGCAGAGCGGGCGGATGACAAATCCGTGTCTACTCTGCATATGCAGAGCAAACACAGACACAGCCCTCTCTACTCTATGGGCCATCCGATCCACCCAGACAGAAGGGGGTAAGTTCCCCTCTGTTTTTTAAGTGGATCGGTTTGGAGGTAGACAGGTGTGAATGGACACAAGTCTGTTTACATCTGCCGCTCTATAGAGGTGAACGGAGGGGCCGATTGGGTCAGCCTGAAAAACAGACAGGCGGACCTGATGGGACCGATCGTTTGAAAAAGGCCTAAGCCTGCTTTCACATTGATGTGCTGGGGGTAATGGCATCCCAGTCTTAGTCCGTAGGGTTCAATATTGAGTTGGCCCACCCTTTGCAGCTATAACAGCTTCAACTCCTCTGGGAAGGCTGTCCACAAGGTTTAGGAGTGTGTCTATGGGAATGTTCGACCATTCTTCCAGAAGCGCACTTGTAAGGCAGTATCTTGCAGTCTCCACTCTAATTCATCCCAAAGGTGTTGAGGTGAGGCCAGTCAAGTTCCTCCACCCCAAACTCGCTCATCCATGTCTTTATGGGCCTTGGTTTAAAGTTTCTTTAACCTTTTTGGAAACCGAACTGTAGGGGAAGATATATGGCGGCAGATCGTTCTGGGTCTTGTCGGAGAGCCTGCAGTATTCCAGTCAAGGGGGTCCCACTCTGACTCCTGCCCAGGGCCCAATTTACATAAAACTGGCCCTGCTGCTCCCCTAGTTGCTTCTCAAGTGGTCACGTGAGAAGGAAGTGAGATGAAACCTTCTGAATGGGGTCATGGGCAGCAATAAAAACTCTTGAAGATATCTGAGGCCTAAACTATAACTAAAGACAATTTTTTTTTAAAGTTTTGGATGGAGTGGAGAGGCATTAGAACACCTGTCTGTTTTTTATTGTTGTCCCTGTCCCCATGAGGGAGATTCACTCTCTCTACTTGTCTTGTTACTGTTCTCATTGAAAGTCTCACATTTTGGGTTGTCACTAGAACGGTAATAGAGGGGAAAATGTTTAATGGGGACATAGGCGTGTGCAAGGGGTGTGCCAGGGCACACCCTAATCCTGGGGTTAACAACGTGTCAATGGTGGGCAGGTGACAGGTAAACCACAACCCTTCCTTGCCGACCCTCAGAACCTGGACAGGAGAGGTGGCGTGGGTGGAATTTAGTGGAACCGATCTGTATTTTCCTCCTGCAGCAGCTGAAAGTAGGCTTCTCCTCTCCGTTTTGTCAACATTCAGCTGCCACAGGAGGAAAATATAGGGGATTGGTACTAATATATGCCACCTCCGCCACCCCTCATTTCCCTGTTCCTCTTCCTTCTGTTGCCCGGGTCTCCCATGTGCTCCCCCTTCCTCCCATTGTTTCAGGATGGAGAGCTGGGAAGAGGCCGGTAAATATGTCAAACGCCAATGTGTTGGAGCTTTGCGGTGCACACCCTAATGCAATAGGCTGCGCACACCTATGAATGGGGACACTAGTTCTGGTGACAACCAGGGATTTCCTCGCTTTCCTCTCACTTCCTGTTTGGCTATGGGAAAGGAAGTTAATGGAAATGTCCCCAATGGGACACAGATGGCAAAAATAATCCTGACAGGGGTTATAACCCTCCCTTATTTTATGCAAAATGAAAGTAAAAAACGTTTTGTAATTGGTTCTACTTGAAACAATGGTAGGAATTTGCTTTAAAAAATCAGGAATCAACATCGCACCCAAAAGGTACAGTTTTTATTGATAATGTTTATTCCCCTCAGGAATGTTATTTACCATTCTTCCAATTTTTTCGGCATTTTGAAGGTTTTTGTTATTCTTTGTGTATTTCACTTTATTATAACTGATGAGTAACACTTTCTTTTCTTCTACACGTGAATAGTGACAACCCTGACAGACCCCTCGGTGACCTGGGCTCAGGCCCCCAAAGTCTGTCAGGCGTCTCCATGACCTGGGCTCAGGCCCCCAAAGTCTGTCAGGCGTCTCCATGGCAACCGCGGGACGCCTCTCCAGGGCCGCGCGCGCGGAGGGGGGCGACGAAGGAGCGCGTCACAGCCCGTCACGTGACCCACGGACGGCGGACGGGGCGCGCTTCACGTGACCGAAACCCCCAATCCCCTCCCTCCTCCCAGAACCCCCCCTGTCCGGTCCGGACACCGGTGACCCCGCGCAGCACGTGAGAGGGGCGGCAAGCTGTACCCCTCCCCCACCCTTCTCTGGTGAGGGGAGCCCGGGACCCCGGAGGAGGAGGGCGGGTCATATAACGGGACAGAGAGTGAGGTGAGTGCGGGGGGCGGGGCTGTGAGCCTGGACCGTATACTGCGCTCTCCTCCATACTGTATATAGTATATACCTCCAGAGCCTGTATACTGTGTGTATATATACATTCAGAGCCTGTATACTGTGTGTATATACCTCCAGAGCCTGTATACTGTGTGTATATACCTCCAGAGCCTGTATACTGTGTGTATATATTTTTTATTCCTCCAGAGCCTGTATACTGTGTGTATATATTGTATATACCTCCAGAGCCTGTATACTGTGTGTATATATTGTATATACCTCCAGAGCCTGTATACGGTGTGTATATATTGTATATACCTCCAGAGCCTGTACCCTCAATATGTAGATCCTGTGTACCTGTAGTCTGTATAATGTATGTTATACCCCCAGGGACATTACAATACCAGCACAGAGTGTGTACATGTTATATACCTCTAGAGCCTGTATATGCTGTACATCATATATCTGTGTTATGTGTATTATAACCTCCTGGGGGGGGGGGGGGTCTATCTTTCATATACTGTATTGCATGGTATGGAGGGTATAGTCTGTATAATGTGCTTCATACCCCAGAGATCCTGTATAGTGTCACCTCCAGAGCCTGCACAATGTATATATGCACCCCCCCACCCCCATACATTGTATATACCCCAATACATTCTATACCGCCCCCCATACATTGTATATACCCCAATACATTCTATACCGCCCCCCCCCCATACATTGTATATACCCCAATACATTCTATACCGCCCCCCCCCCCATACATTGTATATACCCCAATACATTCTATACCGCCCCCCCCCATACATTGTATATACCCCAATACATTCTATACCGCCCCCCCCCCCCATACATTGTTATACCCCAATACATTCTATACCGCCCCCCCCATACATTGTATATACCCCAATACATTCTATACCGCCCCCCCCCATACATTGTATATACCCCAATACATTCTATACCGCCCCCCCCCATACATTGTATATACCCCAATACATTCTATACCGCCCCCCCCCATACATTGTATATACCCCAATACATTCTATACCGCCCCCCATACATTGTATATACCCCAATACATACTATACCGCCCCCCCCATACATTGTATATACCCCAATACATACTATACCGCCCCCCCATACATTGTATATACCCCAATACATTCTATACCGCCCCCCCCATACATTGTATATACCCCAATACATTCTATACCGCCCCCCCCATACATTGTTATACCCCAATACATTTTATACCCCCCCCATACATTGTATATACCCCAATACATACTATACCGCCCCCCCATACATTGTTTATACCCCCATACATTGTATATACCCCAATACATTTTATACCCCCCCCCATACATTGTATATACCCCAATACATTCTATACCGCCCCCCCCCCCCCATACATTGTATATACCCCAATACATTCTATCCCCCCCATACATTGTATATACCCCAATACATTCTATACCGCCCCCATACATTGTATATACCCCAATACATTCTATACCGCCCCCATACATTGTATATACCCCAATACATTCTATACCGCCCCCATACATTGTATATACCCCAATACATTCTATACCGCCCCCATACATTGTATATACCCCAATACATTCTATCCCCCCCATACATTGTATATACCCCAATACATTCTATCCCCCCCATACATTGTGTATATACCCCAATACATTCTATACCCCCCCATACATTGTATATACCCCAATACATTCTATACCGCCCCCCATACATTGTATATACCCCAATACATTCTATACCGCCCCCATACATTGTATATACCCCAATTACATTCTATACCGCCCCCCCCATACATTGTATATACCCCAATACATTCTATCCCCCCCATACATTGTATATACCCCAATACATTCTATACCGCCCCCAATACATTCTATACCGCCCCCCCATACATTGTATATACCCCAATACATTCTATACCGCCCCCCCCCATACATTGTATATACCCCAATACATCCTACACCCCCCCATACATTGTATATACCCCAATACATCCTACACCCCCCCATACATTGTATATACCCCAATACATCCTACACCCCCCCCCCCCATAGAGCTGCACGATTAATCGTACATAGAATTGCGATCTCCAGCCTGGATTACCTCGATTTTTTTTGGGGATGTAGCCTGAAGCGGAGGGACCGGAGGAGAAGCCGTCAGAAACCAGCATGGAACGCAAATGTCGCTGATGGCGCCGATATCGGAACTGACGTCAGTCGTCAGCAGAGCAGAGAGCGATGCGCCGCGGTGGATGCCTGTGCGTGGGCGGAACCACGCTGTCGCTTAGTCGGAGGGCCGGTAAACGCTGCAGTGACTGCGCAGTGTGCACACTCTCCATCACACTTCACAGAAGCAGGCTTTAGGTAATACGAAGCAATGACATATTTTAAGGAATATAGGGTGTGGTGGCGCTACCTTAGGCTAAGGGGGTGATTGCTCAGGCCCTTTGTATATAAACAGTGGGGGGATAGGTGTAAAGTGCAACAGTCAGCAGATGCTCCACTGATTAGACTAAAGTGCTTAAAGGCATAAAACATCCTAAAATGTGACATATGGTAAAAAAAAAAAAAAAATGATGTACAAAAAACACAGTGACTCGACATCTACCTTCACAGATATAAGGAGTAGATTGGTATAAACTTGTTAACCCAAAATATTACCAAAAACAGCACAGATACTGTGAAAGTGAAATATATAAACAAAATATATAAAGTGAAATATAAAAACAAATTTGCCTTAAAACTACAATAATAATCAAAAATTATAGTACAATCGAAAATGTATAAAAAAATGAATCAGTCCGATCAAACAAGTATTTGTTCTTTTTCAATATGCTGTGGGAGGATACAGGATATTCCAAAGGTGACAGAGTGCTCAAATAATCAAGTGACTCTTGTCCCCCTTTTGGGTCCCCACTCACCAGATCCTATTACCCCTGCAGGGGTGATGTGCATATAGGAATACCCGGACGTCCGGTTATTTTTTGAGAATCGTGATCCTCATTCCAAGCAAAGAACCGTGATTCTCATTTTTCCCAGAATCGTGCAGCTCTACCCCCTCCATACATTGTATATACCCCCCCCATACATTGTATATACCCCCCCCCCCCCCCGCCGCCATCCGGTGCTTCTCCGGGGCTCTCCCGTGCCATCGGTGCCCGGAGAAAGAATCGGCCGTTGACAATAGAGATGACTGGTGACCAGATGCTCACCAGTCATCTCTATGACCGTCGGAGGCCCGGGCGCGACGTTATGACGTCACGCCCGGGTACCCGGAAATAAAACGAAGCCGCGATCGTGGCTGTCAGCATGAGATTGGTAAATTTTTTTTTTTTCCCGATCTCATGCTTTTCCAGCCTGGAGGAGAGATGCGGGGTCTTATTGACCTCACATCTCTCCATAAAGAGGACCTGTCATGATAGATTCCTATTACAGGGGATGTTTACATTCCTTGTAATAGGAATAAAAGTAATCAAAAAAAAAAAAAAAAAAAGTGTAAAAATAAAAAAAAATTTAAGTAAAAAAAAAAAAATTAAAACGCCCCTGTCCCCGGTAGCTCGCACTCAGAAGCGAACGCACACGTAAGTCCCGCCCACATATGTAAACGCCGCTCAAACCACACATGTGAGTATCGCTGCGTGCGTTAGAGCGCGTGCAACAATTCTAGCACTAGACCTCCTCTGTAACTCTAAACTGGTAACCTGTAAAAAATTTTTTTAAAGCGTCGCCTATGGAAATTTTTAAGTAATGACGTTTGGCGCCATTCCATGGGTGTGCGCAATTTTAAAGCGTGACATGTTGGGTATCTATTTACTCGGCGTAACATCATCTTTCACATTATACAAAAAAATTGGGCTAACTTCACTGTTTTTGTTTATTTTTTTAATTCATGAAACCGTTTTTTTTTCCAAAAAAAAAAGGCGTTTGAAAAATTATTGCGCAAATACCGTGCGAGATAAAAGTTGCAATGACCGCCATTTTATTCCCTAGGGTGTCTGCTAAAACAAAACATATATAATGTTTGGGGTTCTGTGTAATTTCTAGCAAAAAAAATTATGATTTTTACATGAATGAGAGAAGTGCCAGAATAAGCCCGGTATTGAAGCGGTTAATCTTATTATATCCCAGTTTATATAATCGGGTATACGGTGTATCCTTCAGATTTGTCTCCCCAATCGATTTCATCCTTTTCTGTGATCCCAGATATCGTCCATCCCCTCCCCCGATCCTCCATGCTCAGTGCTTTATGTCGGATCTCATACATTATCCCCGCTGTTTGCTCAGTGATATTTTTTCTGGAGTGTCCGGTATGTATACATAGGTGTAGAGGATATAATAAGGAATGTTTTATTGATGGAGTGTGGATCAATATGTACTCTCTATGTTACCCTCTATAACCCGTATATTACATACCAAACACTCCCAGAAAATAACCTGAGATGTGATAAAAACTGAGCAAACGTCAGAGAGACTCCCACTGCAAATATTCGGAGGAATTGTGATTTTCCATACAAGCACTGATGGGGGGGGGGGGGGGGAGGGGTATTCTGCGGTCTTTTGTTGGAATCTATCGTTTCTCAGGTGCACTCTTCTTAGATCCTTTACGTCTTTATCAGGAAGTTTCGATCGGAATGTTTTCTTTCTGGGATTGTGTAATTTCACAGAGGTGATGGATGTCTTCCATCCAGAAGAAATATTCAAAGACTGCGCCTGACCCCTTGGAAGGGGTGTGATGTCACAATGGGGTAATAGGAGAGATTACATACTGTAGTAATCACACACAAAGGAATCGCACTCGGGTTGAAATGTCATATTTGCTCACAAAAGATTAATCTCCCGGATGTTTGGACTGTTTGCAACGAGTAGAGAGAGAAAAAAAAATGGACTTCTCATGAACTTTGCCAGTTTTCGGCGTGAAATCTCACCTGGTGTAAAGGATCGTTCACGCGGATGTATGCGAAGTATCGCAGGATCCTGCTTTAAACATTGTCCATGCAGGGCCCTTCTGTACTGGGCCCGGGCCCCATCAGTTCAAAAGGGGGGGGGCCCGGGCCCCATCAGTTCAAAAGGGGGGGGGGGCGGGCACCTGTTGAGCAGGAGGTCAGGCTGTACTGTCTTATTGCAGATAGGCACTGATCCTCTTCTTCCTCCTCCTGCCGCGCTGCCAGCCTCTCCTCTTCTTTCCCCCTCTGGCTGCACTGCAGATGGATTGGTTCTAGCACAGGCGCCCCTTCCATCTGCTGTCTGGACCCCCATGTGGGCCCCCCCCCCCCCCCCCCCGCAGTGCTGCCAGCTGACTTCCCCTCGTCTCCCGCCAGCAACTGCTATGGGCACACAAGGGGATATTTCAAGGTGGAGAGCGGGATAAGGGGCTAGTAAATATGTAATTTACTGGCCTTCTTCCTTTCCTGAATGAACACATTGAGCGATTGGTACCAATCACTGATGTGCCCATTCATCACTTAAAGTAATCAATTTAAGGCACAAGGTTTTTTTTATCTTAATGCATTTTACACTGTGTTTACTATGCTTCAGTTTGTGAATGAGCAGGAAGCCTCAGAGCGCTTCCTATTCATTCATCTGTGCAGCTGAGGTGACAGGGAAAGGGACTGATACATTTGTGTCTGTGGGGCCAGTGATTTCTAACAGCAGCCCCCACTGTACACATGACAACTAGGGGTGTTTAAAATAATCATTGAATCGATGCATCGTGATTCATCCTTAAACGATTCTGCATCTACTGATGCGGAGAAAGGCAGAATCATGATTGCACTGATGACGTCACCCCAGTGCGCCTCTGTCCCTTCCTTCCTTCCTTCCTTCCTTCCTTCCTTCCTTCCTTCCTTCCTTCCTTCCTTCCTTCCTTCCTTCCTCCCTCACCTCCTCCTCCCTCACTTCCTCCATTTATTGACGGGCGCTGGTGAGGCTGCATTTGACGGGCTCTGGTGAGGCTGCGTTTGACGGGCTCTGGTGAGGCTGCGTTTTACGAGCGCTGGTGAGGCTGCATCTGACGGGCGCTGGTGAGGCTGCATTTGACGGGCGCTGGTGAGGCTGCATTTGACGGGCGCTGGTGAGGCTGCATTTGACGGGCTCTGGTGAGGCTGCATTTGACGGGCTCTGGTGAGGCTGCATTTGACGGGCTCTGGTGAGGCTGCATTTGACGGGCTCTGGTGAGGCTGCATTTGACGGGCTCTGGTGAGGCTGCATTTGACGGGCTCTGGTGAGGCTGCATTTGACGGGCTCTGGTGAGGCTGCATTTGACGGGCTCTGGTGAGGCTGCATTTGACGGGCGCTGGTGAGGCTGCATTTGACGGGCGCTGGTGAGGCTGCATTTGACGGGCTCTGGTGAGGCTGCATTTGACGGGCTCTGGTGAGGCTGCATTTGACGGGCTCTGGTGAGGCTGCATTTGACGGGCTCTGGTGAGGCTGCATTTAACGGGCTCTGGTGAGGCTGCATTTGACGGGCTCTGGTGAGGCTGCATTTGACGGGCTCTGGTGAGGCTGCATTTGACGGGCTCTGGTGAGGCTGCATTTGACGGGCTCTGGTGAGGCTGCATTTGACGGGCTCTGGTGAGGCTGCATTTGACGGGCTCTGGTGAGGCTGCATTTGACGGGCTCTGGTGAAGGCTGCATTTGACGGGCTCTGGTGAGGCTGCATTTGACGGGCTCTGGTGAGGCTGCATTTGACGGGCTCTGGTGAGGCTGCATTTGACGGGCTCTGGTGAGGCAGCATTTGACGGGCTCTGGTGAGGCAGCATTTGACGGGCTCTGGTGAGGCTGCATTTGACGGGCTCTGGTGAGGCTGCATTTGACGGGCTCTGGTGAGGCTGCATTTGACGGGCTCTGGGGAGGCTGCATTTGACGGGCTCTGGTGAGGCTGCATTTGACGGGCTCTGGTGAGGCTGCATTTGACGGGCTCTGGTGAGGCTGCATTTGACGGGCTCTGGTGAGGCTGCATTTGACGGGCTCTGGTGAGGCTGCATTTGACGGGCTCTGGTGAGGCTGCATTTGACGGGCTCTGGTGAGGCTGCATTTGACGGGCTCTGGTGAGGCTGCATTTGACGGGCTCTGGTGAGGCTGCATTTGACGGGCTCTGGTGAGGCTGCATTTGACGGGCTCTGGTGAGGCTGCATTTGACGGGCTCTGGTGAGGCTGCATTTGACGGGCTCTGGTGAGGCTGCATTTGACGGGCTCTGGTGAGGCTGCATTTGACGGGCTCTGGTGAGGCTGCATTTGACGGGCTCTGGTGAGGCTGCATTTGACGGGCTCTGGTGAGGCTGCATTTGACGGGCTCTGGTGAGGCTGCATTTGACGGGCTCTGGTGAGGCTGCATTTGACGGGCTCTGGTGAGGCTGCATTTGACGGGCTCTGGTGAGGCTGCATTTGACGGGCTCTGGTGAGGCTGCATTTGACGGGCTCTGGTGAGGCTGCATTTGACGGGCTCTGGTGAGGCTGCATTTGACGGGCTCTGGTGAGGCTGCATTTGACGGGCTCTGGTGAGGCTGCATTTGACGGGCTCTGGTGAGGCTGCATTTGACGGGCTCTGGTGAGGCTGCATTTGACGGGCTCTGGTGTGGCTGCATTTGACGGGCTCTGGTGAGGCTGCATTTGACGGGCTCTGGTGAGGCTGCATTTGACGGGCTCTGGTGAGGCTGCATTTGACGGGCTCTGGTGAGGCTGCATTTGACGGGCTCTGGTGAGGCTGCATTTGACGGGCTCTGGTGAGGCTGCATTTGACGGGCTCTGGTGAGGCTGCATTTGACGGGCTCTGGTGAGGCTGCACTTGATAGGCACAGTGAAGCTGCATTTATTGACGGGTGCTGGTAAGGCTGCATTTGATGGGCGCTGGTGAGGCTGCATTTGATGGGCGCTGGTGAGGCTGCATTTTGATGGGCGCTGGTGAGGCTGCATTTTGATGGGCGTTGGTGAGGCTGCATTTTGATGGGCACAGTGAGGCTGCATTTTGATGGGCACAGTGAGGCTGCATTTTGATGGGCACAGTGAGGCTGCATTTTGATGGGCACAGTGAGGCTGCATTTTGATGGGCGCTGGTGAGGCTGCATTTTGATGGGCGCTGGTGAGGCTGCATTTTGATGGGCGCTGGTCAGGTTGCATTGATGAGTTTTTGATGAAAACCATGGGCAGTAATCGTGATGCATCATGGAATCGAATCGTTGACATGATAATTGTAATCGAATCAAGTTGTGAGCTCAGTGAAGATGCACAGCTCTAATAATGACAACTCTGACTGTATACTTAGTTCCAGGAAAATCGTATATGTCTGCAAGGGACAAATTTGCAGTTGGTGACGCTTGACCTAGAAATTTGACACCGCAAATTTTGGCATCCGTCATCAAGGGTTACTCTTGGTCTTCACGTCCTGAATGACATCAGAGCCCCGTGATGTGACAAGTTTAGACTCCTGTCAAAGAGAGATATGCGTGGCATTTACACAGGGCGTGTCATACCCCATAGCAACACAGGAAACCCAAAAAAAGAAAAAAAGAAAAAGTGAAGCAATGGCTGTCATAAGGTTTGAAATGTTTTTTTGTTTTTTTTTGAATACTTAGAGGAATTGCAGTCTGCTCACATAATTTGTAATAAAAACATCTTTGCCATTCTGAAGCTTCCCTCCAACCACTTTGCATATTATTTTATATATACTGCGATTCTGCACTTGCCAAATATGCTGCAGAAATCTCCCTCCACTGAGTCTGGCTGCAGCCATTTTAACTGTGGGCAGCTGAAGCTGCTGCCTGTTCACTTCCTGGATTTACACAGACACACAGAGACACACCTCCAGCTCTGCAGCTCTCATTGGCCCTCTGAGGTACAGGAACTCTCCTCTATATAAACAGTATACACCAGGGGTCTTCAAACTACGGCCCTCCAGTTGTTCAGAAACTACAATTCCCATCATGCCCCTAGTCATGTCTGTGAATGTCAGCGTTTTACAATGCCTCATGGGACACGTAGTTCCGCAACAGCTGGAGGGCCGTAGTTCGAGGATCCCTGGTATATACGGTCAGCAAGCTGTTAAATCTGTTTCTGTTTTTCAGCCAAGTGCATCCTCAATTTTTGGTTCCGGTCCAGAATTTTCACCACTAAAAAAAGATGATCATTATAAGAACCCCATGTCGGTGGTAAATGGTTTGTCTCATCCATGTAAACTGATACATTCTACTGGAGAGCGTGTGCTTTTGAAAAACAGATTTTCTGGCTGGATCACCAGATGACAATAGAAGAAAACCTAAAAAAGAAAACGAATGCAGCCATTACGTCTAAAGCCTCATGCACACGATCGGACTTCAAACAAACTTTTCCGTGGATTTCTGTCCGAAGGGCGTCGGCCGTGAACTTGGTCTGCATACACACGGCAGGACTTTTTCAGCCAACATTCACCAAACCACGTGGTTCTTCAGCTCTTTACTTCCACCCTTCGGTCCACTTCTGTATTGTTGTCTGATCTTTTGCATTGGTTCTGAGCATGCGCATTTGGACTAAAGTCCGATGGACTTGTGTACACACGATAGGAGTTTGCACAGCGAACATTTGTCTGATGAAAACCGAAAAAAGTTTGCCCGATGGAGCGTACACACAGTCGGATTTTTTCCCTTAAAACAGCTAATTTGCATGTTTGTTGTCAAAAAGTCCGATTGTGTGTACGGGCCCTTAGAATTGGAAGCTGCAATATAATAAAGATTTGCTTTTGGGTTCAATGCCGCTTTTAATGTTATTATTTTATTTTATTATTTGGATGGTTTGTATCTTTATTAAGCAGTTCGATGTCTCTTTATGTTAAAGCCCACGTGATGTCCGATTCTGGCGGCGTGATCGCACCTTTTTATATTTCTCCCCCGTTCTGTGAAATTTCAGCTTCTGTTCCTCTGTAGCACAGATGCCGTGTGGGCGGGGAAGATTCTTGCTTAAAACTTTTCCAAATGCTCGGCCACCTCCAATTTTTTTTATTTATTTATTTTTTTATCTTTTTACAGCTGATCGATATCTCTGGTAGATAGGTACACCCTGTCCTGTGTCCCCCCCCCCCCCCCCCCGAGGGTTAAATCTGTGGGAGTTGGACTGGGGGGGGGGGCTGGTCTCCTGCCACGCACACAGACACTCCAGCCTGCAGCTTTTTGCTCATTGCATTTTTTTTATTTTTTTTTTTTTATAGCTGGCCTTCAGTCAGTTCAGATTTTTGCACTCCCGTCCAAATTGGTTGCAGGCTGAATTTTATAGGGGCCTCGTAATGGGGACGCTTTACCTCGGCAGAATCTGTTAACTCAGCAAAAAAAAAAAAAGGGAGTGCGGATTATGCAGATGCAGATTTTTTTTTTTCTTTTATGGGGTAACTTTGCCAGCAGTGTGCCAGCCACAAGGGCCAGAGCCGGGCCTCTGATTTTTTTTTTTTTTTGATCTGTCCATCTTTGCCTGTACTCATTAACCTTTTAGACACTGTGGAGGAGATTTACTAAAACTGGAGAGTGCAAAATCTGGTGCAGCTCTGCATAAATACCAGCAAAAAAAAAAAACGCTGACGTGTTTGTTATTAAAAAAAAAAAAAAAGAGAGACTTTTATATCGATTTAACACTTTAACTACTTCAGCTCCAGAAAGTTTTACTCCCTTTATGACCAGGCCAATTTTTGCTATTCGGCACTGCACTACTTTAACTATTGCGTGGTCATACAACACTGTACCCAAGCAAAGTTTATATCTTTTTTTAACACCCCAAAAAAAAAGATTTCTTTTGGTGGTATTTGATCACCACTTGGGTTTTTTTTAATTTACTTTTTTAACCACTTAAAGAGGAAGTAAACCCTCTCTCTAAAAAAAAAAAACCCAAAAAAACAAAAAAAAACCCCCGCAAGGCAAAGGCATAATGAGCTAGTGCATAGCATACTAGCTCGTTATGAATTACTTACCTGAGATCGAAGCCCCCGAAGCGATCCTCGTTCACCTCCTCCGTCGCTGACATGTTGACTCGGCGTGTCTTCCGGGTATCGCTGCTCTGGCGCTGTGACTGGCCAGAACAGTGATGACGTCACTCCTGCACATGCGCGCTGGTGCTGCCACTAACGGCATCATCGCCGTTAGAAACGGCACGCTCAGTGTCGGTGCTTCTATTTCTGCAAATATCTCCCAAACCTTTTAGGTTTGGGAGATATTTCTTGCACCTACAGGTAAGCCTTAACCACTTAACAACCGGCCCATAGCCGAATGACAGCTACAGGGCGGTTGCTTAACTCTGGGAGGGCGTACAGTGATGTCCTCCCAGAATTTCGCTCTTGCTCGCCTCCTGGTGCGCGCACCCTCTGTACCCGGCGCATCACGGATCACGGCTGATTGCGGCCGTTTACCATGCGATCGCTCCGTCAAATGATGGAGCAATCACATGTAAACAAACCGTCGTCATGTCATGACGCCGGTTCCTCTCTCCCCTCTGTGTACCGATCAGTACAGAGGGGGAGGGATCGGATGGCAGCAGCGCTGTGGGCTGGATGTGTAGTGCCCACAGCGCTGCTCTGTGACATGTGCAGTCACATCCAGCCATCCATCCATCCATATTCAGCCATCCTTCCATGCTCAGAAATACCCTGTGCAAAACTCTGCAATTCCCTGTGCAAAACTCTGCAATTCCCTGTGCAATAGTCTGCAATTCCCTGTGCAATACTCTGCAACTCCCTGTGCAATACCCTGCAATTCCCTGTGCAATACTCTGCAATTCCCTGTGCAATACTCTGCAATTCCCTGTGCAATAGTCTGCAATTCCCTGTGCAATACTCTGCAACTCCCTGTGCAATACTCTGCAACTCCCTGTGCAATACTCTGCAATTCCCTGTGCAATACTCTGCAATTCCCTGTGCAATACCCTGTGCAATACCCTGTGCAATACTCTGCAATTCCCTGTGCAATACCCTGTGCAATACTCTGCAATACCCAGCCATACTCTGCAATACCCAGCCATACTCTGCCATACCCAGCCATACTCTGCCATACTCTGCCATACTCTGCCATACTCTGCCATACTCTGCCATACTCTGTAATACCCAGCCATACTCTGCTGTACTCGGCCTCTGTATGTGGCCAGGCTGTGGAAGTCTCACACATGTGGTATTGCCGTACTCAGGAGGAGTAGGAGAATCTATTTTGGGGTGTCATTTTTGGTATGTACGTGCTATGTGTTAGAAATATTGTATAAATGGACAACTTTGTGGGAAAAAAAAAAATGCGTTTTAACCACTTCCCGCCCGCCGTCATATGACGTCTTCGACTTTGTGCGGGGATATCTGAATGATGGGTGCAGCTACAGGCGTCATTCAGATATCAGCTTTTTCAGCCGACAATTCCCTACACCATAAGAATGATCATAGCGGCTGTTCCGCTGCTTGATTGTTCTGACGGGAGGTGAGAGGGGACGCCCCCCCCCCCCTCCCGCCACCCTCCAGTGCTTCTACCGACTCACCGCTACGATCGAAGCCAGGATCGTTTTTTTATTTATTTTTTATTTCAGGCTCCCCAGCCTAGAGGTGAGATGTGGGGTCTTATTGACCCCATATCTCACTGTAAAGAGGACCTGTCATGCCATATTCCTATTACTAGGGATGTTTACATTCCTTGTAATAGGAATAAAAGTGATCAAAAAATAAATTTTTTGGAAAAAAGTCTCAAACTAAAATAAATAAAGTAAAATGAACAATAAAAAAAAAAATTAAAAATCTTAAAGCGCCCCTGTCCCCGTGTGCTTGCATGCAGAAGCGAACGCATACGTAAGTCCCACCCACATATGAAAACGGTGTTCAAACCACACATGTGAGGTATCGCCGCAATCGATAGAGGGAGAGCAATAGTTTTGGCCCTAGACCTCCTCTGTAACTCAAAACATGTAACCAGTAAAAAATTTAAAAGCGGCGCCTATGGGGATTTTTAAATAGCGAAGTTTGGCTCCATTCCACGAGCGTGTGCGATTTTGAAGGGTGACATGTTAGGTATCTATTTACTTGGCATAACTTCATCTTTCACATTATGCAAAAACATTGGGCCAACTTTACTGTTTTTTTTGTTTTTTTTTAGCACAAAAAAAAAAAAAAAAAAACGCGTTCGAAAAATTGCTGAGCAAATACCGTGCGAGATAAAAAGTTGCAACGATCGCCATTGTATTCTCTAGGGTCTTTGCTAAAAAAAACAGATATAATGTTTTGGGGTTCTATGTAGTTTTCTAGCAAATAAATGATGATTTTTACATGGAGGAAAGAAATGTCAGAATTGGCCTGGGTGCTCCAGAACGCCTGAAGGTGCTCCCTGCATGTTGGGCCTCTGTATGTGGCCATGCTGTGTAAAAGTCTCACACATGTGGTATCGCCGTACTCGGGAGTAAAAGCAGAATGTGTTTTGGGGTGTAATTTGTGGTATGCACATGTGGTGTGTGAGAAATAACCTGCTAATATGAAAATTTTGTGGGGAAAAAAAAAAAAAAAAAAAAAAATCTTGCAAAGAATTGTGGGAAAAAATAACAACTTCAAAAAACTCACTATGCATCTTTCTAAATACCTTGGAATGTCTTCTTTCCAAACCTAGCCGCCTGACAAGTCGCCTCCCGTTCTGTACAATGGAACCGTTCTAATCGGAGCGACGCAAGTCGCTCCGACTTAGAAAAAGGTTCCTGTACTACTTTGGGGGAGACTTGAGGCGACTTGCATAGACTTCTATACAGAAGTCGTTTTGCAGTCGCCATGGCAGTCGTGTGCAGGTCGCCTCGGTGAGGCGACCTGCAAGTCGTGCCGGCCCCTGTGTGAACCGACCCTTAGGGTCTCAAGAAATGAGATAGGCCGTCAGTACTTCAGGTGTGATCAATTTTCAGATATTGGCACCATAGCTTCTGGACTCTATAACTTTCACAAAGACCAAATAATATCCACCAATTTATACTTATTTTTACCAAAAGATATGTAGCAGTATAAATTTTGGGCAAAATTTATGAAGAAAAATTACTAATTTGCTAAATTTTATAACCGAAACAAAGAAAAATTATTTTTTTTACCGAATTTTCAGTCTCTTTTCTTTTATAGCGCAAAAAATAAAAAACCCAGCGGTGATTAAATACCACCAAAAGAAAGCTCTATTTGTGTGAAAAAAAAGGACAAAAATTTCATATAGGTACAGTGATGCATGACTGAGTAATTGTCATTCAAAATGTGAGAGCACCGGAAGCTGAAAATTGGTCTGGTTATTAAGGGGGTTTAAGTGCCCAGTGGTTAATCTAGGCTTACCTGTAGGTTAAAGTGGTTGTAATGGGTTTACAACCACTTTTAAGGACCGAGCCTCTTTCTGAGATTTGTTTACAAGTTAAAAACATTTTTTTTTTTTGCTAGAAAATTACTTAGAACCCCCAAACTTTATACATTTTTTTTTTCCCCCTAACACCCTAGAGAATAAAATGGCGTTCGTTGCAATACTTTCTGTCACACCGCATTTGTGCAGCGGTCTTACAAGCGCACTTTTTTTGGAAAAAATACACTTTTTTGAATTCAAAAGTAAGATAACAGGAAAGTTAGCCTAATTTTTTTATATATATTGTGAAAGATGTAAATGTAAACATCCCTTGTAATAAAAAAAAAACATGACAGGTCCTCTTAAATGTGAGATCTGGGGGGTCAAAAAGACCTCAGATCTCATATTTACACTAAAATGCAATAAAAAAAAAAGTCCCTTTTTAGGAGCTATGGGTGGAAGTAACGTTTTGACGTCGCTTCCACCCTGCAATGATATGGAGAGGGGTGGGGGGCCATCTTCCCCTCACTTGTCTCCATGTCAGGCTAGGGAGAGGTTTCGATCAGGGGGCAGGTGGGGGGGGGGGCCTCTCCCGCCACCGATAAAAGTGATCTTGCGGCGAATGCACCGCAGAGACCACTTTTATCTTGAACAGGACCGCCCGCTGAAGAAGAGGATACTGGGGTTATGGTAGCTAACTGCTGCCATAACAACGATATTCCTCTTCAAAGTACCGACGCATAACGACGGTGGGTGGTCCGGAAGTGGTTACACGCAAAACTGCGCCTTTTTTTTTTTTTTTTGTGTTTTTGGTTCAATAGACTTCAATGGGAGAGCTGCAGAAAAGCATAAAGTGCGTTTTTTGGTGCAGTTTGCGTTTTTTTTTTTTTTTTTTTTTTAAATATGCCCAACAACAAATTCCCCCCCCCAAAAAAGAAAAAAACCCCCCCAAATTGCAGTAAAATCACGGTATTAAAACCTCGGAAAGCACTGCAGAAACTCTCAAAAGAAAACTGCAATGGTGTGTAAGGCCTAGTTTACATTGCCTGCTACAGTTTCTACTGCCCTCTGAAAAGCTATCTGTGGTGGATCACTTTCTCAGAGGGACGTTGACGGGCGTCTGGGAGGCGGTATGTTGCCTACTCAGTTGTAGGCCTCTAATGGTCAAGCCAGAGATTTCCATTTAGGCTTTAAGTTGCCTACTCAGTGCCTGCTTTAACCTTTTAAAAGCCTGCATAACCGCGTGAATTGAACAGGTTTCATTGGGCAGGGGTGGCACGGGGTAACATTTTTTGCCGTGGCATGTGCGCAACCCCATCCAGCTTGAACGGGTCTCGTTGGGCAGGGGTGGCACGGGGTAAAATTTTTTGCAGTGGCATGTGCGCAACCCCATCCAGCTTGAACGGATTTTGTTCGGCAGGGGTGGCACGGGGTACATTTTTTGCAGTGGCATGTGCGCATACCCCATCCAGCTTGAACGGGTCTCGTTGGGCAGGGGTGGCACGGGGTAAAATTTTTTGCAGTGGCATGTGCGCAACCCCATCCAGCTTGAACGGATTTTGTTCGGCAGGGGTGGCATGGTGTAACATTTTTTGCAGTGGCATGTGCGCATACCCCATCCAGCTTGAACGGGTCTCGTTGGGCAGGGGTGGCACGGGGTAACATTTTTTGCAGTGGCATGTGCGCAACCCCATCCAGCTTGAACGGGTCTCGTTCGGCAGGGGTGGCATGGGGTAAAATTTTTTGCAGTGGCATGTGCGCAACCCCATCCAGCTTGAACGGATTTTGTTTGGCAGGGGTGGCACGGTGTAACATTTTTTGCAGTGGCATGTGCGCATACCCCATCCAGCTTGAACGGGTCTCGTTGGGCAGGGGTGGCACGGGGTAAATTTTTTTGCAGTGGCATGTGCGCATACCCCATCCAGCTTGAACGGGTCTCGTTGGGCAGAGGTGGCACTGGGTACATTTTTTGCAGTGGCATGTGCGCAACCCCATCCAGCTTGAACGGGTCTCGTTGGGTAGGGGTGGCATGGGGTAACATTTTTTGCAGTGGCATGTGCGCAACCCCATCCAGCTTGAACGGGTCTCGTTCGGCAGGGGTGGCACGGGGTAACAATTTTTGCAGTGGCATGTGCGCAACCCCATCCAGCTTGAACGGGTCTCATTGGGCAGGGGTGGCACGGGGTAACATTTTTTGCAGTGGCATGTGCGCAACCCCATCCAGCTCTAACGGGTCTCGTTCGGCAGGGGTGGCACGGGGTAACATTTTTTGCAGTGGCATGTGCGCGACCCCATCTAGCTTGAACGGGTCTCGTTGGGTAGGGGTGGCATGGGGTAACATTTTTTGCAGTGGCATGTGCGCAACCCCATCCAGCTTGAACGGGTCTCGTTGGGTAGGGGTGGCATGGGGTAACATTTTTTGCAGTGGCATGTGCGCAACCCCATCCAGCTTGAACGGGTCTCATTGGGCAGGGGTGGCACGGGGTAACATTTTTTGCAGTGGCATGTGCGCAACCCCATCCAGCTTGAACGGGTCTCGTTCGGCAGGGGTGGCACGGGGTAACATTTTTTGCAGTGGCATGTGCGCAACCCCATCCAGCTTGAACGGGTCTCATGGGGCAGGGGTGGCACGGGGTCAATTTTTTGCAGTGGCATGTGCGCATACCCCATCCAGCTTGAACGGGTCTCGTTGGGCAGGGGTGGCACGGGGTAACATTTTTTGCAGTGGCATGTGCGCAACCCTATCCAGCTTGAACGGGTCTCATGGGGCAGGGGTGGCACGGGGGTCAATTTTTTGCAGTGGCATGTGCGCAACCCCATCCAGCTTGAACGGGTCTCATTGGGCAGGGGTGGAACGGTGGAACATTTTTTGCAGTGGCATGTGCGCAACCCCATCCAGCTGCCTTTACATCCTAGGGCAGGCGGTCAGGAGGTAGTAAAACCACAGCTCAACCACCTCTTTTTTTTACTGCCCTCTGATCACAAGTATAAACTAGCACTAAGATTGGTGAACGCAGACTTCATCATCATGTTGCTGCTCCTTTATTGTCCAATCAGCAGGGCAGGAACGGCTCCTTGAGCCGCAGCTATTTGTATAGGACTGAGCTCAGCCGCTTCCTGTTCAGAAAGTGTAAGGCTGGACGAGAGGCCTGGAATAAATCTTTATCAGAGTGTTACTTCTGCAGGCGCTGTCTTTGCTTTGCACCGTGGGAGCGTGCTGGGAGGTAACGGGAACTTGTTATGAAGTGCCTTGGCTCGCTCTTCATTCCCTCCAGCTAGAATTGTCTGTGAGCTGCTGCTTGTCATACCTCATTCAGCTCTGATTGATTTCCTATCAAGCTGTGATTGGCCGGTACATTCTCAGGGAAGACAGCCAGGATTCTCGTGTAACTGATGAACTCCCAAACACACTTTAGCTTGATGGAGATAAGAATGTGCCAATCGATCGCTGGTGTCAGTGGTGTGCTCCTTATGTAATGATCGGCATCCAATGAAGAATCATCTGTTGATAATCCAGGCGAGTTATTCAAGCGGAACTTAACTGAAATCTCTATTTAATTCCAAAGCAATCCCCCCATCCATCCATGTCTCCTTGCTTTATTTTGATGAGAAATCACTTTAAAACCCCTCCCCCCCCCCCAAAAAAAAACCCTCTTTAGCATTTTTAGCTGCGGCCATCTTAAGAAAGAGCAGATGATTCATGTAGCAATTACTTCCTGGAAACCATCTGCCCTTAGCTCATGCATGCAGGCAAGGGGTGCGCTTACCTGAGACAGCCCCTTCTCTAGAAGGGAAAAAAAAAAAAAAAAAAGTCCATGAAGTAGAGCTGCACGATTCTGGCTAAAATGAGAATCGCAAATTTTTTTTTTTGCTTAGAATAGAGATCACGATTCTCTCACGATCCTCGGGGCGTAACATAATTTTAAACATTATACAAAAAAATTGGGCTAACTTTACTGTTTAGTTTTTATTTAATTCATTAAAGTGTATTCCCCCCCCCCCCCCCCCAAAAAAATTGCGTTTGAAAGACAGCTGCGCAAATACAGCGTGACGTAAAATATTTCAACAATCGCTATTTTATTCCTTAGGGTCTCTGCTAAAAAATATATATATATATAATGTTTGGGGGTTCCAAGTAATTTTTAAATGACAATTGCGCGGTCATGCTGCACTGTGCCCAAACTATTTTTTTTTTTTTAATTTTGTTCCCACAAATAGAGCTTTCTTTTGGTGGTATTTGATCACCTCTGCCATTTTTATTTTTTGCTAAACGAATAGAAAAATACAGAAAGTTTTGAAAAAAAAAAAAAAAAAGTTTTTCTTTGTTTTTGTTATAAAATTTTGTAAATGAGTAAGTTTTCTCCTGCACTGATGGGCACTTATAAGGGCACTGATGAGGTGGCACTAATATGTGGCACTCATAGGCGGCACTGATAGGCGACACTGGGCACTGAAAAGCTGCACTGATGGGTACTTATGGGTGGCACTGATAGACAGCACTGAAAGGCAGCATTGATGGGCACTGATGGCTGGCACTGGATTTCACTGATCACTGGCATCACTGGCAGGCATTTTTCAATGGCACTGATTGGCAGCTGCCTGTGTACTGATTGGCATTTCCCTGGTGGAGTAGGGTGGCCATCCCTGGTGGTCCTGGCCGGCATCCTGGTGGTCCTGGGCGGGCATCCGAGGGGGGCTGCAGCAGCACAGACCCCCCCTTTGTCAGGACAGCAGCCGATCGGCTCTCCTCTACTCGCGTCTGTCAGATGCGAGTGAGGAAAAGTCGATCAATGGCTCTTCCTGTTTACATCGTGATCGGCTGTGATTGGACACGGCTGATCAGGTGGTAAAGAGTCTCCGTCAGAGACTCTACCTAAAATTAGGAGTTGTGGTGTGTCAGACTGACACACCGCAACAACGATTGCAACAAGCGCGCAGCGGCTTGATATCCTGGCGATGTCATATAACGTCCGGTCAGGATATCGCAACCACTTTGCCGATGTCATTTTACTGTATGGCGGGCAGCAAGAGGTTAAACTTCCCGCATTTTACAGACCGAAGTCCATTCCTTTGATCAAAGAACGAAAAGTTACAATGTTTATAGTTCTATACCGACAATGTTGTGAAAAACTTGGCAGGCTGCCTGTTGTATTTCTTTTGACAGCTGAGTGAGCAGAGAACTCTCTGCACTTGTTACATGAATGAATCTAGGAAATTCTGCATAGAGATTGTGAGGAGGGGTTGAATCGAGATCACGATTTTTTTAACAATTGTGCAGCTCTACCATGAATGCCCCTGGGATGTATGACATCATTATTGCCTAGACCAGAAACCAGGAAGTAACTGAAGAAATTAACCACTTGCCTACTGGGCACTTTTACCCCCTTCCTACCCAGGCCAATTTTCAGCTTGTCAGCGCTGTCACACTTTGACAATTGCGCGACCATGCAACACTGTACCCGTATGGAATTTTTATCATCTTTTTCACACAAATAGAGATTGATTTTGGTGGTATTTAATAGGGCTGAAACAACTAATCGATTAATCGACAACTAACCGATTATGAAATTAATCGATTACTATTTTCATAATCGATTAATCGGCCAGTAACATAATGGGGTTAAGAAAAACTAAAATGAGCCCTTTATAGTACAAAAAGAGCAAATAATCGCTTCTGTAAATGTTACTTCCACAGTTCTACAGTAAAAAAATGAACCCCTTACAGTAGTGATTATCTGCTTTTTTTTTTTTTGTACTATGAAGGGCTAATTTTAGTTTTTTTTTTTTTAACCCCATTATGTTACGAAACGTCTTAGACCTGGTTGCACTACAGTTCATTTACATGATTTCCTATGGGGCGCGTTCACATCTATGCTTTTTTTTTAGCCGCTGCGTATTTGGAAAGGGTCAGGGACTTTTTTTAACGCAAAACAGTGCTTTTTTGGTTCAATATATTTCAATGGAGAAGCTGCAGAAAAGCATGTAATGTGTTTTTGCAGAAATTTGTGTTTTTTAATCTGCCCAACAACAAGTTGGCCAAAAAAAATGCAAAAACGCAAATCGCAGCAAAATCACGTGTGCAAAAATCAGAATGCACAGCAAAAAGCACTGCAGAAATAGACCAAAAAGAAACAGCATAGGTGTGTACCGAGCCTTATGCTGGCCACACGGATCAATTTTCAGACGAGATTATTCATACGAAAAATCTTTGTACATTCGCTGAATGAAAGAATGTTTGAAATTTTCACTTGTTTTTAACATTCTGTTTTTAAAATGAAGGAAAACCACATACACCGTCGGAAAATTCCTTTGACCAAGAAGTTTTCTATTTTTTCCAAATTGTCACCATGATTGAAAATGAACCTCGATTTGACCCCACTAACGATTAGAAAATCGAACTAACGGTCTTAAAATGCCTTTTTTTTTTTTTTTTTTTTTTTTGAAGGAAGACATTGTTTGTTTTTTAAATAAAAAATGTGATCTCTGAGTCTGATGATATTTACCAGATTCACCCTTTAATAGTATATATCCTCCAATAGCATATACAGTATATCTCTCCTCTAATAGTATATACAGTACATCTCCTCTAATAGTATATCTCTTCTTTCTGTTATTCTCAGAGTGGATTAGATATTTTTGCTCCCTAACCATATAGTTATTTACATTTACCACTGCATAGAGATATTTAACAATAAATAGCCTTTTTTTTAAACTTTACATATTAACTAAATTATACACCACACTATTTTTTTAAAGCTTATTAACCGATTAATTGATTAATCGAAACAATAATCGGCCAACTAATCGATTATGAAAATAATCGTTAGTTGCAGCCCTAGTATTTAATCACTACTGGGGTTTTTTATTTTTTGCTAAATAAATAAAGACCGAAAATGTTGAAAAAAAACACACAAACATTTTCATAATTTGTTATAAAATTTTGCAAACAGATCATTTTTCTCCTTCACTGATGTGCACTGATGAGGCTGCACTGATGGGCACTGATAGGCACTTGTGGGGACTGATGAGGTGGCACTGATGGGCGGAACTTATTGGCAGCACTGGTGCGCACTGATAGGCGGCACTGATTATCAGTGTGGATGTCATTTTTAGAGAAGCTGGTTATCCGCTCTGCTCTCCTCTTTAATGCTTTCAGCTAGGGCTGGGCGATCTTCTAAAAGAAAATTAAAAAAAAATCTGCGATTTTCTTAAAATTGATTCACGATTCGAATCGAGTGTTCTTTTTTTGGCCACCGCACCGGTCCTGAGGAGCTGCGGGCAGGAGTTTTTAGGCGAGGCCACGGCTTCGGTCTAGTCCGCGGCGTCCGTCATCGCGGGCTAGGCCGAAGCCGCGGCCTCACCTAAAAACTCCTGCCTGCAGCTCCTCAGGACCGGCGCGGTGCTCAAAAAAAAAAAAAAATAGTTTTGAATCGTGAATCGAGTTTTTTTTAAGAAAATCGCAGATTTTTTTTATTTTTTTTTTTTTTTAGAAAATCGCCCAGCTCTAGGTTCACACCATTGCGAATTGGATGCGGGTCCTCGGCATCCAATTCGCAATAGCAGGAGATTTTGACCGGCTCTCTATGGAGCCGGTTCACATATCTCCTCAGCAGGTTTTTGTCCGTCTCAAGTCCAAATTCGGCTCATAATTCCGGCCTGAATCGGACCTGAAACGGTGAACCAGGACGCACCAGATCCCTGCTGCAAGCCGTATGCGGCTCATATGTGAACCCAGCCTAAATGACACCGCCGCACGTCTGGTAAAAGGGCAGAGTGTTTTGGGAAAGCCCGGCGATCTTGTGCATGTTCCCGACGTGCAACGATCTGAACCCTAGTAGGGCTGCAACTAACGATTATTTTCATAATCGATTAGTTGGCCGATTATTGTTTCGATTAATCGATTAATCGGATAATAACCTTAAAAAAAGTGTGGTGTATAATTTAATATGTAAAGTTTAAAAAAAAAAAAATTATTCTTAAAAATCTATATGCAGTGCTAGATATAAATAACCAACTATATGATTAGGGAGCAAAATCTCTAATCAACTCTGAGAATAACAGACAGAAGAGATATACTGTATATGCTATTGGAGGTTGAATCTGGTAAATATCATCAGACTCGGAGATCACATTTTTCATTTAGACCCCTTTCACACTGGGGCGCATGTAATGTGTCCTGCTGCCACGTAATGTGTCCTGCTCCCACGTAATGTGCCCTGCTCCCACGTAATGTGCCCTGCTCCCACGTAATGGGCCCTGCTCCCACGTAATGGGCCCTGCTCCCACGTAATGGGCCCTGCTCCCACGTAATGGGCCCTGCTCCCACGTAATGGGCCCTGCTCCCACGTAATGGGCCCTGCTCCCACGTAATGGGCCCTGCTCCCACGTAATGGGCCCTGCTCCCACGTAATGGGCCCTGCTCCCACGTAATGGGCCCTGCTCTCACGTAATGGGCCCTGCCCTCATGTAATGTGCCCTGCTCCAACGTAATGTGGCTTGCCTCCATGTAAAAGTTTACTTTAAATGTAATTGTAATCTCTTCTATCACCTCCAGTCTATCAGCCTCCACCCTCTCTGGGTTCAGATGCTGTTCTTCCCTGCACAGTCTTTATAGTAATTTTTTTTTTTAAAACAAACATGTTATACTTACCTGCTCTGTGTAATGGTTTTGCACAGAGCAGGCCCGGTTCCTCTCTTCTGGGGTCCCCCATCGATGCTTCTGGCTGGTCCTGCCTTTAGAATGCCCCAATAGCAAGTCGCAAATTATAGTATAGCATGCCCCTATAGCAAGGTAAAAAAACTTCTGCCTTTAGACCCCACTCACTTCCTGCCCAGGACTACATGTCCCATGAGGCATTGCTCCTCACACATTCACCTTCACAGGTTCTGAGGCACTTACTGACATGTATGGACGGTGTACTGAGCTGTATGTGTGCTGCACTGTATTACCTGATGTGTAAACAAATATTGCATTCTGTATGCAGGCCAACTAATCAGCTGGCCGATTAATCGATTATGAAAAGAGTTGACAACTATTTTCATAATCGATTAGTTGTCGATTAATCGATTAGTTGTTTCAGCCCTAAACCCTAGCCTCAGTGTTCCTACCGCAGTCCTACCGGCATGCACATTCACTGAAGTACCAATTTCGGTGAACCTAGCACTGAGTTTTTGGATTGTTGGAGGGAACAGGAGGTCTCCTGAAGGAAGCGGCCACAAACAAGGAGAGAACAGAAAAATCCACGCAGGTAGTGTCCGTGGTAGACAACAAAACCCCCAGGACCTCTGAGCTTCAATGCAAGAGTGCTTTCTGCCTAAAAGAAAAATGAGATGGAGAATAGCTGACCAGCTAAGTAGACGGATCTTCTGTTTAGTCTCCGAGGTCAGTCATTAAAGGAGGCATTGCTGACTTAAAACACACCGGACCTGCCTTGACTTCTTCTTATGGCTTTTTAGTTTTTATTATCTTCCCTGTTGCTGGAAAAGTTTTATGACCTCATTTAACATCCTCTTAACGCTCCCAGTCCTCTGCTAAAGTGCAGGCGGTGATGTAATGCATTTTAGCTTTTAGTTCTACGTCTGAGGGCAAGAGAGGTAAATATGATCCTGAATACTTCAAGCTGAGCTCTGGGCTAAAGAAGGATTGTATGAAGACCAGATGCATGCGTGTTCTTACATGAATCACGGTCTTCTTTGTCTTATTTTGTACCAATTAATGATCTGTGCGTTCTTTACAGGTTTAAGGATGTCGCTATGATGTGACCACCCTGCTATGTTTAGCAAAATTAAAGCGGAACTTCACCCAGAAGGGGATGTTCCACTTTTCTACCTTCTCTTTCCCTCTTTTATTACTTTTGAATACGTTTTTTTTTTTTTTTGTATGGGTAGGTACCTGTGTTTACAAGTGACACCAGGGAGCAGAGGGTGGCAGAATGGAGTTCCACCACGTTCCAGCTGCAAACCTGGGTGCGAGGGCCCTGGCGTGCCTTGTGTTTTGACATATGTGGCGTAGGCAATCCGAGTGGAAGTTTGCCCCCGTCACCTTTGCCGACAGCCTTCCGGGACATGTCGCAGGTCCCAGAAGGCTGCGGGACCATTCACAAAGTGTGACTTGCACATGCACAGGGGGAAGCCAACTGTGAAGCCACAAGGAGCTACCAGCTGCTGTCCACTGCCTAACCAGCCTTGAGACTACAGGTACCCTTCATGATCTTCCCAGTGCCGTCTGGCCAGGAGCTATAGTATTGGATTAGATGACCTGGGAACAACCTAGTACTGGTCAGCCTGCTTCCCCTAACTTAAAGTGGAGTTCCACCCACAAAATTTACATTAATCAACTGGAAAAAACAATCAAAAATTTTTTTTTTGGTTTTTTACATACTTGTTCAGAGCTGTTGCTATGGGGTCTCTTGTAATCTGCCCCCTTCCTCTCCATGGCGCCTCACGTCACTTTCCTCGGCGCCTGTGTTTGCTGGAGCTCCTGGGGAAATGTGTGTCATCATTCCCCAGGAGTCACTGGGCAGTGCCCAGGGCTAGTATCTCAGTATTTGATAGGCTTATCATGGTTGCAATCACAACGGAGCGGGCACTTCCGCCGCCCGTTGTGACGGCAACCTGAGAAGTTTCCTGTGCTGCTAAATGTGCTTATTGCGCATGCGCAAGAACGGGCGGTGCATGCCGGTTATTCAGCAGCACCGAAACCCAGAAGTTTATGCTTGTGGGCTTCGTATGCCCACAAGCAACATGGAACCACGCAAGACAGGGAAATATAAGGTTAGTTTTAAAAAAATAATAACAAATATAGCGGCGCTATTAGGAGGAATAGTGATTGCAGCATTGCATTAAGATCATCTTAACAGATGCCTTTAGAATTTTTTTTTTTACTATGTCGGTGGAACTCTGCTTTAACCGTTTTCTCCAAGCCCCTGACATTCCTTTAACACGGTCTTTACGCCATGACAGAGGGCAAGAAGAGTCAGTTGATCACATGACCCCTGTGAGTGGTTCTGACAGTGGTCACATGATCGAGAGCCAACCCCACTGGTTACCAATCCTTAGCAGAGAATGAGAGCTGTCTTTGACATTTCGGTCACTGTGCTGGCAGCACGCAGCCAGTTGTGTTTTTTTACCAGTGGACAGGTGGGGCGCTCACGCTCTCCACCTTGTCCATTCAGAGAATGCTTTGCATTTATTGAGAAAATGCAAAGCATTCTCTGAAAGGCCCTTGTGTCAACCTCCTATGTTTTGTAAGCAGTAGGGCAGATGCTCAGCACGGGACCCAGAAGCTAGTGGAGATCACTGGAGTAGCGGTGTCCAGTACAGTGATCTACAGCAGCCATTCTCAACCAGGGTTCCTCCAGAGGTTTGCTAGGGGTTCCTTGGGCTGTGGCTGATTGACCTTCCATATGAGGATGCCTGCCTAGTTCTGGGGCCAACACCCCTTGGAAGAGTGAGCTGCAGGACTCCAATGATCTTTTTAGCGGCTTGTAAGGGTGGCATTCTGACCACCATTGTAGCGAGGGGAATTCTTTACCCTGGCCAACAATATATGGAGGCATCTCTCCCACTGACCCTTGATGAATTGTTTTTAGCAGGGGTACCCTATACCTGAAAATTATATCTAGTTCTCATTTCCCCTCGTTTTCTCTTTCACACGGGCACCATCAGTTCTTGTCCGTTGTTTCATCCGTCTTCTGTTCCGTTAATCTCCATTTTCATCCGTCTTCCGTTCCATTAATATCAGTTTTCATCCGTTAATGTATCCGTTTTTTCATACGTTTTCACCCGTTTACAGCAGTTTCTGTGCCTTTAAGGAAATTACCCAGAAAGCAATGCTCCTCCCATCCTACATTGCCATGCGTGAACAATTTGCTGACTACTTTCTATCTCCATCAGGAGAAGTACATTATATATATATATATATATATATATATATATATATATATATATATATATATATATTGCAGTGCAAATTTAAATTTTAATAATTAATTTGGTTATTTCATTGTGTTTTGATAGCATAAAAAGACACAAAAGCACATGATATGTTCAAAACAGTTTTAGTTTTATTATTCTGCATATCCCTTTTAAAATAAAGGGGTTTTTTTTCACTTTGTTTTTTTTATTGGTCAAAGTATGAACTTTGAACTATTTCTTCAAAACGGATCTTAACTGATCGGACGTTGACGGACATTGTCAGTTACTATCCGTTCTGACGGATCTGGACGTTAGAGATTGGCGATTTTCTAAAAAAAAAAAAAAAAAACGATTCACGATTCGAATCGAGTTTTTTTTTTTTTTAATTTTTTTTTTTTTTTTTTTTGGACACAACGCCGGTCCTGAGGAGCTGCAGGCAGGAGAAGCCGCGGCCTCGCCTAAATACTCCTGCCTGCAGCTCCTCAGGACCGGCGCGGTGTCAGCGCCGGTCCTGGTGAAAAAAAACCCCAAAAAAACGATTTGCTGAAATTTTGAATCGATTTGACCTCTCAACTTGATTCAAGATTTAAATCGATTTTTTTACCCAGCCCTACTGGACGTAGACTTGTATGTTAAAGGAAGCGGAGGTTAATGGATGGTCATCCGTTTGCCCATAGGAATGCATTGTCATCCGTTGGCGGATGGAAGAAAAACGGATAGGCGGTCCGTCCGTGTGAAAAGGGCATTTATTTGTTGTCATTTTGCAACAATTTGCATATTTTCCTGAGTCGGGCCCACATGCACATTGGACGTTATAAAAACGCCAGTAGCTTTAGCTGTAGAATGCCACGTTTAAAAAAAACTTGAGTTTTGCTGTGTTTTGCAACGTTTATGTGTTTTTTATTTTATTTTTGTGTTTTGCGTAGCTTATGGCTAGAGGTGCACCGAATGCCCTCAGCCTAAAACCGAAAATGACAGTTTAAAAAAAAAATTATATACTTTTGTCTCATACACGTAAACTGTATGGCGCATAGTTTTCCATCTGGTGCCGACGTAGCTGTACGCAATGGCGTCAGCCTGGGCGGGTTCCTGCCCTTCGAGCAGGGGCCCCGCCCCACGTACTGCCGGCCTGCAGCGTGACGTCGGTGGCAATCACCAGCGTGGGCGGGACGCATATCAGGCGTCGCCCCGGGCACATTTTCCTCTCCTTCCCACACAAGTGCAGATGCCACAGTGTTGGTTAGCTCTGGTTTCAGGCACCTCTAAGGTAATACTCCATGATTATACTACATTTCTCTACTCCCCTTACTCTTAAGTGTTAGCACTGTGATCATTTCTATGGATTTATTTATCCACCCTAGATCCTTGTCCACCACCCTGACCCAAGATTGGCTATGTTGTGGAGAGGATGTTTGTGCTTTGGGGACGATGCCGGTGTGCGCCTGTCTTGCGTTGGATTGCTTGCCAGCCCAGCTCCGGGGGAGGGCATATTCCTTGCCCTGTACCACAGTCTGGTTACATCGTGAGTACCCAGAAATTGACACATTGTCCTTTCTGGCTGCATTTATTTCTACTTTTTGATGGCTTCATACTTTGTAATTTCAGAAATCCTGTAGCATCCGCCCCTGAAGAAGTGTATTCACAGAAACGCGTCGGGCACCAAGGATGCAGCCACTGGGCTTTTAATAGGATCTGACATTGATTCTTTGATGTACCTCATTATTTTATTTCTTATACTTACTTTTTACACCATGTGTTTTGTGCTCCCCAGCATATATATATATATATATGTATTTATTGTACAGTGTATATTTGTAACAGCTATATATGGTTAGACACACTTTTTGATTGTCTGTATACACATGCATTTATGTAGGCTATGGTCTGTGCGCATGCACACGTAGCCCTTTACATGTATTGTATACCAAGATTTTTTCACCAATTAATTTGTACACATCTTTTATCCTACTCCAACCTGTCTACTGCCTCATTTAAAGTCTCACTTGGCCTTCGCCCCCCCCCCCCTTTTTTCTTGTATTCGGGATGGAGGCACAGCCCCACGCCTCACTTAAAGTCCCAAACCTTTCCATTAAAACATACACGTAAACTGATACATTCTGCTGGAGAGCTTGAAGCAGATTTCCACACAAAAATGGAACTTCCGCTTTTTGGACCCCCCCCCACTTTCCGGTGTCACATTTGGCACCTTTCAGGGGGGAGGGGGGGTGCAGATACCTGTCTAAGACAGGTATTTGTACCCACTTTCTGGCATAGACTCCCACGGGGTCTACGCCTCTTCCCGTCCCTCCGTGCTGTCTCCTGGGAAACGCACAGGTCCAAGGAGATAGCGGGGACCATTTACAATGCGCAGCGCGACTCGCGCATGCGCAGTAGGGAATCGGGAAGTGAAGCCTCAATGCTTCACTTCTTGATTCCCTCACCTAGGATGGCGGCGGCAGCTGCCGAGAGTCGAGCGAGTGATCGGCGTCGGCTGCCGACATCGCTGGACCCTGGGAACAGGTAAGTGTCCATTTATAAAAAGTCAGCAGCTGCAGTATTTGTAGCTGCTGGCTTTTAATATTTTTTTTTTTTTTTAGGTTGACTCCCGCTTTTAAGTTTTGAAAAACAGACTTGCTGGCTGGATCACCGGATGAAAATAGAAGAAAAAAAAGTCTTGAAAGAGAAAACGAATGCAGCCGTCACATCTAATAACTGGAATTCTGCGATATAATAGATGTTTGCTTTTGGGTTTAAAACCGCTTTAGGCTGGGTTCACACCTCCGGCGGATGCGGCTCGCCGCAGGGGGTCCGGTGTGTCTCTGTTCTCCTGTTTCAGGGACGAATCGCGGCCGAAATTTTTTGCATAAAATCCGGCCCTGAAACAGAGCCAAAGACACCCTGTGCAAGCCGCTCCGCAGCCGCAATGGAGATATGTGAAGCGGCTCCATAAGAGAAGAAAGCCGCATTCCAATTGGCATAGGTGTGAACCCAACCTTAAAGAGAGCGCTGACCTGCAGGCTGCTGGGTTGGCGACGTCACAGGGTCCTGATGTCAGACGTGTTTGGGGAATGTGAGGCCGGCAATGAATAACCTGTGTGAATCTGTACTTGTGAATGTGGGACCGTCTAATGAGATGTAAAACCTTTCAGCTGGTGATTGGGAAATGTTTGTCTTTTGCTTTTATGAGAATCTTGTGCTACTGTTCCCTTATTGTTAATCGCAGCTGATCTATGTCCTGAGGTGTGTACCTGTTCTGCAAATATTGAACTTCAATGCTGTAATCACAGGATTACTAAAGGTAAACTTTTTTTTTTTTTCTTTTTTTTTTTTTTTTTTATAACCTCTTGCCATATAGCAGTTTTACTGCAGCAGGGCCTCCCTTTTCGGTGTAGGGGGCGCAAATGCTCCCTCTATGAGCTGATCGGCGGGTATCATGGACTTGATGTAAAGAAAGCTCTTATTTGTGGGAAAAAAAGGACGTCAATTTTATTTGGCTACAGCGTCGCACGACCGTCAATGGCCTGGTCACGAAGGGGGTAAATCTTCCGCAGCGGAAGTGGTTAATCAAGATTTCACCACAGAGCAGTGAAGGGGTTGGAGACTCTGTCGCGTTTTCATTGCTGTGGTTTGCCTCCATTAGGGAGATTCACCCTCTCGGATTGTCCTGATCACCGGTGTTACCGGGAGGGAAAGTGACCGGTAAATCCAAAACTTTGAGTTGCCAGCAGAACGGTAAGCCTCGGTTTCACACCATAAACGGCATATGAGTCGCACAGGAGCCGCACCGCTTTCCTGTATAATTCACATGCGATTCAGTGCAGTGCGATTTGAGCCAATTCATTTTTCGAACGTCTCGCACCAGAGTGGTGCATGCAGCAATTTTGGAATCGGATCGCATGTCCGTAAGATCGTAAGCCGGGAACCCAATAGCTTCTTGGTTAGAAAACTGTATTTGAGCACTACAACGATTGCAAAATCCATAACTTGCTAACATGTTTTCGATGGAAGCCTTAATCAATGTTATGAGTAAGGCTTCAGCCGAAACACATTATCATTTTATGGATTTTGCAATTGTAGTGCTCAAATAAAGTTTTGTAACCAAGAAGCTATCAAGTTGCCGGTGTTCTATCGAGAAGTGCCCGGGACGAACGGCGCGTGCGCCGTATGGAACAGCGCAACGGCTGATTTTACGACCAGCTGTTGTGACGGCGAGACTGTTCCTATGCACAATAGCTGACGGAAGAAATTTTTGTGTCAGATTGTGCCTCGCACTGCCGAGGTGTGTTCATGTCGGCGAGGGGCAGATTTGTACGTGATGGGGGCTGATTTTTAAATGACAGGCAGCGCTGCAAAGATGGGGGCTGATTGAATTTTTAAGAGCCCCTTCACACTGAAAGTGCCCGGGCGTCGGTGGTAAATTGGCGCTATTTTTAGCGCCGCTTTACTGTCATTTTAGCGGCGCTATTTGGCTGCCAGCGGGGTAGTTTTAACCCCCGCTAGTGGCCAAAAAAGGGTTAAAACCGCCTGCAAAACAGCGGCGGTTTGGCGACACCACCTCATCAGTGCTGCCTCATGATCAGTGCTGTGTCATCATCCGTGCCCATCGGTGCTGCATCATCATCCGTGCCCATCGGTGCTGCGTCGTCATCAGTGCCCATCAGCGCTGCCTCATCATCAGTGCCCATCAGCGCTGCCTCATCATCAGTGCCCATCAGCGCTGCCTCATCATCAGTGCCCATCAGCGCTGCGTCATCATCAGTGCCCATCAGTGCTGCCTTATCAGTGCCCATCAGTGCTGCGTCATCATCAGTGCCCATCAGGGCTGCCTCATCATCAGTGCCCATCAGTGCTGCGTCATCATCAGTGCCCATGGGTGCTGAGTCGTCATCAGTGCCCATCAGTGCTGCCTCATCATCAGTGCCCATCAGTGCTGCATCATCTCAGTGCCCATCAGTGCTGCGTCATCATCAGTGCCCATCAGTGCTGCGTCATCATCAGTGCCCATCAGTGCTGCCTCATTAGTGCCCATCAGTGCTGCCTCATTAGTGCCCATCAGTGCTGCGTCATTAGTGCCCATCAGTGCTGCGTCATTAGTGCCCATCAGTGCTGCGTCATCATCAGTGCCCATCAGTGCTGCGTCATCAGTGCCCATCAGTGCTGCGTCATCAGTGCCCATCAGTGCTGCGTCATCAGTGCCCATCAGTGCTGCATCATCATCAGTGCCCATCAGTGCTGCGTCGTCATCTGTGCCCATCAGTGCCCATCAGGGCTGCCTCATCATCAGTGCCCATCAGTGCTGCGTCATCATCAGTGCCCATCAGTGCTGCGTCATCATCAGTGCCCATGGGTGCTGAGTCGTCATCAGTGCCCATCAGTGCTGCCTCATCATCAGTGCCCATCAGTGCCCATCAGTGCTGCGTCATCATCCGTGCCCATCAGTGCTGCGTCATCATCAGTGCCCATCAGTGCTGCGTCATCATCAGTGCCCATCAGTGCTGCGTCATCATCAGTTCCCATCAGTGCTGCCTCATTAGTGCCCATCAGTGCTGCCTCATTAGTGCCCATCAGTGCTGCGTCATCATCAGTGCCCATCAGTGCTGCGTCATCAGTGCCCATCAGTGCTGCGTCATCAGTGCCCATCAGTGCTGCGTCATCAGTGCCCATCAGTGCTGCGTCATCAGTGCCCATCAGTGCTGCATCATCATCAGTGCCCATCAGTGCTGCGTCGTCATCAGTGCCCATCAGTGCTGCCTCGTCATCAGTGCCCATCAGTGCTGCCTCGTCATCAGTGCCCATCAGTGCTGCCTCGTCATCAGTGCCCATCAGTGCTGCCTCGTCATGAGTGCCCATCAGTGCTGCCTCGTCATCAGTGCCCATCAGTGCTGCCTCGTCATCAGTGCCCATCAGTGCTGCCTCGTCATCAGTGCCCATCAGTGCTGCCTCGTCATCAGTGCCCATCAGTGCTGCCTCGTCATCAGTGCCCATCAGTGCTGCCTCGTCATCATCATTGCCCATCAGTGCTGCCTCGTCATCAGTGCCCATCAGTGCTGCCTCGTCATCATCATTGCCCATCAGTGCTGCCTCGTCATCATCATTGCCCATCAGTGCTGCCTCGTCATCAGTGCCCATCAGTGCTGCCTCGTCATCATCATTGCCCATCAGTGCTGCCTCGTCATCATCATTGCCCATCAGTGCTGCCTCATCATTGCACATAAGTGAAGGAGATAAATTGAATTATTTATTTATAACATTTAATAACAGAAATAAAAAAAAAAACTTTTTTGTTTTTCCTTTCAGAATTTTTGGCCTTTTTTTGGTTTGTTCATAAAAAAACTAGTAGTGAATATAAACCACCAGAAGAAAGCTCTATCTGCCTAAAAAAAATTATTAAAATGTATTATTTTATTTTGTTGCTTGACAGCGCAATTGTCATTCAAAGTGCGACAGCGCTGAAAGCTGAAGATTGGCCTGGGCAGGAAGGGGGTGAAAGTTCCCGGTATTGAAGTGGTTAATGACAACCCAAACGCAGGTCGCAAATGCACTGCGTTTGCCTGCATCGTACCACATTGTATAGAAGTACCACGTAATCCGGTTGCAGTACGTTTCCAAAAGTAGTGCTTGTGCTACTTTTGATGTGATACAGTATGATTTCAGCCCGTTCAAATGGCTGCTTCAGCCAATGAGGAGTGAGAGTCCCCAAGGAGCTGAGGCTCTCATGCATATCGCTGGATTGGGATGGGGCTCAGGTAAGTGTTAGAGGGGACTGCTGCACAGAGAAGGTTTTTTTTTTCATGCAGTAAAAACCTTGAGCCTTTACAACCACTTTGCCTCTCCAGTGATTCTTGCAGACGGAAGGGTAGCGTTGGATGTAAATATTGGCTGACATTGTGATTTTTGCTCGGTTCTGCTTTATTAAGGGGGTCTTTCTCTCGGGGTGTGCTCGGATTCCGCAGTCACCTCGTTTTGTAAATACTTGGGAAGATTTGTCTTGTTCAGCAACAAATCCTTGGCACACTCCCCTGTCTATGAGTCAATGTTGCCGCAGTCGTCTCTGGTATAAAGGAAAATTATGATGCGAGTTTTGGCAGCCTTTGCTATGTTTATATGTATATATTTATACCAGAGGAGTAAAATATGTTTCTTGTTGTGCGTTTATAAGTCTGGTGAAGGCGTCGGAAATACGTTAGGCTACCATTTACCTTGGAGCTACTACACATGTACAGCTATACTGCTGCCACTCTGAAAAGTGTTCTAAAGTGGATCGCTTATCAGAGAACATTTGACAGGCGGTATGTTACTTCCTTACCACATGCTTTACCACTTGCCGACCGCCTTCCGCATATATACTGTGGCAAGGTAGCTCAGTTGCGCAAACTGACGACGTACCTGTACGTCGGTCTTTGCATGAGATAGTGTGGGCACGCATGCCTGCTGTACACCGGGGGAGCGAGCGCGTGGGTCCGGCGGACTCGATGTCCTGCGATCGCAGTACAGAAAGAGGCAGAACGGGGATCTGCCTATATAGACATGGCGGATCCCCATTCTGACAGGGGGCAACTCTGAGATCGGCTGTTCCTAGTAATCAGGGGGAATTCCTCCAGAGGAAGATACGGTTTTTCCCGTTATTCTCCCCGAGGAAGATACGTTATTTCCCGGTATTCCCCCTGAGGAAGATACGTTATTTCCCGGTATTCCCCCTGAGGAAGATATGTTATTTCCCGGTATTCCCCCTGAGGAAGATACGTTATTTCCCGGTATTACCCCTGAGGAAGATACGTTCCTGGTATCAACACATGTTGGGGAGGGGACAGGATGGTTTGTGAGACAGTGGAGTGATCTCAGAGCAGGAGAAGACACCAGTACAGCGTCTTTATATTTGTTTGGCTTGTTACAGAGTGGTGCGCTCATAGCACCTATTAAATGTGAGTACCCTAATATAAAGAATATTGTCATTTTAAATAAAACTTTTAAAACGGTAATACACAATCCAGTTTCCTCCGTTTTCCATATGAATATTGTTGCAAGCAACCATCCAAGGATCTGAATGCTGACCATAAACCCCAGAGGTGGTTTAAAAGCGTGTTTTGACCGAGCTTAGGTCCAAGGTCACACGCTCTAAGGTGAGCGCATACACCAAAGGGGGAGCACAAGAGTGGACACCAGCACTTTACTGTTTTATCATCTGTTTTATCATCTGTTTTATCATCTGTTTTATCATCTGTTTTATCATCTGCAATGAGTACCAGAAGAATGGAGTAGTTATGGATGTTCTTGTTGCGATTTTATGGACACAGATTAATGCATGAATTAGTTTGGCACAAGAGCACTTTAAACACGGGTTACTTTATTTCTATATTGATTATTGTATATTGATGCACTTTTATATAGATTTATGTATATTATAGGTTGTCACTGCATTTATCGCACAGGGTTTCAAATTTCTCTCTTTTATATGAATGCAATATGTGTTTATAGAGGAGTGTTTGCAACACAGGTTGTTATTGGGAGCATCGCCTAGGATTGCAAATTTTTTTTTTATTGTTTATGATCGCAACTTTTAATTGCATAAGATTGCATTATTATGCCCATTAGATTTTTTTACATATGAATGGAATATCTCACCACCACTATTTAACTGCAGCCAATTAGGATTTAGTAAGATTACCATATGATTACTTTTGGATAGCGCAGCATTACATTGGTATTAATTTATTTGGCACAAGCATATGGGACGTGATCAATGCTAGCAGCTGTCCTTTACTCATCTCTAATTATCATTTACTCACATGGTAGCTCGCAAGACTTTGTTTGTTTTTTTAGAGGGTTTATACATTATTGGCTGCCACACTAATCAAAGGTCGTCAGGTGTGCATGAATATGGCTATGAGACTTGTGTAGCTCCTAAGAGCCGGTTCACACTGGGACAACTTGTCAGGCGACTTAGCCGCCTGACAAGTCGCGTTCCGTTCTGTACAATGGAACTGTTCTAATAGGAGTGACTCAAAGGTTCCTGTACTAGTTTAGGGGCTACTTGAGGCGACTTGCATGGACTTCTATATAGAAGTCGTTTTGCAAGTCGCCGCTGCTGTCGTGTGCAGGTCACCTGAGGCAGTCACGCTGCAAGTCGCGCTGCCTCAGTGTGAACCGGCTCTTGGTCAAATAAAACAAACGAGAAACCGCTAAGACTGGATCATCAAAAAATGAGGCAAAAAAAACATAAATGGTGTTGTGGTTTAGATTCCAGGCTTCACCATGCTTTTGTTTTTTGTTTTTGCTTCATTTTTTGATGATCCGTTCTTGGCAGTTGCTCGTATCTACCTCAACATGCTTTTTTTCATACCTGCCCTCCTGGGTTAGGCCTTTTGGCTAGGACCTGAGGAACTTTTATATCTGGTAGAAGGGCCCGCCAATGTATCAATCGCTGGCACTGAAGCACTTATCCCCTTCACCATTTTTATATGTGTGAATTTGTTTTGCACAGAACTTTTGCGCTTTACTCACCCTGACTAGTAGGGTGCAGATCCTTGGACTTTCCCTGAAAGTCCTGGGGGGGGGGGGGCACCTGGCTTTTTGGTTGGGTTCTCCACCTCCCATGAGGTGGGAAGACCCACCTGGTACTTGGGTAGACCTTGCTTCGACAGGCCTCTAGAAGAAGGGGTCCACCCGGTTTTGGCAGGGAGGACCACGAGTAACCTCCAGTCCCTGTCATGGTCAAGGTACCTTCTCTACAGAGGAGGACCATGCGTATACCCTGTGTGCTTTTTTTTGGTTGCTTCACTTTTGCATGCTCACCTTTTTTTTTTTACACCTGGTGTTGGGTTTCGAGTGTGCTCGCTGCACCGCGCAGCAAAATTTTTTTTATAAATCATTAGTATGTTGATGAAGCCTACCCAAGAGGTGGGGAGACCCACCTGGTACTTGGGTAGACCTTGCTTCGACAGGCCTCTAGAAGAAGGGGTCCACCCGGTTTTGGCAGGGAGGACCAGGAGTAACCTCCAGTCCCTGTCATGGTCAAGGTACCTTCTCTACGGAGGAGGACCATGCGTATACCCTGTGTGCTTTTTTTGTTTGCTTCACTTTTTCATGCTCAGCTTTTTTTTTTTACACCTGGTGTTGGGTTTCGAGTGTGCTCACTGCACCGCGCAGCAAAAAAAATTTAATAAATCATCAGTATGTTGATGAAGCGGAAGAAGGAACCGGGGAAGGGCAAAATTACAATCAGATTAAATTTTAGCTTTAAATATGACAGCAACTAAACTTCAAAGAACCCAGTACAGCGTGCACCACCACATCCTTCTCCTTCACCGCCTTGTGGTTGTACCTCTGAGGTATGGGTGGGGCGCATCGGGTTTTTTTGTTTTTATTTTTTAACTTTTTGTTGCAAGGATGCTTTTCCTGCCTACTAGTGATTTCTGTATCTGCCTAAAACCATTCTCCTCCACAGCTCGTGTGTGCGATGGGGTGTGTACACACCTGACAGATGAGGGCGGTGGCACTGGTTGTCTCTGTATTCACCAAAGCAGGTCAAAGAAAATGTGTGCAAAGTGCAGTAACCTACAGCAACGCATTTCTGTGTAAGAGAACCAGGTGGATAAAAAGAACTTATCAGGGCTTGTTTACACCACCATCCCCCCTGTTCAGTGTGCAGATCTGCATGTGCATTTGTAATACGTTTTTTAGGTGTGTCATTTATTTTTATTTTTTTTTATCATCATTGCTCCTAAAATCTATATTTAGGATGCAAACATCTTCCACTCGCTTTTATGTGTGTTCCGTTGCAAGGAGCATTCATTCCATATTGATAATTATGCTACCAAAATTAACGTGTGCTGTAAATTGCCTCCATCGTTGCTCCTGTTTCTTCTTGCTGGAGGCTGTCCTTTTGCTGAAGCCCAGAGCCCCTGAAAAGCAGTAAATCATAAACCCATTGATTTAACAGTTTTAAAAAAAAAAACTGTTCCATTCCTGGAATGCTGGGCTTTCTAACTGTCACATTGACTTGTGTCCTCAACCAAACTCAAACCATAAAATGACCGGTATCATATCTGATCACGTGTGCAGCACCATGGCAGTTGCGGATCAAACAGAAGCAGCCTCCTTGGCTGTAAAGGATAGGAGGGTTTAATTCCACTTTAGGCTGTCAGCAGATCCGCCTCTACAAATTCAGCAGTGCCTAAAATGGAGAGCAACTGAGCATGTGCAGAACAAGGGAGAGACAGTATATTATGGTTGGAAAATGGTTGACCACAAGTACACTTACCAACCCTGACATTGAGCGCGGTGCCCCCGGCCCACTCCATGCCATCTGCCATGCGCCGCGCTCAATGTCAGGGTTGGTAAGTGTACTTTTGGTCAACCATTTCCAGCATTTTTCATTCTACTCCTCTCTATATGGATTGAGGTTTATCATATGTATATATCTTACAGGATTATTACCCATCAGCTCCTGATGAGTGGACAAAATCATCCACGAAACGCGTCGAGCTACACTTGCCATAACTTTATCCATTGTACCTTGATGTCATCATTATTTCAATAATATCATGACTACATTATTTTTCTATGCAATTTTATTGTCAGTTACTGGACATGCCACCTCTGGCAGCTATAGGCTATATGCTATTTTGTACCAACACTACTTTGACCACTATCTATTCAGTGTAACCATGTATTCAACTGTTTGTACCTTTCCATCTATTATGCCTATACTTTTGTGCCAATTATATGTGTATGTGTATATATATATGAAATTCTTTTACTATATCTACCATGATTAATAAATTTACAATTTTAATCCTCCGCATTTCAACTGCTTCATTTAAAGTCCCAAATCCCCTTTTTTATATAGAGAAGTATAAAGCAGGGTTAGGTTATAAAAAAATATCCCAAGCTTTGAACATCTCACAGAGCTCTGTTCAATCCATCATCCGGAAATGGAAAGAGTATGGGCACAACTGCAACCTACCAAGACATGGCCGTCCACCTAAACTGACCGGCCGGGCAAGGAGAGCATTCATCATAGAAGAGCCAAGAGGTCCATGGTAACTCTGGAGGAGCTGCAGAGATCCACAGCTCAGGTGGGAGAATCTGTCCACAGGACAACTATTAGTCGTGCTCTCCACAAATCTGCCTTTTATGGAAGAGTGACAAGAAGAAAGACATTGGTGAAAGAAAGTCATAAGAAGTCCTGTTTACAGTTTGTGGGAAGCCATGTGGAGGACACAGCAAACATGTGGAGGAAGGTGCTCTGGTCACATGAGACCAAAATTCAACTTTTTGGTCTTAAAGCAAAACGCTATGTGTGGAGGAAAACTAACACTGCACATCACCCTGAACACACCATCCCCACCGTGAAACATGGTGGTGGCAGCATCATGTGGTGGGGATGCTTTTCTTCAGCAGGGACAGGGAAGCTGGTCAGAGTTGATGGGAAGATGGACGGAGCCAAATACAGGTCAATCTTAGAGGAAAACCTGTCAGAGTCTGAAAAAGACTTGAGACCGGGGCGGAGGTTCACCTTCCAGCAGGACAACAACCCGAAACATACAGCCAGAGCTACAATGGAATGGTTTAGATAAAAGCATATTCATGTGTTAGAATGGCACAGTCCCGACCTAAATCCCATTGAGAATCTGTGGCAAGACTTGAAAATTGCTGTTCACAGACGCTCTCCATCCAATCTGACAGAACTTGAGATATTTTGCAAAGAAGAAGAATGGGCAAAAATGTCCCTCTCTAGATGTGCAAAGCTGGTAGAGACATCCCCAAAAAGACTTGCAGCTGTAAATGCAGTGAAAGGGGCTTCTACAAAGTATTGACTCCGGGGGGCGCCATACAAATGTCCCCCCCACACTTTTCACATATTTATTTGTAAAAAAAAATTGAAAACCATTTATCATTTTCCTTCCACTTCACAATTATGAGCCACTTTGTGTTGGTCTATCACATAAAATCCCAATAAAATACATTTTACGTTTTTGGTTGTAACATGACAAAATGTGGAAAATTTTAAGGGGTATGAATACTTTTTCGAGGCACTGTAAATACACTATCAAACTAAAGCCAAAACTCCAGCTCACACTTTATAATCATTTTTTTCCTTTTGGGATAAAGGTTTTACAATGATAAAAGCTGATTGTTGTAAGCATCCCTGTTGGTGGTCTTATCCCTGTATCTGATACATATTGCTGGAGAGTTTGTGCTTCTGAAAAACAGACTTGCTGGCTGGATCCCCAGATGAAAATAGAAGAGAGAAAGCCTAAAAAAGAAAACAAATGCAGCCATCACATCTAAGAATTAATAAGATGCAAAAGAATAAATGTTTGCTTTTGGGTTTAACCACTTCCCGCCCGGCCCATAGCAGATGACGGCCGGGCGGTGGTTCAGTTATCCTGACTGAGCGTCATATGACGTCCAGCAGGATAACATGCCGCCGCGCGCCCGCATTGCGGCGATCGGTGGATCGGTGTGTCAGTCTGACGCACCGCTCCACCGATCTTGGTAAAGAGCCTCCGGCGGAGGCTCTTTACCACGTGATCAGCCGTGTCCAATCAGGGCTGATCACAATGTCAATAGGAAGAGCCGTTGATTGGCTTTTCCTCACTCGCATCTGACAGACGCGAGGTAGAGGAGAGCCGATCGGCGGCTCTCCTGACGGGGGGGTCTGCGCTGATTGTTTATCAGCGCAGCCCCCCCTGAGATGACCGCACTGGACCACCAGGGAAGGGGGCAGCATGTGGATGGCCAGGTATGTACCACATGGCCATCCACATGTGCCCAGTCAGTGCCCAATCTGTGCCCACAAATGGGCACTGATTGGCACCATTATATTTCAGTGATGCCCAGCAATGCCACCCTTGGGGGCATCAGTGCCACAAATCAGTGTCATCAGTGCCACCCATCAGTGTCCATCGGTGCCACCTGTCAGTGCCCATCTATCAGTGCCCATCCGTGCCACCCATTAGTGCCACCCATAAGTACCCATCAGTGCCACCTATGAGTGCCTGTCAGTGCCACCTCATCAGTGCCCGTCAGTGCAGCCATATCAGTGCCCGTCATTGAAGAAGAAAAACTTGTTTTTTTTTCAAAATTTTCGGTCTTTTTTTATTTGTTGTGCAAAAAATAAAAACCGCAGAGGTGATCAAATACCACCAAAAGAAAGCTTTATTTGTGGGAACAAAATGATAAAAAAATTGTTTGAGTACAGTGTAGCATGACCGCGCAATTGTCATTGAAATTGCGACAGGGCTGAAAGCTGAAAATTGGCCTGGGCAGGAAGGTGCCTAAGTGCCCTGTATTGAAGTGGTTAATATCAACTGCACAGGCCAAGTAAGAGCATCCATGCATAAAATCGCTAAGACGGGGTGGGGGGGGGGAGGGGGAAATCTACAGATCTGTTTATTTAACACCCTCATTGAAATCCAAAGCTGTCAAACTAAATGTGAGTTACGTTAACATTTCTTTATAGGTAGATGCTACGATTACGGTAATAACTCTAAACCTATACTTTTTACTGAAAATACACTAGAGCACATGTCAAACACAGGGCACCCCTTGAACTCTGCACTCTGTACGTAGCGCACCCCTGAACTCTGTACGTAGCGCACCCTTGAACTCTGCACTCTGTATGTAGCGCACCCTTGAACTCTGCACTCTGTAGCGCACCCCTGAACTCTGCTCTCTGTGCATAGCACACCCCTGAACTCTGCCCTCTGTACGCAGTGCACCCCTGAACTCTGCCCTCTGTACGCAGCGCACCCCTGAACTCTGCCCTCTGTAAGCAGCGCACCCCTGAACTCTGCACTCTGTACGTAGCACACCCCTGAACTCTGTACGTAGCGCACCCCTGAACGCTGTACGTAGCGCACCCCTGAACGCTGTACGTAGCGCGTCCCTGAACTCTGTACGTAGCGCACCCCTGAACTCTGTATGTAGCGCACCCCTGAACTCTGTATGTAGCGCACCCCTGAACTCTGTACCCAGCGCACCCCTGAACTCTGTACATAGCGCATCCCTGAACTCTGTACGCAGCGGGTACGACGGGACTAGAAAAGGAAGTCAATCTCGCCGCTTTTGGCGGCGAGATTGACACCTTACGAGCCCCATCGCGGGACATACCAGGCCCTTGGGTCTGGTATGGATTTTAAGGGGCATCCCCTGAACTCTGCACTCTGTACGCAGCGCACCCCTGAACTCTTTACGCAGCGCACCCCTGAACTCTGTACGTAGCGCACCCCTGAACTCTGTACGTAGCTCACCCCTGAACTCTGTACGTAGCGCACCCCTGAACTCTGTACGTAGCGCACCCCTGGACTCTGCACGTAGCGCACCCCTGGACTCTGCACGTAGCGCACCCCTGGACTCTGCACGTAGCGCACCCCTGGACTCTGCACGTAGCGCACCCCTGGACTCTGCACGTAGCGCACCCCTGAACTCTGCACGTAGCGCACCCCTGAACTCTGCACGTAGCGCACCCCTGAACTCTGCACGTAGCGCACCCCTGAATGCTGCACGTAGCGCACCCCTGAATGCTGCACGTAGCGCACCCCTGAACGCTGCACGTAGCGCACCCCTGAACGCTGCACGTAGCGCACCCCTGAACTCTGCACGTAGCGCACCCCTGAACTCTGCACTTTGTACGTAGCTTACTCCAGATACAACTGGCCCTTTTGAGAGCAACCATACTGCTGATGCCGCCTGTGATGAAATTGAGTTTGACACCCCTGCACTACAGGATCTCATTCCTCTAATACAATAACATCAGCTCATAAAAAATCATAATGGAAGGCAAAAAATTCCGGAATCATTAGTTAACCAACGCAGCCTAGAGAAAAGCGATATGTTTAATTGTCCCAAGGGAAGTTACAAAGCCGTTTTGTTTGGTATCGAAGAGCAATTCCCAGCGCTCGGTATCGGGAGAATTGGCCTACTGCGTAACTGGTGTCTTCTACATGTCCCTTAAGTGCCTTCTAAATTGGAGATGACTCCGCTGTAATTTCCTCTCTTCCTATAAACATTACCATACACTGATATGGAAGCGATTTTAGCACTTGAGGTTAAAACGCACATTAGTCTGGCCCGAGGGCGGTTGATGGAGAGCGCTGGAACACTCTGTGCCGTTTTTTGTGTTTTTTTTTTTTTTATATTCCTCGTTCCCTTTCCATGTTCATATTCACAGCTGGTCTCCTTTGTACAGCAATTGTGAGCTAGATGTACCGCTAGTTCTTCTTGGGTAATGTGTTGGACTGCGCACAAAGAATTATTGTTACAATACTGAGCCAGACAAGGCCGTACAAACTGATATTTATTGCTTTAAAGTGAAATTACAAAAGAATCCAGAAATCCCCCTGAAATTTAAAAATGAACAAAGCATATCCTTCCATAATACAAACTTTCCTCAACCCAAAGCACCTAGTGTCATTTCTGTCTGCTGTCTCATTCCTCTGTCTGCACTGCTCTGTCCCCTCTCCAGCACACAGCAGGTGATTGACAGCCTCAGCTGTGCATGTTTCCGTATGACAGGGGTCTTAGATTCAAATTTACAGAGGTCTGGTCAGCAAAATTTCCTTCCAGCAGAGGTCCAGAGGTCCAGATCTCATGTTAGCGCTATAACACATCACGGTTCCCTCTGTACATCATTGTCTTCAACCTACCTCCCAGTGTCGTAGTCCCCTTTACATCATGTTATTTGTACCTATAGTTAAGCCTAGAAAAAGACTTGCCTATAGGTACTGTAAAAATCTCCTAAACATGCGCCGTTTATGAGATATTTGCTGTATACTGCGCCGATAATGTCATCGGCACATGCGCTTTGAAGGAACGGCCACCCATACCGTTTCTTAAGAAGTCAGTGCCGTGGAACGGTGGCTCTCGTGCGCACGCGCGAGAGTGACGTCACGAGGCTCCGGTCAGTCACACAGCTGAAGTCCGCGGCCCCGAAAGAAAGACGGGCAAAGATGGATGCAACCTCCAGCGGGGACGACGTGGGCTTCGTTTTCAAGTAAGTGTCACATAATGTGCTAGTATGCGATGCATACTAGCACATTATGCCTTTTACTTTGCAGGGAAGAAAAAAAAAGGAAAAAAATAGGAAGCGTTTACTTCTTTAAAAGAGAAGTTGGTCCAGGCTCTCAGCGGCTCCCTGAGAGGCTTAGCCGGATGCCAGTCCAGGGTTCTGGGCATATGTTTACAATCTTTCCCCAGCCCTGACCAGCTCTGTGACGTCAGCCGACAGCGGGCTTCAGGCCACTGTCTGCTGAAAACGAGGCACAGCAGTGCAAAACAAACTGCATTCCTGTGATGCACAGGAGAAGTACAGTCAAACAAGGTTTGGCCGTACATCTCCTTTAATAACACATCAGAGTGCCCCTTAATACAACACAGTGCACCTTACCAGTGCCTCTTCACAACACAGTGCACCTTCACAACACAGTGCACCTTCACAACACAGTGCACCTTCACAACACAGTGCACCTTACCAGTGCCCCTTCACAACACAGTGCACCTTACCAGTGCCCCTTCACAACACAGTGCACCTTACCAGTGCCCCTTCACAACACAGTGCACCTTACCAGTACCCCTTCACAACACAATGCACCTTTTAACTAAATCCTCCCTGGCACAGTCCTATGGCACCCTTAGCATCACAGAGGCAATAATTATCCTCTGGTGGGTCTCCCACCTGGCCACCAATGTCATCGTTACAGCAGATGGGGGGGCTGGAGGAGCTGCAGATCTAGTTGGAGGGCGGGAGCTGCCCAAATTATGTTAAAGCGGAGTTCCACCCAAAAGTGGAGCTTCCGCTTTAAGCACTCCTCACCCCCTGACATGCCACATTTCGCATGGCATTTTTCGTGGGGGGTGGGGGGGGGGGTGGGGTGTAAACCTTATTTTTAGTGGGACTTCCTGTCCCACTTCCTTCTTTCTCTTTTTGACTGCCTAGGCGACTCCTTCTCGCGCCCTAGACAGCCTTTCCCTGCCAGCGATCTTATGGGACACAACACAGGTCCCAGAAGATTGGTTGGCCAATAGCGGAGCTCAGCCCGACTCGCGCATTCGCAGTGCGTGAAGCCGTAAGCTATCACGGCCGGGTGCCCACAGTTGCTATGACGGCGCCAAAGAGAGGAGGGGGAGAGGAGCGAAGGCTCCAGGCAGCCGCATCGCTGGGCCGTGGGACAGGTGAGTGTCTGTTTATTAAAAGTCAGCAGTTACACTTTTTGTAGCTGCTGACTTTTAATAAACTAAAAAAACGGGTGGAACTCGGCTTCAACAAGCGGGCGATTATCTGGCTTAATATGGAAAGACTCCCGCTCTCTGTCCTGATATGTAGCACCTCCTGCCCGCTGTTAGCATTACATTGGTAGCCGGGCACGAGACCCGGGAGAGGACGCCTAACTGTGACCATGGCACCACCGCGGTCCGAATAAGACTCACTCGGCCTGGATCCGGACCTTTGCCCTATGACAGGGATATGCACTTAGAGGACCTCCAGCTGTTGCAGAACTACAAGTCCCATGAGGCATAGCAAGACTCTGACAACCACAAGCATGACACCCAGAGGCAGAGGCATGATGGGACTTGTAGTTTCGCAACAGCTGGAGGTCCGCTAATTGCACATCCCTGCCCTATGAGATTGTGTGTGATTTGCTAATGTGTGTACTCAGCATTTTCCATTTGCCTGTTGCTGGGTAGAATTCATTGTACATTAGGGGCGCATACTATGAATTCCCTTCACCTTGTGTTTCCATTTTATGCTCTCTTGTTTCTGTTGTGTTTTATGTATACAGAGTAGGTCCCACTTTTATGGCTCTTCCTTACATCTTCTGTCAAGCGTTTAGTGTATTTGTATTTGTTTAGCAATGGGAGGATGGCTGCCAAGCTTTAATTGCTGAACCAACCCCAGTGGAATTCTCTTATTGCTGTCAGTTTACAAGGCCGTGGTTGCAGAATCGAGGCATCGCCTGAGTCGTGATTACATACAATCCTTGTATTCCCCTGTGAGGAGTTGTTACAAGGAATATCATCTTCTGGTTCTGCGCCGCGTGTTTTGACCATTGATCGAACGCCTTCTCCTGTTTCTTGTCTAGGTTACCCTGCACTTAAAGGACAGCTCTATCAAGGCAGCTAAATGGAGTTATCTTTATTTGAGCATGACTGATTCCCTTTAATGTAGAGCAGTAGTGTCCAAACTGCGGCCCTTTTTTTTTGCTTTTATCTGGTCCATGGGGCACTATTACAACAATGGGCATACAGTGCCTTTAAAAAAAGTATTCATACCCCTTGAAATTTTCCACATTTTGTCATGTTACAACCAAAAATGTAAATGTATTTTTATTGGGATTTTATGTAATAGACCAACACAAAGTGGCACATAATTGTGAAGTGGAAGGAAAATGATAAATGGTTTTCACATTTTTTACAAATAAATATGTGAAAAGTGTGGGGTACATTTGTATGGCGCCCCCCGGAGTCAATACTTTGTAGAACCGCCTTTCACTGCAATTACAGCTGCAAGTCTTTTTGGGGATGTCTCCACCAGCTTTGCACATCTAGAGAGGGACATTTTTGCCCATTCTTCTTTGCAAAATTTCTCAAGCTCTGTCAGATTGGATGGAGAGCGTCTGTGAGCAGCAATTTTCAAGTCTTGCCACAGATTCTCAATTGGATTTAGGTCTGGACTTTGACTGGGCCATTCTAACACATGAATATGCTTTGATCTAAACCATTCCATTGTAGCTCTGGCTGTATGTTTAGGGTCGTTGCCCTGCTGGCAGGTGAACCTCCACCCAAGTCTTTTGCAGACTCTAACAGATCTACTTCTAAGATTGCCCTGTATTTGGCTCCACCCATCTTCCCATCAACTCTGACCAGCTTCCCTGTTCCTGCTGAAGAAAAGCATCCCCACCACATGATGCTGCCACCACCATGTTTCACGGTGGGGATGGTGTGTTCAGGGTGATGTGCAGTGTTAGATTTCTGCCACACATAGCGTTTTGCTTTTAGGCCAAAAAGTTCAATTTTGGTCTCATCTGACCAGAGCACCTTCTTCCACATGTTTGCTGTGTCCCCCACATGGTTTCTCAGAACTGCAAACAGGACTTCAATGACTTTCTTTCAACAATGTCTTTCTTCTTGTCACTCTTCCATAGAGGGCAGATTTGTGGAGAACACGACTAATAGTTGTCCTGTGGACAGATTCGCCCACCTGAGCTGTGGATCTCTGCAGCTCCTCCAGAGTTACCATGGACCTCTTGGCTCTTCTCTGATGAATGTTCTCCTTGCCCGGCCTGTCGGTTTAGGTGGACGGCCAGGTCTTGGTAGGTTTGCAGTTGTACCATACTCTTTCCATTTTCGGATGATCGATTGAACAGAGCTCCGTGAGATGCTCAAAGCTTGAGATATTTTTTATAATCTAACCCTGCATTAAACTTCTCCACAACTTTATCCCTGACCTCAAAAGAGATAATAATAAAAATGTGCACAAGTCCAGTGCCTATGATTATTTTAGCAGCGCTACTGTCATAAAGTTTTATGATCAGCTTTCATGTGTAAATGACACACACAAGGAATAATAAGCAGTTGACAGATGATGTGAAAAAAGTCCCAGAAACCTCAGATGGTGATCTTGCTATGTTACAAAATTAAACACCCCACACCGAAGTCCGTGTATCACACTCCCTTTCAGGGTTCACACTCCCCTTCAGGGTTCACACTCACCAGAGGGATGGATATAACAGGCATGGATTAGTAAACCACAACTATTTTCAGCATCAAGGAAGGTGTCACAGCATATCATAAGATCTCCATTGGTTCTCGGACAAAGAAAAGGCTCCAATAGTGTAATTTAGTTTTCTTTCCGATCTCCAAGTTATAAGAGATCACGAACAGCGTGAGATTGCAGAGCTTCCTTCCACCTCCCAGATTCAGTTGTACATCGGCATTGTATGGAAGCGGATCACCACAGACACCTCAATCTCCACACCAAATTATTCCTGACCTGTCTGGTGTGTTCCTTGGCCATCCTGATGCAGTTTGTTCACTAAGGTTCTCTAACAAACCTCTGAGGGCTTCACAGAACAGCTGTATTTATACTGAGATTAAATCACACACAGATGGACTCTACTAATTTGGTGACTTCTGAATGCATCTGGTTCCACTAGATTTTATTTGGGGAGTATCGGAGTAAAGGGGGCTGAATAAACACGCACGCCACACTTTTCTGTTTCAATATTTTAGATATTTAAAGATTTTCACAAAAAGTAAAGCAAGTCCAGCATTCATTTTGAACATTGTGCAATTTCCACAATATGGAATGTATATCGAATAAAGATAAAAAAAAATGATGCAATTTAACTAATCAAATAAAGAAAAGCAAAAGAGAGGGGCAGTGGGACTTTAAATGAGGCATGGGTAGGTCTTTGAAAAAGTCTAGGATACCTTATGTTAAATTAACTATCACCACCCCTTAAAGCGGATGTTCACTCAATTTTCAAAGTTTAGCTCATTCATATTATACAACAGCATAGAATGCAAAACGGAACTTATTTTTTTTTTTTTTTCGGGTGTACCTGTGTATATGTGCTTCTGTCTTTTTTTCTCCCTGCGGCTATGGGCGGGTATTTTGCGGGTATTGTCGTAATTTCCGCCGCGCCGCACTGTCTCCTGGGAGCTAGTGTCATTGTTCCCAGGAGTCAGTGCGGAGGCCCGCCACGAAATCTCGCGGGATTTAAACAGAACAAGTGACGTTAGACATCGGAACGGAGCGGGAACTTCCTAGGACGCCGCCCGTTGTGATGGCAACCAGGATGCTTACGACGCTCCGCGCCGTTACAACTGAGCATGCGCGGGAACCAGCAAGGAATGCTGGTAGCTCAGCATCACTGGAACTAGGAAGTGAATGCTTGTGGGTTTCAAATGCCCACAAGCAAGATGAAAACGGCTGTCCACATTTTTAAAAACGTATTATTTACAACGAAACTGGACATCTGGGGAGGAAATTAACGCAAAACGTGAGTGTGCCATTGTCATTATGTGATGTTTTAAGTGTTTGAAAAAAAAAAAAATACAAACCGTCAGTGAACAACCGCTTTAAGGAGCTTAAAAGCTGTATAGCCATAGAGAAATGCTAATCAAAGAAATGCATAGACATCAATTCATGAGTAATATAATAATAATAATAATAATAATATAATGCATCATAATATACAATACATAAATCATGCACATCGAGGCACAATAAAAATAGTAGTCATGTTGATAGAAACGTTGTTTATAAACGCTGTTTGAAAATAATTGATACAAGCAATCACAGTTCTAAAATGGGTATACAAAAAAGGTGAACAAGGTATTCCGAATAACAATGTTAGTAAGTATAAATGGTATACGATAGAATTCATAGATGAACCAAACTTGAAATGGCAACCCTGAGTGTAGACTCTACGCGTTTCATGGCGTTTAAAGCCAATCATCAGGAGTGGGATGCATCAAGAGATGACTAGAAAAATAAATAAAACAAATCAATAAATAGATCATTGAAGTCTCAATTAGAATCATGCTTACACAAGGTAAAGCAGGTATTTTAGAATATATAAATACACATTACCTTTTGGCAACAACCCAGTACATAACCCAACAGTCCAATTGTGGAATAATGAAGGTGGCCCTGAGAGAGCTGTCTCCCCCGGGGTTGAGGCCAAGGACACACAAGGCTAACCCCCAAACCGAAAGTCTCCATGGGGGCTGGAGAATCGGAGAGGGGGTAGAGAGGAACAGCAGCCAGGGAGAGAGCCAGACAGCCAAAACACACTTCCCAAGTAGGAGGCATACATGTATGGGCCACAGATGAAGTTCTGCAATAAATGAAAGAAAAAAGAATAATGAGGAGGAGATGTGTAACAAAGAGATGGGGATGAGTGTGTCAAAAAAAATAAAAATAAAAATAAAAAAATAAAATATAGAACAATGTTGTGAATGAAGGAAAGTAAAATGTAAAACCAAGCTGGCACTAGAGTGTATGTCTGACACCTGCCCCAAAAATAACTGGGTGGTGAGAACCAACAAACAAAAGATATATATAAATAATGTATACTAGCATGTTGCCAATGTGTTGGTATTTAAATGAAAGGCATAAAAATAAATAAATAAATAATGCACACCTGTGTAAAGAGAAATCAAGCATGATGTGAATAGGTGTGTGATAATGAAGAGAAACAGCCTGATTACCTGAGGTGTGGATGAAGACCCATATATCCTCTCCTCCTGAGAAAAAAGTGTGGAATGAACTGCCAGCTCATCCCGACCTTTGTATCCTCAGCCTGGGGGCGTGTCCCAGCCAAAGTCATGCAATCACGTTTGGCCAAAGAAATAGACGGGGCAGACAACCAACTGAGGCACAGAGATCTCAGCAGCAGTTCATCCCCGCCCATCAAGCCTAAGTGAGATGGAGGGAGCATAAACGCAGGTCGGCGTCGGAAGGACACCGCACCAGCGGCATGCTGGGCATGACGCCGATGCGCCAAGATCCAGCCCCGCCCCCATCGCTGAAGAGATGGGTGGGGGGAGAAGGAGCTGGGCGCATCGCAACCCCGGGGGAAGAGAGATCAATCAAAAAGGACCACCCACCCTGTGGGTGGGGCGTGCCAAACAGGCAATGGAAAAAACAAAAGGAAGAGATAAAGAGTGGACTGTATCTCTGAACTAACAGAGGGTAGAGACTAAATTGAAATAGCCAGTGATCCAGAGAACGAGTAGGTTACTGAATGGACCAAATGAAATCAAATAAAGAACAGAAGGCATATACTATCCACGCCGCGTTAGCAAAGGGCTATTTCATCTAAGATAACTTTCTTCAGCAAATATTCGAGGCGCACAGTCGCTGGCTACAAATTTAATGCTCCAACAGCGGCAGTCTAAAACTTTTAGTTTGCGAAGAGACTGTAATGCATAGTAATCTTGGTATGCCTTTCTATTTCAATGGTAATAATGTGATTTGATTCAAAGTTCAGAGTACGCTCTCTACAATCGGAAATGTAAATGTAAAGGACGCTCGATCTTCCGCTGCTGTAGAATTACGCAGTCCGACTTTGTCAATCACACATATTTATTTGTAAAATGTTTTGAAAACCATTTATTGTTTTGCTTCTACTTCACAATTTTGTGCCACTTTTGTGTTGGTCTATCACATAAAATCCCAGTAAAATACATTTATGTTTTTGGTTGTAACGTGACAAAATATGAAGAATTTCAAGGGGTGTGAATACTTTTTCAAGGCACTGTAATTCCCCCTACTGAAACATAGATGGGGCACAATTCCTCCCAATAATACCAACAATGGAGCCCCAATGACACCATTGATGGGTCACATCTCCTCCCATTGACACCAACGAAGGGGCACAATTCCTCCCACGAACACCAAAGATGGGGCATTGTTTATTTCTTCTGCCATCAGGACCTTTTCTACTCCAAATGGTCCAGTCTCCCTAAAGTCTGAAGGACCGTAAACCGTCCCTTTTGTTTAGAAAGTTTGGAGACCCCGATGTAGAGCGTAAAACATAACAATATTTATAATAATGGCTTCCAGTGGAATTAAACACTCCAACCCAGAGCCAAATAAAGTCAGAATCTCAGGCATGTAGCTTGCCAATCAGCAGCTGGCCGCACGTAGTCCTGCCCACTAGAGCTGCACAATTAATCGTTAAAAAAATCGTGATCTCGATTCACCCCCCTGACGATCTCTCCTGCAGATTTTGACGAATCTTTCATATAAACAAGTGGAGAGAGTTTATCTGCTCACTCAGCTGTCAAAAGAAAGTATCTGGGCAGTCTGCCAAGTCTTTAACTTGAAACATTGTAACTAAGCTTCCTTCTTAGTTTAAAGGGATAGAACTTCTGTGTAAATAAATAATCCGGGCAGTCTGCCAAGTCTTTAACTTGAAACATTGTAACTAAGCTTCCTTCTTAGATCAAAGGGATAGAACTTCTGTGTAAATAATCTGGGCAGTCTGCCAAGTTTTCAACAAGGTGTAAATGCAGGAAGTTTAACCACTTAAAGTCTAAATCTTTTTCTGACACTTCTTTCCTAAGTTAAAATCAATATTTTTTGCTAGAAAATTACTTGGAACCTCCAAACATTATATATATTTTAGCAGAGACCCTAGGGAATAAAATGGCAATTGCTGCAATATTTTATGTCACACTGTATTTGCCCAGCGGTCTTTCAAATGCAATTGTTTTTGGAAAAAATACATTTCAATAAATAAAAATAAAACAAAAAACGAAACAGTAAAGTTATTCCACTTTTTTTTTTTTGTTTTAATGTGAAAGATGATGTTACGCCGCGAGAATTGTGAGAGAATCTGAGAATAATATATTATTATTATTATTATTATTATTTTTAGAAAGGCGTGGGGATGAAAGGTTCTTTTTTAACTACATAGCAAGTTGTTTTTGTTTTTTTGTTTTTTTTCCCTTCAAATCTGCTGCATTGCTTGACAAAAATCACACAGCTTGGCGTAGATCTAAAAAAGTCAAAGATTTTCCCCTGTTTCTCGTTATTGCGGTTTTCCACATTTGCAGTTTATTTAATTAGCTTATTTGTTCTCATCTCTTTCCTGAAGATGTAGAAAATTAACTAACTTTATGGATTGTTTCCAAGGACTATTGTTTAGATATTAACTTATCAACCAAAGTCGGTTTTAGTTGTGAAGTTTTTCTTTCGTGACGCAGAGCGGCCCCGGGCACGGTCATGCTTGAGTTGGATCATATGTCTGTAATGACGTACGTCTCAAAGGAGGGCTTACTGTGGAGGATCTTCTGACATTTTGGTAGGTGACTGTGCAAAGGAAAGACGAGGATGTTGGTTGTTTCTAGGTAAGCTCAGTAAGCCACCACCGTGATCTACAACAGATGTGTCCCTCCACAGTGAAGGGCCGTGCTAATCTATATGGCTGGGTCCTTGCCCATATTTTTAGATGACGGGAAGGATTGTTGGAAAGTCACTGGAACAATTGAATAATTGCATTTCCAGGTCCGTCTAAACCACATCCAAGTTAATGTTCATGAGAGTTCATCACATGATGTGTTGACACATCAAGATGTTAGTCCACAAAAATAGTGATGGTAAAGGTGGACTGAGTCTCCAACTGACTCCTTCTCTTGGCGCACGTGTCAAACGCAAGGCCCGTGGGCTGAATCCAGCCCACCTGGCCATCTCACGTGGCCCCAGCTGCGGTACTCCCCTCGTCTCCGCCTTCACCTTGTCTCAGCAGTAAGCAGCAAAGAGAGCTCCTCCTACAGATCCTCTGCAGCTCCGCCTCTGCTGGTCTCAGCATTAAAGTAATATAATAACACATATATATATTTAATAACAAACATGTCATACTTGCCTGCTCTGTGTAATGGTTTTGCACGGAGCAGCCCCGATCCTCCTCCTCTTGGGTTCCGTACCGGCGCTCCTAGCCCCTCCCTCCTGGCGAGTACCCCCACAGTAAGCAGCTTGCTATGGGGGCAGCAGAGCCGATGCTCTTTGTGTCCATTCAGACACGGAGTTGCAGCTTGGCCCCACCTCTCTCTCCTCATTGGCTCACTGGCTTTGATTGACAGCAGCAAGAGCCAGTGGTGCCCGCCACCGTCTCAGCCAGTGAGAGAGCATTCCTGGACAGCTGAGGCTCTCGTGCAACATCGCTGGATCAAGATGGGGCTTAGGTAAGTATTAGAGGGGCTGAGGGGGGCTGCCTTTAGAACCACTTTGAGCAGACTCTGGCAGCTGACTTCTGCCCTCCCCAGGTCCTCCACCAGACCCTGCACTTTCTGCTTCCCAGCTCTGCCTCCAGCTTCTTCCTGGCAGTTGCACAAGATAAGGTAGGATGCACTGTGATGTAAGGGAGGGTGGGGGACTTTGACATCTGTGCCAATGTGGACTATGTAAAGTGTAACAAAAGCTGGAGTTCACCTTTAAGGACTTGCCGACCGTATAACTTACATATGCGGCGGGAAAGTGGCACTGCTGCGCCGGATCACGTACCTGGTAAGCAACCCGACACTCTCAGGGTAGGGCGCACGCCGGTGGTCGGTCAGCTCTAGCTGTGATTATACACAGCGGGAGCTGATCGACGGGTACAGTGGACTCCATGTCCACCGGCACCCGCGGATCCTTCGGTACAGAGGGGGAGCGGTGGTCTGCCTATGTAAACAAGGCTGATCGCCGTTCTATCAGCAGGGAAGGCATGGATTCTGTCTCTGCAAAACAGGTACATGGATCTATACCTTCCCCTAGTAAAATCACCTCCCATAGTACACAAAATCACTAGTTAGGCACACAGTTAACCCTTTAATCGCCACTGATGTTAACCAAATTCCCAGCCAGTGTTATTAGTACAGTGATAGTGCATATTTTTATCACTATATTAGTGTCACTGGTTCCCAAAACGTGTCCAGCTGTCCGCCGCAGTCCCACTATAAGTCACTGATCACCACCATTTCTAGTAAAAAAATAAAATCTATCCCATAGTTTGTAGATGCTATAACTTTTGTGCAAACCAATCGATTTACGCTTGTGGTGATCAAATGCCACCAAAAGAAAGCTCAATTTGTGGGGGGCAAAAAGGGCACAAGTTATATTTCGGTATAGCGTTGCACGACCGCGCAATTGTCTGTTAAAGTAACGCAGTGCCATATGGCAAAAAATGGCTTGGTCAGGAAGGTGGGGGGGGGGGACACCTACCGGAGGGCAAGTGGTTAAAGCTGGCCTTGTATTTTGACACTTAAAACTTGCGGACCGCGTAACTGGACGCGTATGTCATCATTTTAATGTTTAATACCAGGGTAATGGCTGCAGCTAGATGCCTTAACCCCGGCATTGTTTTTTCCCTTAGGTGGCCAGTTTTCAGAAAAAATCCCATTGTTTTGCAAATCTATGTACACTACAAACTGTATGATTGAATCGGTTCTGATATCTCTGTTCTAATAACCTGACAGCTTATTATTCTAAATAGGAAACCTTCATTTTGTTTGCAAATATTAAAGATTCTAACTACCAGCAAGAATGAGTCTTTACATTTAAAGAGTACCTGTCATTTCAGATCCATCATGGCGGCGCCTGTTAGCGGGCGTACACTCACCTGCTGCCGCCACCTCCCTCACCTTGTTCTGTCACTGCCGCATCACCAGCCGTCCCATTAAAGTGAATGGGACTGTCGGTGAGTCAAAAGCGGGGGGTCAGAGGAGGAGCCGCTTTAATTCATTAAAGTGTATTTTTTCCCCAAAAAAAAAAAAAACGCGTTGCAAAATCCGTGTGACATAAAAAATTGCCATTTTATTCTCTAGGGTCTTTGCAAAAAAAAAAATATATATATATATAATGTTTGGGGATTCTAACTAATTTTCAAGCAAAAAATACAGATTTTTACTTGTAAACAAATGTCAATAAAAGGCTGGGTCCTTAAGCGGTCAAATATAGTTTTTCGGTGGTCCTGTAGCCCTTTTTGTAGACTTTCTAAATATGACTTTTTTTTTTTTTTCTTCTCTTAAGACCCCTTTCACACTGAGGCGCTTTACAGGCACTACAGCGCTAAAAATACCGCCTGTAAAGATTCTCTCCAGTGTGAAAGCCCCGAGTCCTTTCACACTGGGGCGGTGCGCTGGCCGGACGGTAAAAAAAAGTCCTGCAAGCCGCATCTTTCCAGCGCTGTATACACCGTTCCTAAAGCGCCCTTGCCCATTGAAAACAATAGGGCAGCGCAGGCAAACCGCTGCTGCAGGGACGCTTTGCGGGCGGTTTTAACCCTTTTTTTCGGTCGCTAGCGGTGGTTAAAACCGCTCCCGCTGGCGGCCGAATAGCACCGCTAAAACTACGGTAAAGTGGCGCTAATAATAGTGCCGCTTTACCGCCGGCGCCCGCCCGCCCCATTGTGAAAGGGCTCTTAATATGCCCTTTAACACCGGAGATATCCAGTAACTCGGATCTTATCTGCAGTTGCTAAAGACCAGAAAAAATACCAATAAACACTCCCAAAGCAATTATTGCTTATCAGTATCGGGAGGGCTCAACGCTGTGCAGGATGTATGGCATATATAGTTCTAACACACCCATAGGTCATACCGCTACTGGTAAATGTCACTACACCCGCAGACTCACATTCACAGATATATATGTGAAAGTTTAATATACATTCACAGGACAAATTTAGAAAAATCTTTTCTAAACGTTTTTGTTTGTGTTTCTTTAGAACATGCCGATGGGCTGATCTGGACTTTCCATGCAATGTTAACTTATGAACAGCTGATCACATGGTTTTTTTTTTTGTGTTTTTTTTTTTTTAATATAGTAAGATAGAGTATTGAATAATATTTCTATATAACATGCATACAATGGGCGCATTGGTAAGAAAGGATACTCAGGGGAGTAAAAAGTGTCGGCCATACCCAGTTCGGCAGGAACCGGCCGAGATTCGAACTATGTATGGGCAGACTGAATGTACCAAGTTGATCAGTCCATTTGGGTACAACCAGCCTGCCAGATTTACTGGCAGCTATCGCTTGCAGCTGCAAAATCCGCTATCAATAATCAATAGGGGTCAATTCACTAAGAGTTAAATTACAGGCAATAAAATGCGGTAAAATAGCGCTTGCAGTAAATCAGTTTTTTGAGTGCAGTTCACTAAGAAATTTGCGTTAAATAACGAATGCAGTATTTGTTCGATTGAGCGGTAATTACTGCATTTTTTAATGCGATAATTTACCACACGGAGCTGGTTGCTAAGGATCAGGCAGGGAAGCCGACTGCTGGGTCCTTGACAACGGATGACTCAGCAGCTGTCGGCTAAATATAAGAAAAAAAAAATGCAGACAATTAAATTATGGGGGAAAAAAAATCAGCGTGGGTCCCCCCCAAATGCATACCAGGCCCTTATCCAAGCATGCCACACCAACATTTTTTTTTTTTAAACGGCGTGCCCCCCTCCCCTTCCAAAATCCATACAGGACACTTAAAGTGATCGTAAGGATAATTTTTTTTTTTTTCAAATAACAAACATGTTATACTAACCTCCACTGTGCAGCTCGTTTTGCACAGAGTGGCTCCGAACATCCTCTTCTGGGGTCCCTCGGCGGCTCCTCCCCACATCTGATAACCCCCTCAGAGGAGCGCTTCCCAGAGGGGGTTACCTTGCGGGCGCGCTCCCGAGTCCAGCATTTACCGTCCATAGACACAGAATGCCAGACTCGGCCCCGCCCCCCCCCCCCCCCCCCGGTACCCACGTCATTGGATTTGATTGACAGCAGCGGGAGCCAGTGGCTGCGCTGCTTTCACTCTATCCAATCAAGAGCCGGGAGCCCGTGGAGAGAGAGACAGCATGTCCCCGCCGACTGAATGAAGGGGTTCAGGTAAGTAAAACGGGGGGGGGGGCGGTGACTGCCATAGGATGCATTAAGGTGAAAAAATACAAACCTTTACGACCCCTTTGACCAAGCATGCAGCCTGGCAGGTCAGGAAAGAGGGCAGTGGTGCGGATGAGCCCCCCCCCCCCCCCGAATCATACCAGGCCACATGCACTCAACATGGGGGGGTTCTGGTCCTGGTATGAGGGACATTTTTAATTGTCGGCATGTTCTTTTTTTACATTCAGCTGTCAGCGGAGAACCCACTGATCACATTGGTCCGTTGCGTTTCCGTTGTGGTGTTAAAAATCTTGCTTGCTGCATTTTTGGTCTGTTAAAAAAACCGCACCAAAAAGGAATCTCCCAGTTGAAATGCATTGAAAACGCATCAATAACGCACCCGTGTTACATTTTTGTTGCAGTTTTTGAGTCGCATGACCTGTAAAAAAACACACCATAAGCACGGTAAAATCGTGTGCATTTTCTGCCCCATGCTTCGGGCCGTCGAAGTTTTGGTGCATCTCTACCTTTTTGTTTACTTTATATTTTAAAGAGGATGTGAACCCTGGTGGGTTTTACTTCCTTCCTTTTGCCCCTGCAAAGTAAAGGCATAATGTGGTAGAATGCATCGCATACTAGTAGAGCTGCACGATTCTGGCCAAAATGAGAATCACGATTTTTTTGCTTAGAATAAAAAGATCACGATTCTCTCACGATTCTCGCAACGTAAAATCTTTCACATTATAGAAAAAAAAAAATGGGCTAACTTTAATGGTTAGTTTTTGTTTTTTTTTGTTTTTTTAAATTCATTAAAGTAATTTTTCCCCAAAAAATTGCATTTGAAAGACCGCTGCGCAAATGCAGTGTGACATAAAATATTGCAACAACCACCATTTTATTCTCTAGGGTGTCTACACACAAAGTCTATTCCATTGACAAATTGTTACAATGTTTATGCTTAAGTTCAACTGATAAAGAATGTTATGATTCTTGGCAGACTGCACAGTTTTTTCCTTCCTTGCTTTTGAAGGCTGTGTCTTCCGTAGAGCAGAGAGAATTCTTTGCATAGAAAGAATCGGGAAACACTTTAGGCTTCATGCACACGAGACGCCGGTGCAAACTCTGCTGAACACGTTTTTAAAAGCTGAAACCGGCGTTTAGAAACTTCCGTTTTGCCGCGTTTGCATGCCGTGTTTAGCGGCGTTTTACCACGTTTGCGTCTAGAAGCGTCTGCAGTGAATGACATTTTCCAAATTTGGGGCCCCGTATCTCAGGGCCACTTGGTGCTAGGAACACCAAATTTGAGGTGCTAACAAAGTCGAATTAACACTACAACAAAATGTCATTCTCTGCTGCAGAAAAGTGCTTGACATCTTGACATCTTTTTTATTTTTATACTGTTCTTTTTAAAAAAAAAAATTGTCACTTTTATTCCTATTATAAGGAATGTAAACATCCCTTGTAATATAAAAAAAGCATGACAGGACCTCTTAAATATGAGATCTGGGGGTCAAAAAGACCTCACATCTCATATTTACACTAAAATGCAATAAAAAAAATAAAAATAAAAAAAATTTTGTCACCAAGTCAGGTCGCAAGATGTCAAGCGCTTTTCTGCAGCAGAGAATGACATTTTGCGACCCAAATTTGGGGCCACTTGGTGCTAGGAACCCCAAATTTGGATATGTTGTAGTGCTAGTGTTACTGTGTTTGCACAATAAATTTCCTAGCACCACGTGGCCCCGAGATATTTGGGTCGCAAAATGTCATTCTCTGCTGCAGAAAAGTGCTTAACATCTTGACATCTTTTTTATTTTTATACTGTTCTTTTTTTAAAAAAAAAATCGTCACTTTTATTCCTATTACAAGGAATGTACACATCCCTTGTAATATAAAAAAAAGCATTACAGGACCTCTTATATATGAGATCTGGGGGTCAAAAAGACCTCACATCTCATATTTACACTAAAATGCAATAAAAAAAAATAAAAATAAAAAAAATTTTGTCATTTGAAAAAAAAAAAAAAGACCTTTTAAGAGCTATGGGCGGAAGTGACGTTTTGACGTCGCTTCCGCCCTGCAATGGTATGAAGATGGGTGGGGGCCATCTTCCCCTCACTCGTCTCCATACCCAGCAAGGAAGAGCATCCGACGGCTCCGGTAAGCGGTGGAGGGCACCTGAGCGCGGCGAGGGGGGGAGGGCCCTCTCCCGCCGCCGGTAAAAGTGATCTTGCGGCGATTCCGCCGCAGAGACGACTCTTATTGGAAAGCAGACCACCGGCCGAAGAAGATACTGGGGTTATGGTAGCTAGCTACTGCCACAACAACGATATTCCTCTTCAAAGTCAGGACGTATAACGGCGTGCGGCGGTCCGTAAGTGGTTAACACCACATAAAAGATAACAGATAGATTTGTGAAGAATTTATTTTTTTGTTGTTGTTGCAAGTAATAATCAAATGTATACTTTTATGACACCTGGTGTAAAAGGCACATTCATATTTTTTTAAAAGACGGATGTTTACAGCTTTTTAGCAAATACTCGTTCATGTGGAACTTGCAGTTCTGTATCGGTAGATTTCTTCTTCACCCTCTTCCTCTAGTTTCCTTTTTAATCTTCTTTAATTTGCCTTTATTTCTTCCACAACACGCCCTAGAAAGATGATTATCGTGCAGGGCTCACGTGTACACACGGCACAGACAGATGTGGGGAACAATCCAGCCAACCACCGCTTCTTTGGACGGCAGTCTTTAATTAAAGAATCAATGCGCTTTTTGTGATTAAAAAATAAATTAAAATAAAACCCGACTGTATGGCACTGCTCATACCTGTATGATCCAGAGCCAGCAGTTTGCAGTGCTGAAAATCCTTTTTTTTTGTTTTGTGTACTGCAAGTGTTCCTGCAATTAAAGTTATATTAAACCCTCAGTGTAACAATTAGTGACGCTAAAGGCCACATTTTTTTTTTTTTTTTTAACCACTTGACCCCCGGAAGGTTTTTTTCCCCCTTCATGACCAGAGCATTTTTTTGCTATTTTTAACACAGCACTACTTTAACTACTTGCTGACCAGGTCTGACGAAGGAGCCGCACATGCTCCGTAACGCGTTACCACCCTACACTGACACCATCAGCCTTGTGTGTCCCGCAGTGAATACAGGCTTTCCTGCTGCCTCCTCTTTCCAACACGCATGAGAACGCTTTACAGCTGCTGGACGGCTCTACACGGCTCTCTACCACCATGCTGAGGATGGACACATGCCACAGATGACGACTCCTGATTTTATCATTTCTTTTAACACTCAACTATCTTGTAAGTGCTTTTAACCCTTTGTGCACTCTATTAAATTTTACATACTGCACTTAGAGGCGCCTTTCTTTTCCTTTTTTATATCTTCAGAGTCGCTTCTCCTCCAACCAAAGTGCTGCCAGAAGTGCCATCTCATCACTATCATCCCTCCGACCAGCTACCCACCTCCACCTTATCTCCTCTCTGTTTTACTTGCTGACCAGCCACTGTCCTTATACGGAGGAAGGTTGCACGAATCCCCCATAGCTGTACGGCGGCCGCTTTAAGGGGTATAGGGGGAGCGCGCCCTTGGCGTGATGTCCACCGGCGACCCGCGATCGCTCCTGAGAGAGACAGAACGGGGATCTGATTGTAGACAGACAGATCCCCGTTATGTCAGGGAAGTAGAGAGAGATCTGCTGTTCCTAGTGATCAGGAACAGCGATCTCTCTCTACTCCCAGTCAGTCCGTCCCCCTTACAGTAAGAAACGCCTCCCAAGGGGAACACTTAACCCCTTGATCGCCCCCTAGTGTTAACCCCTTCCCTGCCAGTGTCATTTATAGAGTAATCAGTGGCTATTTTTGGCTCTGATCGCTGTATAAATGCCAATGGTCCCAAAAAAGTGACCCGAAAAAGTGTCCGATCTGTCCGCCACAATGTCGCAGTCCCGCTAAAAAATCGCTGATCACTGTCATTACTAGTAAAAAAAAAATATATATATATAATAAAAATGCCATAAATCTATTTCCTATTTTGTAGACGATATAACTTTTGCGCAAACCAATCAATAAACGCTTATTTTTATTTATTTTTATTTTTTTTAGCTAAAAATATGTAGAAGAATATATATCGCCCTAAACTGAGGAAGAATTTTTTTTTATTCATTATAGCAAAAAGTAAAAAAAAATTTTTTTTCAAAAGTGTCGCTTTTTTTTTTTTGTTTATAGCGTAAAAAAAGGAAAACTGCAGAAATGACCACCAAAAGAAAGCTTTATTTCTGGAAAAAAAAAAAAAGGACGTCAATTATGTTTGGGTACAACGTCGCTCGACCGCGCAATTGTCAGTTGAAGCGACGCAGTGCCGAATTGCAAAAAATGGCCCGGTCATTAAGGGGGAAAATCTTCCGGTCCTTAAAGTGATTGGAAAGTCTCGGCTGAGACCCTCGTGGACATCGCTGGACAGACATGGGGCTCAGTTAAGTAATAGGGAGGCTGCTGCACACGGAAGGCTTTTTATCCTAATGCATAGAATATATTAAGATAAAAAAAAAAACTTCTGCCTTAAAAGGGTTTCCAACCACTTTAGTCTTACTTTTACCTATAGGCTTACCTATAGGTAGTGGGAATATCTCCTAAACGTGCACCGTTTCTTCTCCCAACGCGTGCTGTGACTGACGGGGTGACGTCACGCGGCTCCGGCCAGTCACAGAGCCGGAGTCCGCGGCCTCAGAAGGAAGAGGGGCGAAGATGGACGCAGCCTGCACAGGGGACAGCGCGGGCTTCGTTTGCAGGTAAGTGTCATATAATGGGCTAGTATGCGATGCATACTAGCCCCATTATGCTTTTAATTTGCAGGCCTTGCAGGGAGCAAAAGAGGAAGTAAAACCCATCGGGCTTTACTCCCTCTTTAAAACCCCTTTTAAATGGTTAACTGGCGATTACGTGGTCATGCAACGCTTGTACCCAAGTGACATTTTTAGCATTTTTCTCCCACAAATAGAGCCCTATTTTTTTTTTTAATATTCTTATTAAGTTTTCAACAAGAATTACAAAACCAAAGACCGCTTGCATACACAAAATATCACAGGCAGGTCCATGTAAAAATAAAAAGAAAGATACAAAAACACGTATAGAAAAGAAAGAGAAAACAATACAACAATTATAGTTTGCCTGCAGTTAGTACAGCACACTCTATGTCAAAGTATACGAGATTATCACCCCCTCCCCCAAACATGCACTTACAGATCATAGCATCCACTACAACTCTATTTCCTGAAGAATCTACAGTGTAAGATCATCAAAAAGGTTAAAGGATAAGCACCTTCACGACCACAACATACAGGGATATACAATGTAATACTCACATATAATCACACACATAGGTTGGACTTGTGTCTTTTTTTCAACCTCACCTACTATGTAACTATGTAAAAGGGGGTTGTAAACCCTCCAGGTTTTTAACCTTAATACATTCTATGCATTAAGGTGAAAAAAGCCCCCCAGAGCCCCCCTTTTACTTACCTGAACCCGATCATTCCAGTGACGAGTACAAGCCCAGCGACTCCAGCCGCTGTCTCTGTCCTCATTGGATAGATTGATAGCAGCAAGAGCCATTAGCTCCCGCTGCTGTCAATCAAATCCAGTGACACAGGGGGCGGGGCCGAGTCCTGCTGTCTGTGTCAATGGACGGAGCAGCAGGACTCGGGAGCGCGCCCGCACGAGTGACCCCTTGGAAAGTGGCTCTCCACAGGGGCACCTGATGAAGAGGAGGAGCCAGGAGCACCGCTGGGGGGGACCCCAGACACGGGGGGGGGGGCGGGGCCGAGTCCTGCTGTCTGTGTCAATGGACGCAACAACAGGACTCGGGAGCGCGCCCGCACGAGTGACCCCTTGGAAAGTGGCTCTCCACAGGGGCACCCGATGAAGAGGAGGAGCCAGGAGCACCGCTGGGGGGGACCCCAGACACGGGGGGGGGGGGGGGGGCGAGTCCTGCTGTCTGTGTCAATAGACGCAACAACAGGACTCGGGAGCGTGCCCGCACGAGTGACCCCTTGGAAAGTGGCTCTCCACAGGGGCACCCGATGAAGAGGAGGAGCCAGGAGCACCGCTTGGGGGGGGGACCCCAGACATGGGGGGGCGGGGCCGTGTCGTGCTGTCTGTCTCAATGGATGCAGCAGCAGGAATTTAGGAGCGTGCTCACACAAGGTTCCCCCCCATGGGAAGCGGCTCTCCGTGGGGGCACTCAATGAAGAGGAGGAGCCAGGAGCGCCGCTGGGGTACCCCAAAAAAAGGAGGATCGAAGCCACTCTGTGCAAAACCCTTGCACAGAGCAGGTAAGTATAATGTGTTCATATTTAAAAAAAAAACAAACCTTTACAATGACTTTAAGGTCAATAAAGGAATGACCGGGTAAACATTTCCTCAGTCTGAAACCGTATAAGGAGAGTCAGCCCACCCCCTCCTCATACCTTCTCAAACCTATGAAATACCTTCTAAAATAAGTAGCTTTATAGAGTGGAACGACCCTCATAACAAATACCTTCCAGGATTCAATAGTGGGGGCAGTAGTTTTCTTCCACGAGAGGATTATTTGCTTTCTTGCATAATACAGGAGGAGAGAGTAAAGCATTGGCTCTAGTGGAGGCTAGCTCCTCAACCAAACCCAACAGACAGGTTTTCACGGAGGGACTAAATAAGTTTGTAACTGACAGAATACTTTGAAGAACTTGGGACCAATTAGATTTTAAAGTGGTTGTTAACCCACTTTGAAAAAAAAAAGGAACACCTTGCAAAACAAAGGCATAATGAGCCCCAGTGTGCTTCAGTGTGCTTCAGTGTGCATGTGCCAATGATGTGATTCAAATACAAGGGATATCTCCTAAACCGTGCGGGTTTAGGAGGTATCCTGGGTGGCTACAGGTAAGCCTTATTATGGGCTTATCTGTAGCAAAAAGTGGTCTGTAAGGGTTTTTACAACCACTTCAATGGTAGCACAATCCCAGAAAATCTGCATAAAATCTGCTCCGGGAGTAGTCCAGCTCCAGCAAGAGGAGGGGCCAAAGATCTTTCCTGACTTTAGCAGGTACCAAGTAACTAGGATGCAGGAATTTATAATGGATAAGGTGATCTCTAGCTGATATTAGCCTAGTAAAGGGAGCCTCCCATACCTCCTCCCATACCTCCTCCCAGTCTTCCTCATCCACATTCGGTACACCTTCCACCCACTTGGCTCTTTACAAGGTGCTCTCAGGAAAGATATCTATACAGAACTGACAGAACCAGATCTTCATCCCTCAGCAGGGTCCAAAGCTTTCTTTATGTGGTATTTGATCACCACTGGGTCTTTTATTTTTTATTACATAAATGTGAAAAATACCAAAAATTTTGAAAGAAAAAATAATAATATTTTCTTCTTTCTGTTATAAAACCAAATCCAAAAAAAAAAATCGAATTTCTTCATAGATTTAGGCCAAATTGTATTTCTGCTACGTCTTCGGTAAAAAAACAAACAAACAAAAAAATCCCATTAAGCGTATATTAGTTTGTGTGAAAGTTATATCGTCTACAAACTATAGTATATATACTGAAATTTACGCAGCTGTAGACGCTGTACTAGTAATGTCGGTGATCAGCGACTTATAGTGTGACTGTGGCGGGCAAGCTGACGCTAACGGACACTATCTGGGAGGGTCACTAACTGTCGTTGACATTGCTAGTGACACGAATACAGTGATCAGTGATAGTATGTAGAGTTGCACCCATACCTGTATTGGTGCCGATACTAAGCATTTTCACAGGTATCGGTGCAAATGCACGGATACCCGAAACCGATACCTTCCGGCTCGGTTCTTTCAGCTGTCAGAGGGATTTGAGTTTGAAATGCATCCAGAAACGCACATGTGTGAACCAGGGCAGTTCCATTCACACCTGGGCGTTTTGGGATTGCGTCAGAATCGATGCGATTCTGCTTGTGATCGAAAAAATGCAGGTTCAGGTGCCTTTCTTTTCATTATCATTTAAAAGTCACAGGAAAATCGCATCTCGTGAAGCTTGTCGCTCAAAAGAAGCTCCTGCTTTTTTTTTTTTTGTTTGACAAACTTCACGCAATGCGATTTTTTTTTTTTTTTCCATGATCGTCGTCCGATTTCACTGCAAAACCCTCACCTCGTTTTAGTGGTCATTGAACAAAATGACACTTGAACCTGCGTTTTGCGTTGTTATAATGCGTTTTGAGATTGCGGCCAGAATCGACGCAATGCCAAAACACCCAGGTGTGAACGGGCCCTAAAGGAGTGAGTTTTCCCCCCTATAACAAGTTTTTATGGTCATTCTTTCCGGCCAGCCTGTGACCCTGGCGTTACGTCGGGGTTATTGGCTGGCCGCTCTTCTGTAAGTAAGTTAGGGTGGGGTGGGGGGGTCAGGGGGTGCAAATCACTTGCCTTGCCCCCGGGCGCCGACAACCCACGCTACACTGAAAAAAAATGGCTCCTAAATTCAAAGCAATTTGTCATTTGTTGGTGATTTTTTAAAAAAATTTTTCCCCTTTTGCGTGAGATAGTTTGTGCATCGTTGTCATTAGCATGCAACAAAAAAAAGAAGATAAAAGTAAATAGAAAAAAAAAACATTTTTAGAGGGTTTAATAAATGACTGGGTAGCATAGGAAAAAACCGAGGATAATCACCTTTTTCTATGCATTCTTTTTATATGTAAATGTTTGGCAGTTCTCTTTGTATGAATAGGCAGATCGTTTAATTGCACCTGCTCTTCCTGAAGGGATTAACAAACAAACCTGTAAAATGCAGCATCATAATCTTAATGAGACTGCAGAGGCAGCCTGTGTGTCATTAGTGAATGATTCCCAGTAATGCTGTCTAAGCCTTCTGTGTTGGTGTGCCCGTCTCATGCTGGGAGCAACACAGCCGTAACCACAATCAGCACTCAATGGGAGTAAACTACTGTAAACAGGAACGGCAAATCCCATAGGTATTGGGTATAGATTCTGGAAATCGTAAGGGGAAGCTGTACGGGTTTTGGTCAGCTTCATTTTGATTTTTCTTACATTTATAAACAGACCTTTCATACCATTTTTCCATTGCTTGAATATTGCCCCTTTCGCACGGGGCAAACTCACAGCTGTGATCCGCTTGCTCAGCAGGGGGGGATCTCTCCGCTGATCCCCCGCTTAGCAGGCCGATGACAGGATCGTGTCCGCTTTGCATGCTCTTCTCTATGGGCGGCCTGATGTGAACGGACTGCCTGTCTGTTTACACTCGACTGCCATTCGATCCGATCCGCCGGATGGAAGGGGAAGGCCCGTTTCACACAATGCGGACCCCGTAATCGTCAATGGCTTGCTCAGCATGGAATCTCTCTGCTGACCCCCGCTTAGTAGGCCGATGACAGGATCGTGTCCGCTTTGCATGCTCTTCTCTATGGGCGGCCTGATGTGAACGGACTGCCTGTCTGTTTACACTCGACTGCCATTCGATCCGATCCGCCGGATGGAAGGGGAAGGCCCCTTTCACACAATGCGGACCCCGTTATTCCCAATGGGTTGCTCAGCATGGAATCTCTCTGCTGATCCCCGCTTAGTAGGCCGATGACAGGATCGTGTCCGCTTTGCATGCTCTTCTCTATGGGCGGCCTGATGTGAACGGCCCGCCTGTCTGTTTACACTCGACTGCCATTCGATCTGATCTGCTGAATGGAAGGGGAAGGCCCCTTTCACACGAGGCGGCCTCCGTAATGCTCTAATCCTCATCGTCCTGCTCAGCAGGGGATCTCGCCGATGAGAGGCTCGTGTCTGCTTTGCATGCTCTTTGTGGGTGGCCTAATGTGAACGGACCGCCTGTCTTGTTTACACTCGACTGCCATTCGATCCTATCCGCCGGATGGAAGGGGAAGACCACTTTCACACAATGCGGACCCCGTAATCCTCATCGGCATGCTCAGCAGGGGATCTCTTCGCTGACCCCCGCTTAGTAGGCCGATGACCGGATCGTGTCCGCTTTGCATGATCTTTATGGGCGGCCTGATGAGAACGGACCGCCTGTCTGTTTACACTCGACTGCCATTCGAAGGGGGCCCTAGACCTTCATTTTTTTTTTTACAGTTTTTAACCACTTGCCGACCGCTGCACACAGATGTACGTCGACAAAGCGGCACGGGCAGGCATAAGGGCTTACCTGTACGTCCCTGCCTGCCCGCGGGTGGGGGGTCCGATCGGACCCCCCCCCCGGTGCCTGCGACGGTCGGCAAATGTCCCCCGGCGATCGGTGGTGAGGGGGAGGCCATCCATTCGTGGCCCCCCCCTCGCGATCGCTCCCAGCCAATGGGATCATTTCCCTGCCTCTGTATTGTACACAGAGGCAGAGGAAATGATGTCATCTCTCCTCGGCTCGGTATTTTCCGTTCCGGGCCGAGGAGAGAAGACTGTAATGTGAGTGCACAACACACACACACACAGTAGAACATGCCAGGCACACATTACACCCCGATCCCCCCCCCGATCGCCCCCCGATCCCCCCCCGATCCCCCCCCAATCACCCCCCCCCCTGTCACAAACTGACACAAAGCAGGTTTTTTTTTTTTTTTCTGATTACTGTATTGGTGTCAGTTTGTGACAGTTAGTGTGTTAGGGCAGTGAATGTTAGGCCCCCTTTAGGTCTAGGGTACCCTCCTAACCCCCCCTAATAAAGTTTTAACCCCTTGATCACCCCCTGTCACCAGTGTTGCTAAGCGATCATTTTTCTGATCGCTGTATTAGTGTCGCTGGTTCCGCTAGTTAGTGAGGTAAATATTTAGGTTCGCCGTCAGCGTTTTATAGCGACAGGGACCCCCATATACTACCTAATAAATGTTTTAACCCCTTGATTGCCCCCTAGTTAACCCTTTCACCACTGATCACCGTATAACTGTTACGGTTGACGCTGGTTAGTTCGTTTATTTTTTATAGTGTCAGGGCACCCGCCGTTTATTACCAAATAAAGGTTTAGCCCCCTGATCGCCCGGCGGTGATATGCGTCGCCCCAGGCAGCGTCAGATTAGCGCCAGTACCGCTAACACCCACGCACGCAGCATACGCCTCCCTTAGTGGTATAGTATCTGTACGGATCAATATCTGATCCAATCAGATCTATACTAGCGTCCCCAGCAGTTTAGGGTTCCCGAAAACGCAGTGTTAGCGGGATCAGCCCAGATACCTGCTAGCACCTGCGTTTTGCCCCTCCGCCCGGCCCAGCCCAGCCCACCCAAGTGCAGTATCGATCGATCACTGTCACTTACAAAACACTAAACGCATAACTGCAGCGTTCGCATAGTCAGGCCTGATCCCTGCGATCGCTAACAGTTTTTTTGGTAGCGTTTTGGTGAACTGGCAAGCACCAGCCACAGGCAGCGTCAGGTTAGCGCCAGTAGCGCTAACACCCACGCACGCACCGTACACCTCCCTTAGTGGTATAGTATCTGAACGGATCAATATCTGATCCGATCAGATCTATACTAGCGTCCCCAGCAGTTTAGGGTTCCCAAACACGCAGTATTAGCGGGATCAGCCCAGATACCTGCTAGCACCTGCGTTTTTCCCGTCCGCCCAGCCCAGCCCACCCAAGTGCAGTATCGATCGATCACTGTCACTTACAAAACACTAAACACATAACTGCAGCGTTCGCAGAGTCACGCCTGATCCCTGCGATCGCTAACAGTTTTTTTGGTAGCGTTTTGGTGAACTGGCAAGCACCAGCCCCAGGCAGCGTCAGATTAGCGCCAGTACCGCTAACACCCACGCACGCAGCATACGCCTCCCTTAGTGGTATAGTATCTGAACGGATCAATATCTGATCCGATCAGATCTATACTAGCGTCCCCAGCAGTTTAGGGTTCCCACAAACGCAGTGTTAGCGGGATCAGCCCAGATACCTGCTAGCACCTGCGTTTTGCCCCTCCGCCCGGCCCAGCCCAGCCCACCCAAGTGCAGTATCGATCGATCACTGTCACTTACAGAACACTAAACGCATAACTGCAGCGTTCGCAGAGTCAGGCCTGATCCCTGCGATCGCTAACAGTTTTTTTGGTAGCGTTTTGGTGAACTGGCAAGCACCAGCGGCCTAGTACACCCCGGTCGTAGTCAAACCAGCACTGCAGTAACACTTGGTGACGTGGCGAGTCCCATAAGTGCAGTTCAAGCTGGTGAGGTGGCAAGCACAAGTAGTGTCCCGCTGCCACCAAAAAGACAAACACAGGCCCGTCGTGCCCATAATGCCCTTCCTGCTGCATTCGCCAATCCTAATTGGGAACCCACCGCTTCTGCAGCGCCCGTACTTCCCCCATTCACATCCCCAACCAAATGCAGTCGGCTGCATGAGAGGCATTTTCTTTATGTCCTCCCGAGTACCCCTACCCAACGAACCCCCCCCCAAAAAGATGTTGTGTCTGCAGCAAGCGCGGATATAGGCGTGACACCCGCTATTATTGTCCCTCCTGTCCTGACAATCCTGGTCTTTGCATTGGTGAATATTTTGAACGCTACCATGCACTAGTTGACTATTAGCGTAGGGTACAGCATTGCACAGACTAGGCACACTTTCACAGGGTCTCCCAAGATGCCATCGCATTTTGAGAGACCCGAACCTGGAACCGGTTACAGTTATAAAAGTTAGTTACAAAAAAAAAAAAAAACACATACAAAAATATAAAATAAAAAAAAAATAGTTGTCGTTTTATTGTTCTTTCTCTCTCTATTCTCTCTCTCTATTGTTCTGCTCTTTTTTACTGTATTCTATTCTGCAATGTTTTATTGTTATTATGTTTTATCATGGTTGTTTTTCAGGTATGCAATTTTTTATACTTTACCGTTTACTGTGCTTTATTGTTAACCATTTTTTTGTCTTCAGGTACGCCATTCACGACTTTGAGTGGTTATACCAGAATGATGCCTGCAGGTTTAGGTATCATCTTGGTATCATTCTTTTCAGCCAGCGGTCGGCTTTCATGTAAAAGCAATCCTAGCGGCTAATTAGCCTCTAGACTGCTTTTACAAGCAGTGGGAGGGAATGCCCCCCCCCCCCAACGTCTTCCGTGTTTTTCTCTGGCTCTCCTGTCTCAACAGGGAACCTGAGAATGCAGCCGGTGATTCAGCCAGCTGACCATAGAGCTGATCAGAGACCAGAGTGGCTCCAAACATCTCTATGGCCTAAGAAACCGGAAGCTACGAGCATTTTATGACTTAGATTTCGCCGGATGTAAACAGCGCCATTGGGAAATTGGGAAAGCATTTTATCACACCGATCTTGGTGTGGTCAGATGCTTTGAGGGCAGAGGAGAAATCTAGGGTCTAATAGACCCCAATTTTTGCAAAAAAGAGTACCTGTCACTACCTATTGCTATGATAGGGGATATTTACATTCCCTGAGATAACAATAAAAATGATTAAAAAAAAAATGAAAGGAACAGTTTAAAAATAAGATAAAAAAATAATAATAATAAAGAAAAAAAAAAAAAAAAGCACCCCTGTCCCCCCTGCTCTCGCGCTAAGGCGAACGCAAGCGTCGGTCTGGCGTCAAATGTAAACAGCAATTGCACCATGCATGTGAGGTATCGCCGCGAAGGTCAGATCGAGGGCAGTAAGTTTAGCAGTAGACCTCCTCTGTAAATCTAAAGTGGTAACCTGTAAAGGCTTTTAAAGGCTTTTAAAAATGTATTTAGTTTGTCGCCACTGCACGTTTGTGCGCAATTTTAAAGCATGTCATGTTTGGTATCCATGTACTCGGCCTAAGATCATCTTTTTTATTTCATCAAACATTTGGGCAATATAGTGTGTTTTAGTGCATTAAAATGTAAAAAAGTGTGTTTTTTCCCCAAAAAATGCGTTTGAAAAATCGCTGCGCAAATACTGTGTGAAAAAAAAAAATGAAACACCCACCATTTTAATCTGTAGGGCATTTGCTTTAAAAAAAATATATAATGTTTGGGGGTTCAAAGTAATTTTCTTGCAAAAAAAATTTATTTTTTTATGTAAACAATAAGTGTCAGAAAGGGCTTTGTCTTCAAGTGGTTAGAAGAGTGGGTGATGTGTGACATAAGCTTCTAGATGTTGTGCATAAAATGCCAGGACAGTTCAAAACCCCCCCAAATGACCCCATTTTGGAAAGTAGACACCCCAAGCTATTTGCTGAGAGTCATGTTGAGTCCATGGAATAATTTATATTGTGACACAAGTTGCGGGAAAGAGACAATTTTTTATTTTTTTTATTTTTTTTTGCGCAAAGTTGTCACTAAATGATATATTGCTCAAACATGCCATGGGAATATGTGAAATTACACCCCAAAATACATTCTGTTGCTTCTCCTGAGTACGGGGATACCACATGTGTGAGACTTTTTGGGAGCCTAGCCGCGTACGGGACCCCGAAAACCAAGCACCGCCTTCAGGCTTTCTAAGGCCGTAAATTTTTGATTTCACTCTTCACTGCCTATCACAGTTTCGGAGGCCATGGAATGCCCAGGTGGCAAAAAAAACCCCCCAAATGACCCCATTTTGGAAAGTAGACACCCCAAGCTATTTGATGAGAGGTATAGTGAGTATTTTGCAGACCTCACTTTTTGTCACAAAGTTTTGAAAATTGAAAAAAGAAAAAAAAAAATTTTTTTTCTCGTCTTTCTTTATTTTCAAAAACAAATGAGAGCTGCAAAATACTCACCATGCCTCTCAGCAAATAGCTTGGGGTGTCTACTTTCCAAAATGGGGTCATTTGGGGGGGTTTTGTGCCACCTGGGCATTCCATGGCCTCCGAACCTGTGATAGGCAGTGAGGAGTAAAATCAAAAATGTACGCCCTTAGAAATCCTGAAGGCAGTGATTGGTTTTCGGGGTCCCGTACGCGGCTAGGCTCCCAAAAAGTCCCACACATGTGGTATCCCCATACTCAGGAGAAGCAGCTAAATGTATTTTGGGGTGCAATTCCACATATGCCCATGGCCTGTGTGAGCAATAGATCATTTAGTGACAACTTTGTGCAAAAAAAAAAAAAATAAATAAAAATTTGTCACTTTCCCGCAACTTGTGTCAAAATATAAAACATTCCATGGACTCAACATGCCTCAAAGCAAATAGCTTGGGGTGTCTACTTTCCAAAATGGGGTCATTTGGGGGGGTTTTATGTCATCTGGGCATTTTATGGCCTTCAAAACTGTGATAGGTAGTGAGGAGTAAAATCAAAAATGTACGCCCTTAGAAATCCTGAAGGCAGTGATTGGTTTTCGGGGCCCCGTACGCGGCTAGGCTCCCAAAAAGTCCCACACATGTGGTATCCCCGTACTCAGGAGAAGCAGCTAAATGTATTTTGGGGTGCAATTCCACATATGCCCATGGCCTGTGTGAGCAATATATCATTTAGTGACAACTTTTTGTAATTTTTTTTTTTTTGTCATTATTCAATCACTTGGGACAAAAAAAATGAATATTCAATGGGCTCAACATGCCTCTCAGCAAATTCCTTGGGGTGTCTACTTTCCAAAATGGGGTCATTTGTGGGGGTTTTGTACTGCCCTGCCATTTTAGCACCTCAAGAAACGACATAGGCAGTCATAAATTAAAGGCTGTGTAAATTCCAGAAAATGTACCCTAGTTTGTAGACGCTATAACTTTTGCGCAAACCAATAAATATACACTTATTGACATTTTTTTTACCAAAGACATGTGGCCGAATACATTTTGGCCTAAATGTATGACTAAAATTGAGTTTATTGGATTTTTTTTAGAACAAAAAGTAGAAAATATCATTTTTTTTCAAAATTTTCGGTCTTTTTCCGTGTATAGCGCAAAAAATAAAAACGGCAGAGGTGATCAAATACCATCAAAAGGAAGCTCTATTTGTGGGAAGAAAAGGACGCAAATTCCGTTTGGGTACACCATTGCATGACCGCGCAATTAGCAGTTAAAGCGACGCAGTGCCAAATTGTAAAAAGTGCTCTGGTCAGGAAGGGGGTAAATCCTTCCGGGGCTGAAGTGGTTAAAGTGATCTTTATTTTATAAAAGACAAGGCAGTACATCTCAATAAAGGTGTCATGGCATAATCAGCAAATGTCGCACTAGTCATTTTTCAAAGAACATAAAACATGAGGGCTAAAAAAAAAAAATAGGATTATTTGTCCAACCAATAACGTGGAGGGCTCAGTAGTCAGGTGGTGGGTAAATGGTGGGGTCTCCTTTCTCCCGCAGAGAAGTAAGGAGTGTATCCTCTGCCTTATTGTCTACATTTCGCTCTAAGTGTCCCCTGGAGAGGGGCCATAATACAAGGAATTGCCAACCGAGTCCCAGACAGCCCTTAAATTAGAGTATGTCATAGTGATTTAGGGATGGGTCGACCAGTCGGACTTTTTTTAATAAACCAGCCAATGTCTTTCGACATTCGGCCCGTGTGCACTAGGCATACAGGGTAACAGCGTGTATTGGGTTAGCAGTGCCGGCGTGGGACCGCTTCGTCGTGCGGGGTGACGTCACTCAAAGCATGGCTCCGCCCTACACGTTTTGACATCTGTCATCAGATGGCCACATCTTGTTTTGTTATCTTTATATCAGCCTTCCTCAATGTTTTCAACACAAAGTAACCCTTGAAATAACTTTCCAGTCCCAAGGAACCCCTGATAAATATCACTATATCTACAACTCATGATACATTAGTGCGATGGTTAGTGGGAAGAATGCTGCTTACACTTGGGAAGAATTACACCCTTACAGATAGCAGATAAGATCATTGGTGTCCGTGGGAACCAGAAATTGCTCATTACTCACGAAACCGGCAGCTAGAAGATTGTAATGGTGCACAATGAAATCATGTGACTTTGTGTAACTAAAAAAGGCAGCCTTCATTCACACGATGGCTTGTATTTAATTTTTGGGCAAGTTTTAGGCATTTTTGCCAAGGCACCCCTGAAGAAACCTCAAGGCGCCCCAGTTGAAAAAAGGCTGCTTTTTTGTCAAAGGTATTGGGAGTCTGAGACACAAAATTGCGGGTAGAATCATTTATTCGGATGGCCGGAATCGTACAAAAAAGAAAATGATTTTGGACTGTTAGAATGAGGCTGTGAGAGTCGATTATATTACATATATTGTACAGTCAAATCAGTCCGTGCCCTCAGAATACAATCTAAGGTCCTCAGATTCCATGCATATACATACCGTATATACTCGAGTATAAGTCGTTCCGAGTATAAGTCAAGGCCCTAATTTAACACAAAAAAATGGGAAAAACTTAGGGACCCGAGTATAAGACGAGGGTGAGAAATGCACAGCTACTGTAAGTGGAGAAGAGGGTCAACAATGCCCATTTGCAGCCTCACTGTGCCCATTTGCAGCCATAGGTCCCCCGAACTTCAAACTCGTTAGTTAAGGGTTCCTAGATCCCCCCTAGCTGCAGCCAAAATTTGGGGTCTCTGAACCCAAATGGTCCCGAAATGACATTGCTGCAGATTGACACAGTTGACCGACTTTGGGGCCCCGTATCTCGGGGCCACTTAGTGCTAGGAACCCCAAATTTGGTGTGCAAACTCAGTTGAACTAGCACCATAAAATATTCAAAGCTGGGGTTTCTAGCACTAAGTGGCCCTGAGATACAGGGCCCCAAATTCGGTTCAGAAAATGTCAAGCACTTTTCTGCAGCAGAGAATGACATTTTCTGAACCAAATTTGAGGCCCCGTATCTCGGGGCCACTTAGTGCTAGGGATGCCAGCCTTGGATATGTAGTGGTACCAGTTCCACTGGGTTTGCACACCAAATTTGGGGTTCCTAGCACCTAGTGGCCCTGAGATACAGGGCCCCAAATTCGGTTCAGAAAATGTCAAGCACTTTTCTGCAGCAGAGAATGACATTTTCTGGACCAAATTTGAGGCCCCGTATCTCGGGGCCACTTAGTGCTAGGGATGCCAGCCTTGGATATGTAGTGGTACCAGGTCCACTGGGTTTGCACACCAAATTTGGGGTTCCTAGCGCAAAGTGGCCCTTAGATACGGGTCCCCAAATTCGGTTCAGAAAATTAAATTTTTTGCTGCAGAAAAGTGCTTGACTCCAGTATAAGTCGAGGGGGGCACTTTCAGCACAAAAAAATGTGCTGAAAAACTCGACTTATACTCGAGTATATACGGTATTAGGGCCAATTTAGACAGGACCAACCAACATGTATTTGAAGTGTGGGAGGAAACTGAGCATGTAAGCAAATTGAGAACATGCAAACTTTATGCAGGTAGTGTTGTGGTTGAACCAATGACCTCAGTGTTCAGAAGTGCTAACCACTAAGCCACCGTGCTCACGCTATAACAAAAGTTACAAGCTTAAAGTGGAACTCCAGGAAAGAAATTTTTTTTTTCTCATACTGTACATCGCAGGACACCGAACAAGTCATAATCATGACTACCTAGGCCAGTGATGGCAAACCTTGGCACCCCAGATGTTTTGGAACCACATTTCCCATGATGCTCGACTACACTGCAGAGTGCATGAGCATCATGGGAAATGTAGTTCCAAAACAGCTGGGGTGCCAAGGTTCACCATCACTGACCTAGGCTATGCACCACCTCTAGGTGAACACACTGGCAGACCAAACATACAGGAAGTCCTACCCATGACATAACCCTTCCCACTCGGGAAGCTCCTTAATTTTTTTTGCCAGTGTCTTGATGGTGATGACCACTGAAGTTTTGTCTTGCTGCATGATTTTACCAGGGTCTTGAGTGATTCCAGCAGGGATTAGGGTGACCGGTAGGCTGGATCCATTCGGACAGCTGGGAATTCTAGGAGGATGATGCCCGGGAAGCCCCCCCCCCCCCGCACTGGAGAAGGAATTCTCGATGGGGAGTGTTGACATGGGAACATCGCTCCTGCTGAGCAATTGTCTGCTCCTGGTGCTGGGGCGGGAGGGGGGGAAGCCATCCCCACCAGGAGAAGACGGTGATTATTTCTAGCAGCTGCTAGTGATAATCACTAGTGAATCTGGCAGGCTAGTTGTACCCAATTTGATTGATCAATCAACTTTGGACATTCAGCCTGCCCACACACGGTTCAAGCCTTGGCTGGTTCAGTAGGAACATTAGAACAGTCTTTGGCTGGCCTAAGATTTTTAGCATCCCCAGCAGCCTTCCAGGTATAGTATACCAAGAATTAGAGGGAACCCAGCAAACTTTAAAAACCTTTTTTCTCCTGGAGTACCTCTTTAATTGCTTCCCAACTAACCGCTCCACTGTATTGTATCTTGGCCTGATTTTTGGGGTTCAGGGGTGTTTTGTTAGGTAGGTAGTTTTTTTTTGTGACTTTACTAGCAAAGTTATTGTATAATTTAGACCTGGAATTCTCAGTTTCAAGCTGCTGCTCCCCACCGTCACTCGAACTTTGGGTGGTGGAGGTAGACCGAGCCATGCAGGAGAAAGAAGCCACCACACACCAGAGGGGATCACATTGTGTAGGACATCCACAAGCATAGCATTGCGATCATTTCCACTGACGCATTTCACCCAGTAGAGACTACGATGAAGCACTGTAGGGTTAAATGTGTTAGAGGGGACTTTTCTACCCTGTTTCCCCTAAAATAAGACCTAGCGTGATTGTCGGTGATGGCTGCAATATAAGCCCTACCCCCCAAATAAGCCTTACCCTGTTTCCCCCAAAAATAAGCCCTACCCTGAAAATAAGACCTACAAGGACTTTAATTAAGGCTTATTTGGGGGGTAGGGCTTATATTGAAGCCATCACCGACAATCACGCTAGGTCTTATTTTAGGGGAAACAGGGTAGGCTGGAGACTGTTGGCGCTATGCTCGTTGGTGTCCTACACCAATGTTTCTCAACTCCAGTCCTCGAGTACAACCAACAGGTCATGTTTTCAGGCTTTCCGTTATTTTGCACAGGTGATTTGATCAGTTTCACTGCCTTAGAAATGACCACAGCCGTTTCATCCTGAGGGAAATCCTGAAAACAGGACCTGTTGGGGGTACTCGAGGACTGGAGTTGAGAAACCTTGTTCTACACAATGAATGTAGATATCAGTGGTGGCTTCCGTTTTTTGTTCTGCATTGAGGTTAAAATTATGTTGAATGCATTGCTGAGCTAAGGTCTTTTTTATTCAAGTTTATATATAATTTTAAGAGAAACTGAATTTTTTTTTTTTTTTAGCTTCTTTAAATATTAAGAATTAACAGAGAACAAAAAGCAGCTCCGTAAAACAGTTACAGGAAAATTGCTGGTCGAGCAAAAGAGTTACCTTCTCCTCTCATTTAATGCGCCCGGCTCTGCACAACTCATGCGTTAAATATTAATCAAGTTTCAGTGCTTGTTAGAAGCGGAGCCTGCTATCCAGGTCAGTGCATACAGCCTGTTCACTCCCCTAATAAGACTTTTCAGCAGATGTTGGCAGGAGGGATAATCGGGCAATGCTTCTGGTTTTATGCCCGTCTCCTTTTCCCTGGGATTTAAGTCTGAAACCTAGAATGATGTTGTTATCAGCCAAGCAGATTCATTCAGAATTGGATGGAAGGTGAAAGTCTTGACTGAGCGACCTTTTGAAGTGGATCTAGACCCTAAAAAAAAAAAATACAAATGTAATATTTTACAAGCTTATCAGTCCTTCAGTGTGGTGGCTGCATTCGTTTTCCTTTTTTTGTATTTTCAATGTTCATTTTGCAATCCTACGAGTAGCACACTTCCTGTCTCTTTAAAAGAAATGTATGAGTTTTTTTTTTTTTCTTTAAGAATCATACTTACCTAGGTGGATGCTGCATCTGTCCCCTGGCAGGACCGAGCGATCAAACACCACTGATCGCTCGGTTCTCACAGCTCCGTGAGCAGAAAGCTGGTGGCTGTCAGCTCTCTGACTGACTTGAGCGCTGAGCTGTGGAGGGGGGGACCAGCTCAGGCTCTCAGCGGCTTGCTGAGAGGCTGAGCTGGGTGCCGGTGTCTTGCCGAATAAGTTCCTTCGGCGGATAGGTTCCCCCCCTGTACTGCGCAGGCGCAGCGCCTGCGCAGTACGTACTACTGTCGGCCGCCGGAGATAGCCGAAGCTCAAACGCTTCAATCAGCTGTACACGGCGCCTGCGCTCTGGGTACAGGTTCCTTCCCCACCATCCAAGTGGACCTAGAGGGGGAATCTAAAAGTGGCGAGCGCAGCGAGGCCGTGCCCGAAGCGTGGCGAGCGAAGCGTGGCGAGCGAAGCGAGCCCGCGAGGGGCCCTCTTACAGGCGCCGTGTACAGCTGATTTTCAGCTGTTCCGCTTCGGCTATTTCCGCCGGATTCTACTGCGCATGCGCAGTAGAGGGGGGAACTTATCCGCCGAGCGGAACTTTCTCGGCAGAACACCGGTGTTCTGCCGAGAAAGTTCACCCCTCGGCGGATAATGACCTCCCTGTACTGCGCAGGCGCAGCGCTTGCGCAGTACGAACAACAAGGGAGCCGCCGAAAATATCCGAAGCTGAACAGCTATGAGTGAGCTGTACACAGCGCCTGGGCAATGAGCAAGACATTGTGGCCGAACGCTGCCGCACGCACCCGACGCTGGTGCTACTCTGCAAGGGGCGGGTGTATTACTGCGATAATGTGTTTATTATCCGCCCCTTGCAGAGTAGCACGAGCATCGGGAGCATGTGGTAGAATGTGGTGTTTAATGTGTGCAGGCGCGGTGTACAGCCGACGCTGAGCTGAGTATGTTCGGCTAGTCTCGGCTCGGTAGTGCTACATGAGGGTCATTATCCGCCGGGGGAACTTTTTCGGCAAGACACCGTAATGTGCAAGCGCTGCACCTGCGCAGTACAGGGGGGTCCTTATCCGCCGGGGGAACTTTTTCGGCAAGACACCGGTCCAGGCATGTGGGCGAATCGTGACTTCATTGTCGCAATCTTGCCTGAACCTACTCCGTGACGTCAGCGGGCTTTAATCTGGTCGAAACGGGTTACAGGCGTGCAGAACGAACTACACTCCTGTGATCCACAGGAGAAGTACAGCCAAACAAGCTTCAGCTGTACTTCTCCTTTAAGTCAACACTTCACTGTATTTGTAGGATCCGTGGTTGTCGCAATGATTAGTTTTCAGGCATGTTTGCCTTTTTTCATCTTCATTACATGGTGGATTGATAAGGTATTTGGAGGAAGGAGGAGGGGGGGAGGGAGAGTTTCTCCTTTTTTTTTGGGGGGGGGGGGATTGGGAAATGGATAAAGATGTGTTGACTCTTTGTGATAAATGTAAATATGTTATGAGGGTGGTTTAATGGATATGTCAAATTTAATAAAAAATTAGTAATTAAAAAAAAAAATAATATGGTGGATTGATGGGACTAGTAGTTTACAAAAGAGAGAGAGAACCTTGTTGATGCTGTTGCTGTCTTTTCTGCTCACAGGAAGTGTATTTTTGTTGTATTTTCTGGCAGGATAAAAAGGAATTTTGTTTATTTGCTGTCCGGGAGATTTCTTCTTATTTCCTGTTTTGTCTCTGACAGGAAATAAGGAGACCGATCTCCCCATTGAATTACAGTAGCAAAAAATAAGAGGACAGGGATTTTAAAGAAGTGTAAAAAAATAAACCTACATACATACCTACCTACCTACCTACCTACCTGTTGCAGCAACACTGCAAGCTGTCCCTTGCCAGCACTAAGCCCAAGAACCGAGTGATCACACCACCCCTGATTGCTCGGTACTCAAGACCGCTCTGTGCTCTGCCCCTCCAGAACTTACTGGAGCACCAGGCTGGGGAAGTGATGTAAGCGGCTGGCTCTCCGCGGCGTGCTGAGAGGCTGAGCCAGCTTACCTGTAAGGCTGCATTCATACCTGAGAGTTTCAAAGTCGCGTGTTTTTTTTAACCGCCTTTTTTGTACAGGTCACCAATGTAAAAAGCAGAGAATCTGCCCCAATGAAACCCATGTTCTTTTTTGAGCTTAGGTCGTTTTTCAGACGTTTTGCTTCAGGTGACAAAACGCTCAGATGTGAACAGGTGCCATTGAAATTAATGGGATTTTGCTTGTTGGACATTTTTCAGGCGTTTTACAAGCGTTTTATGAGCTGAAGACGCTCAGGCGTGAATGCAGCCTAAGGCACCTGGGTGGATCTTGACATTATTGTCGAGATCTCTCCAGAGTTTGAAACCGCTTGGTGACGGCGAGCTTTAGGCCTCTGATGGCTGATTCTGCCTCACAGAAGAGCAGAACTAAGTGCACTCTTGTGACCCACATAAGAAGTATGGTCAAAGCTTTTTGGGCCATAGTTCTCTTTTAACCCATAGATAAGAAGTAGTTCTGGACAGCCGCACTCTGAATATGCCTATTATTCAAAAACTACAAGCAAAAATACATGCCACAGCAGAACAAAAGTGCTAACGCGTTTCACTCTATATTTAGTGCTTAAAGAGGAGTTCCACCCAGGGGGTCCAGTAAAAAAAAAAAAATTAAAAGTCAGCAGATACAAATACTGCAGCTGCTGACTTTTAATTGGACACTTACCTGTCCCAGGGTTCAGCGATGCGGGGGATCGAAGCCCCGCTTGTCTCCCCCTCCGTTCAGCGGCGCCGGCATTGCAACTGTGGGCGCCGGGCTGTGGCTTCACAGCCTGGCACCCACTGCGCATGCGCGAGCGGCGCCGCGCGCCGTGATTGGCCGCTCAGTCACCTGGGACCTGTAATGGGTCCCAGATGATTGACAGGAAGGGAGGGAGCAGAGCTGAGCCCTTCCTGTGCCGAGGGGGAAGTGATGTCACCAGCCCAGGCAAAGGAAGAGGCAGACTACAAGGGACCCCCTAGCAACAGGCATTTAGAGGTAAGTAAAAAAAAATATATATATCCAAATGTTTTTTTGTATTTTTTTTTTTTTAATTTTTCATGTAGTTTTTTTTTTTTGGGTGGAACCCCACTTTAATCATAGCTATGATTAAGCACTACATTTAATGTGAAACGCGTTAGCTCTTTTGTTCTGCTGTGGCATGTATTTTTGTTTGTAGTTTTTGAATAAAAGGCATATTCGGAGTGCGGCTGTCCAGAACTACTTCTTATCTATTTGCTATATGCATTGCCTTCACCTGTGGCTTCTTAACTGGTGACGAGATTTACTTTTGGTTGATCCTCCTGGAGCGGTGATACCTCCCTTCTCTATCCTGATTTCTGGACTTCTCTTTTAACCTGTTGCCGCCCTTGTAACACATATGTGAAGTGGCAAAAGGGTGGGCTTTAACACTCAGTGGGAAGCTTGGGGTCTATTTTCAAGAAAGCCTTAAGCCTCGTACACACTATAAATTCAATTTTTTTTTTCGTTCAACCCAACGGGCTAATTGTGCTATTGTGTTCTGACAGGCCCCCCCCTTCGACAGAAGCCGTCCGTCCGGCTGCCATACACACAGGCCGAATGTCAGCTGGTTTCTATTGAACCGGCCGATGCCGCCCGACATTCAGCCCGTGTGTTCTACACTTTAAAGTAGCTAAAAAATGAACAATGGCAGCTCCACATTCCACATATTCTCTTTACATTGGTCTGAATAGCAGGTGCAGCTGCACTGACAGCTCTATGGTACTGGTCCTGGATGACTTGTAGCGTTGACCTATCGCCCACTTCTCCTCTCTGATCTTTCTCCCTACAGGCAGCAAACAACCAGCCGGTGAGGAGCACGCCTCTGCAGGGAAAACCTCCCATTCTTCTAACCCCCCAGAATCCATCTCCACCACTCACTAGCTCACCAAGCTCTGATGAAGGGGTCTTTTTTTTTTTTTTTAAGCTCCCGAAATGTGTTGGCATTACAATCATTTAATTTTATTTAGACTTTTTTTTTTTTGACAGATCAAAAATTCTCTAGAGTCTGAGACAGCAGCATGGAACTCTGGAACTCGTACTTTCTCTGTGGCTTTTTGCTTCCCTCCACAATGGCAGTCAGTAGAGGTTTCCTGTCCCGACTCGCCTTTTCTTGTGGTTTTTCTGGAAGTAGAATAGGAAGCATCTTCACTTGTGCTGGGCCAGTTTTCCTTAGGCAGCGTTTATAATGTTATTGCATCCAACATCTTTATCACATATGTTTAGGCCTTTATATTTTCATCTTAAATTGGACTATTTTCAGGGCCATTCCTAACTTGAGAAGAGTAGGGAGGGTGGCATTTGGGACAAACAGGTTGCAATCTTGTGTTCCCACTGGAGAAATTTACAAATCTCTACTTCAGCCTTTCTTAAACTTTTCTTAAACTTAAAAACTACCCTGGAGGAACCCTTGAAGTTATTTCTAGGTCTCAGCTAAAATCAGTTAACCACTTTGCGTCAGCAGTACGTCACGTCATGGACTTTCAGTGGTGATATCTGAATGATGCCTGCAGGTAGTCATCATCCAGATACCATTTTTAAATTAAAAATCATAGCGGCAATTCAGCAGCTTGATCGTTCTTACCGGCACCAGGAGGGGACGTCCCCCCCTTCCTGATGCCCTCCGGTGCTTCTCCGGTCTCGCCCGTACGATCGGCGAGCCGGAGAATGAATCGGTCGCCACCGCAACTTAGCCATTGAGATTTCTGGTGACCGGATGGTCCCTAGTCATCTCTGTGACCCTCGGAGGCCCAGCCGCGACGTTATAACATCACGTCTGGGCCGGCAGATGAGATATCTGGTGACTGCATGGTCCCTAGTCATCTCTATGACCCTCGGAGGCCCGGCCATGATGTTATGACGTTACGTCTGGGCCGGCGGATGAGATATCTGGTGACTGGATGGTCCCTAGTCATCTCTATGACCCTCGGAGGCCCAGCCACGACGTTATGACGTCACGTCTGGGCCGGCGGATGAGATATCTGGTGACCGGATGGTCCCTAGTCATCTCTATGACCCTCGGAGGCCCGGCCATGATGTTATGACGTTACATCTGGGCCGGCGGATGAGATATCTGGTGACTGGATGGTCCCTAGCCATCTCTATGACCCTCGGAGGCCCAGCCACGACGTTATGACGTCACGTCTGGGCCGGCGGATGAGATATCTGGTGACCGGATGGTCCCTAGTCATCATTATGACCCTCGGAGGCCCGGCCGCGACGTTATGACGTCACGTCTGGGCCGGCGGATGAGATATCTGGTGACCGGATGGTCCCTAGCTATCTCTATTCTCTATGACCATCGGAGGCCCGGCCGTGACGTTATGACGTCACGTCTGGGCCAGCGGATGAGATATCTGGTGACCGGATGGTCACTAGTCATCTCTATGACCCTCGGAGGCCTGGCCAGGACGTTATGACGTCACATCTGGGCCGGTGGATGTAAATCATGCCGGGGACTCCGCTGGAAAGGCAGAGACAGTTTATTTTTATTTTTTGATCTTGGTCTTTCCAGCTTGAAGGAGAGATATGGGGTCTGATAGACCCCACATCTCTCCATAAAGAGGATCTGTCACGCACTATTCCTGTTACAAGGGATGTTTACCATCCTTGTAATAGGAATTAAAGTGATTAGAAAAAAAATTGTAAAGAAAAAGTATCAAAATGTTTTTGTTTTTTTAAACGCCCCTGTCCCCGCGTGCTCACGCACAGAAGTGAATGCATATTTAAGTCACACCCACATATGTAAACGGCGGTCAAATCACACATGTGAGGTATCGTCGCCTGCGTTAGAGCGAGAGCAATAATTCTAGCGTCGCCTAATGGAGATTTTTTAAGTACCAAAGTTTGGCACCATTCCACGAGTGTGCGCATTTTTAAAGCGTGACATGTTGGGTATCTATTTACTCGGTGTAACATCATCTTTCACATTATACAAAAAAAAATTGGGCTAACCTTACTGTTTTTTTTTTTTTTTTTTTAAATTAATGGAACTTCCCCCCCCCCCCAAAAAAAGCGCGTTTGAAAAATTGCTGCGTAAATACCGTGTGACATAAAATGTTGCAACGATCACCATTTTATTCCCTCTGGTCTCTGCTTAAAAAAAAACATATATAATGTTTGGGGGTTCTGAGTAATTTTCTAGAAAAAAAAATGATGATTTTTACATGTAGGAGAGAAGTGCCAGAATTGGCCCGGATGGGAAGTGGCTAATCAGGGAACAGTGGGAAGCGTGCCTCTTATATTGGTGGTCACAATGCCACCCTTACCGACAGCTAAAAAGATCGTTGGTGCCATGCCGTTGGCTTTGCCAAGTGGCATTGGACACGCAACTATGAGGTACCAATAGATGGGAGATCAATCATTCACAGCTCAAGCAAACCCTGGAGGAACCCTGGTTGGGAATGGCTGCTCTATGTATTAGTATGTGTACCTCTCTCCAGTCTATTGGACATTTGCTATTACTGGATAGATAATCCTGAAAACCATTTCTATCGTAAAGGCCAAATCCAGGAATTTAAAATAAATCCACCCTTGCAGTGGGGCCCCCTGCACTGCAAGGGCTAGGTGCTCATTATGCCTAGGGGGGGTACAGGGCAGGCTGTGTTACTCCATTTGACTTCCCTGATCCAGCTGACTTTGGCGCTCTCCTCCTCTGCTCAAAGCTTTGGTCTGCAGGCAAAGCCTTGGGGTCATCGCGTTACAATACAAGGAAGTCCTACTGGGTCGCTCTCTGCAGGACCAATCACAAAGCTCCGCTCATGCGTGCACAGTGAGGAGCTGGCTGTGGTTCTTCAGAAAGCCACAGCTGACTGGCTGACCCCAGGGACTGGCGAAGCTCCGCACGGCCACGCTGTTTTCAAATTATGGCAGCGGATGCAGGGATAGGACCCCCCCCCCCCCCCTCCCAGCTGTCACATGGAGGGAGAGCAGGGCCGTCTTTAATATTGATTGGACCCTGGGCAAAAATTTTCTTGCCCCCCCCCATGCAGTTTCACTTTCCACCTGCTCCGAGACATACAATAAATAGCAGCTAGACTTAAAATCAGTTTACTGTATCAGATCGGGCAGCAATTGCGATTGGTAGCCGGCAGTTACAGTATATCATTACTGCTTACTGACTGGTTGCTAGAGGTCACAGCACACATTACAGCTCACTGATTAGTTGCTAGAGGTTACAGCAAATGATTTCTGCTTGTTAATTGGTTGCTAGAGATTACAGTACAGCAATACTACTTCACTGATTGGTTGCTAGAGGTTACAGCACATCATCTCCTCACTGCAGGGGGGCATGATATACATATGAATGCCACCTTTATTTACATATCAATGCCGCCGGCCGCAGCTATTTACTTAGTAATGCCATCACTATTTACATATGAATGCCAGTTATTTACATGTAAACACAGGGTCTGCAGGTGAGTCATCTGTACACAACAATAGGGCAGAGCTGGGCAGCATTACTAGCAGCACTTCACACTGAGATATCAGGACACAGCACAGGACTAAAACTTCAAGGGACGAGGGAATTTAAACTGGGATAGTTGGCAAGTATGAGGCAGCTGCTTTGGGCCCCACAACAATGACAAGGCCCAGGGCAGCTGCCCCTTTTGCCCTGCCTTAAAGACGGCCCTGAGGGAGAGGATCAGGGAGAGAAGGTGCAGATACTGAAGGCGAACTTAAACTTATCCTTTAAGCCAAGTGTGCAGGAGGCCTTAAAGGGCATCTAAACCAAAGAACACGAATGCTAAATTTACATATATTAGAAATTCAGATATTCTCCAATTTGCTACAGCAGGGGAAAAAATTCCTTCCTGATCCCCCTGATTGGGTTTTCCCTGGATCAACTTTACCTATAAATGTCAGTATCCAGTTATATTATGTACATTTAGGAAAGAATCCCGGCCTTTTTTGAAAGCAATCGACTGAGCTGTCCAGAACCACCTCCGGAGGAAGTCTATTCCACATTATCCCTCAGCACCTCTTCACCAAGGTGCCCACCATACCCCTATGGGTATCTTCTCACCGGCTCCAGCGGATCTCACTGTAATAATGGAGGACAGAAATGCTGGAAATAAAAGATTTGATTAGCCAGTCACACACCCGGATCTTCTTTCACATAATCTCCATTTCCCAATGGATATCATTTTTGCAAAGCATAAAAGGAGAGTCAATAGTGTCGATCGCCAACACAATTTATCAAAAGTAATAAAAAGACGCCATAATATTTTGCAGCGGTTACCGGTCCTTAGATGTGGTGGCTGTATTAGTTTTAGGGTGAGGGGGGGTTCTCTTTATTTTCACCTGATGATCCTGCCAGTAACATGATTCCTGCGCTAGGGTGACAATGTTCACTCGCTATACTCTATGGAGAACCAATGTTGTCACGGCAGCTACAGAACGACTCCCTTCTCTTCTCCAAAACATAGGGGGAGAGGTGTTGTGTGACCCCCAGCTATAGAAGGGAAGAATGCTAAGCCTTTATGAAGAATGTGTCCCTACAGATCGTCTTGTATCAGCAGATTCCTCTGCTGGGGAGAGACACAAGATGTACAATAGACCAGATACCATTGGTTGCTCTTTACCTCTCAATTCTGCATAGCTGGGAAATTCCGTCCCCGGTTCAGAATAACAGGTTTTGCCTATTTTACTAATTCCTGGGTGGACTCAGACGCTGAAGTTTCATTTGGTTGGTCTGCGGCTTTACTTGCCTGAAGCTCGAAACTCTCAAATAGTCTCTATATAAAATGGAAACCACTTTCTGAATCCGTGAGGTTCTCTGTTCGGTATATTGCCAAGTGAAATCTCACATTTATTACGGCCTCTATTCACACCAAACTCACAACATCATCCTCCATCTTTGTATTTGTTGGGCTTCTGTAACATGAACTCTGATTGGTTGTCCGTCTGTTAGCTTCTGCTCAGTGCGTTCAATCTATAAACCCTGAAGTATGTCCTAGTGCAGGGGTCTCCAAACTGCGGCCCTTTTCTTGCCTTTGCCTTGGGGCACCATTCCTCACACTGATACCAGCAATGGGGCACTATCCCACCCACTGATACCAGCAATGGGGCACTATCCCACCCACTGATACCAGCAATGGGGCACTATCCCACCCACTGATACCAGCAATGGGGCACTATCCCACCCACTGATACCAGCAATGGGGCACTATCCCACCCACTGATACCAGCAATGGGGCACTATCCCACCCACTGATACCAGCAATGGGGCACTATCCCACCCACTGATACCAGCAATGGGGCACTATCCCCCTCACTGATGCCAGCAATGGGGCACTATCCCCCTCACTGATGCCAGCAATGGGGCACTATCCCCCTCACTGATACCAGCAATGGGGCACTATCCCCCTCACTGATGCCAGCAATGGGGCACTATCCACCCCACTGATACCAGCAATGGGGCACTATCCACCCCACTGATACCAGCAATGGGGCACTATCCCCCTCACTGATGCCAGCAATGGGGCACTATCCCCCCCACTGATACCAGCAATGGGGCACTATCCCACCCACTGATACCAGCAATGGGGCACTATCCCACCCACTGATACCAGCAATGGGGCACTATCCCCCTCACTGATGCCAGCAATGGGGCACTATCCCCCTCACTGATGCCAGCAATGGGGCACTATCCCCCTCACTGATGCCAGCAATGGGGCACTATCCCCCCCACTGATACCAGCAATGGGGCACTATCCCCCCCACTGATACCAGCAATGGGGCACTATCCCCCCCCCACTGATACCAGCAATGGGGCACTATCCCCCTCACTGATGCCAGCAATGGGGCACTATCCCCCTCACTGATGCCAGCAATGGGGCACTATCCCCCCCACTGATACCAGCAATGGGGCACTATCCCCCCACTGATACCAGCAATGGGGCACTATCCCACCCACTGATACCAGCAATGGGGCACTATCCACCCCACTGATACCATCAATGGGGCACTATCCCACCCACTGATACCAGCAATGGGGCACTATCCCACCCACTGATACCAGCAATGGGGCACTATCCCACCCACTGATACCAGCAATGGGGCACTATCCCACCCACTGATACCAGCAATGGGGCACTATCCCACCCACTGATACCAGCAATGGGGCACTATCCCACCCACTGATACCAGCAATGGGGCACTATCCACCCCACTGATGCCAGCAATGGGGCACTATCCCCCCCCCACTGATACCAGCAATGGGGTACTATCCCCCCCACTGATACCAGCAATGGGGCACTATCCCACCCACTGATACCAGCAATGGGGCACTAACTCCCCCCCTTACTGATACCCCAAGGGGGAACAAATCCCCCCCCCCCCCATGATACCAGCAACGAGGCACTATCCCACCGACTGATACCAGCAAAGGGGCACTATCCCCCCCACCCCATGATTCCCCATGATACCAGCAATGAGGCACTATCCCCCCCACTGATACCAGCATTGGGGCACTATCCACCCCCCCCCCCCCCACCACTGATACCAGCAATGGGGCACTATCTTCCCCACTGATACCAGCAATGGGAACTATCCCCCCCCATAATACCAGGAATGAGGCACTATCCCACCGACTGATACCAGCAATGGGGCACTATCCCCCCCACTGATACCGATTTTAGGTGTTTACATGTTTAAAACAGGTTTTTTTGCTAGAAAATAACTTAGAACCCCCAAACATTATATATTGTTTTTTTTCTAACACCCTAGAGCACAGGTGTCAAACACAAGGCCCGCGGGCCGAATCCGGCCCTCCAGGCCATTTCATGTGGCCCTCACACCTCTCCTGGAGCTGCAGGAGAGCTCCAGCCCTCCTCTGGTCCTCCTCCAGACCCCTACTTTCTGCTTTCAAGTAATGCATCCAGCTTCTTCCCAGCAGCAGCATAAGGAAAGGGGGGGTGCACTGTGATGTTAGGGAGAGTAGAGGACTTCTGATGGTGGGGTGGCTCTTAACATCCAATGTAAGGGGAGGGGATGCGCTGGACATCTAATCTTACAGATACAACCGGCCCTTTTGAGGACAATCATAATGCTGATGTGGCCCACGATGAAATTGAGTTTGACACCCTTGCCCTAGAGAATAAAATTGCAGTCAATGCAATACTTTTTTTTTGCACTGTATTTGCGCAGCGGTCTTATAAGCGCACTTTTTTTTGGAAAAAATAAGACAACAGTAAAGTTAGCCCAATTTTTTTTATATTGTGAAATATAATGTTACGCCAAGTAAATTGATACCCAACACGTCACGCTTCAAAATTGCGCCCGCTCTTGGGATGGCGTCAAACTTTTACCCTTAAAAATCTCCATGGGCGACGTTTAAAAAATTCGACAGGTTGCATGTTTTGCGTTACAGAGGAGGTCTAGGGCTAGAATTATTGCTCTCGCTCTACTGGTCGATACCTCACATGTGTGGTTTGACCACCGTTTTCATATGCGGGTGCTACTCACGTATGCGTTCGCTTCTGCGCGCGAGCTCGTCGGGACGGGGCGCTTTGAAAAAATTTTTTATTTTTTTTCTTTATTTTACTTTATTTACATTATTTTTTCACAGTTTTCAAAAAAAAAAAAAATTTTGCATCAATGTAAACATCCCTTGTAATAGAAAAAAGCATGACAGGTCCTCTTAAATATGAGATCTGGGGTCAAAAAGTCCTCAGATCTCATATTTGGACTTTAAATGCAAAAAAAAAAAAATGTTTAACCGCTTCAATACCGGGCCTATTCTGGCATTTCTCTACTTCATGTAAAAATCATTATTTTTTTGCTAGAAAATTACTCAGAACCCCCAAACATTATATATGTTTTTTTAGCAGACACCCTAGGGAATAAAATGGCGGTCATTGCAACTTTTTATCTCACACGGTATTTGCGCAAAAATTTTTCAAACGCCTTTTTTTTGGAAAAAAAACGGTTTCATGAATTAAAAAATAACAAAACAGTAAAGTTTGCCCAATTTTTTTGTATAATGTGAAAGACGATGTTACGCCGAGTAAATGGATACCTAACATGTCACGCTTTAAAATTGCGCACAATCACGGAATGGCGCCAAACTTCATTACTTAAAAATCTCCATAGGCGATGCTTTAAATTTTTTTACAGGTTACCAGTTTAGAGTTACAGAGGAGGTCTAGTGCTAGAATTGTTGCACACGCTCTAACGCACGCGGCGATACCTCACATGTGTGGTTTGAGCGGCGTTTACATATGTGGGCGGGACTTACGTGTGCGTTCGCTTCTGATCGCGAGCTATCGGGGACAGGGGCGTTTTAAAAAAAAATTTTTATTATTTAATTTTTTTTTTACTTCATTTTTTTTATTTTTACACTTTTTTTAACATTTTTTTTTTTTTAATTACTTTTATTCCTATTACAAGGAATGTAAACATCCCTTGTAATAGGAATCTATGTGACAGGTCCTCTTTATGGAGAGATGTGAGGTCAATAAGACCCCACATCTCTCCTCTAGGCTGGAAAGCATGAGATCGGAAAAAAAAAATTTACCGATCTCATGCTGACAGCCGCGATCGCGGCTTCGGTTAGTTCCGGGTACCCGGGCGTGACGTCATAACGACGCGCCCGGGCCTCCCACGGTCATAGAGATGACTGGTGACCATCTGGTCACCAGTCATCTCTATCGTCAACATCCGGCGCCGGCCGATTCATTCTCCGGGTCCCCGATGGCACGGGAGAGCCCGGAGAAGCACCGGATGGCGGCGGGAGGGGGGGGGCGTCCCCTCCCGTCGCCTATAAGAACGATCAAGCAGCGGAACTGCCGCTATGATCGTTCTTATCGTGCACAGAATCGGCAGCTGAAAAGAATGATATCTGAATGATGCATCTAGCTGCAAGCATCATTCAGATATCACCCCACAAAGAGGAGGACGTCATTTTACTATAGGCGGGTATTGAAGCGGTTAAAAAAATTACAAAAAAAAAATATGCCTTTAAGACAAATGGGCGGAGCTGATGTTATGACGTCGCTTCCGCCATCCTATGGTATGGAGATGGGTGGGGGCCATCTTAGCCTCACTCGTCTCCATACCCAGGAAGTGACAGATCCCGATCGCCTCCGCCGCTAGCGACGGCTCGGGTAAGCGGCGGGAGGGGGGTGGCACATCTCCCGCTGCCGATAACGGTGATCTCGCGGTGAATCCGCTGCAGAGACCGCCATTACAGAGATATCCACCTTCAAAGTGCAGACGTATATGTACAGGAGCCGGTCGGTAAGTGGTTAAGAAAGATATATACACTCGTGGGCCACTTTATTAGGTCCACCTTGCTAGTACCGGGTTGGACCCACTTTTGCCTTCATTCTTGGTGGCATAGATACAACAAGGTGTTGGAAACGTTCCTCAGAGATTTTGCTCCATAGTGACATGATAACATCATGCAGATTTGTCAGCTGCCCATCCATGATGCCAATCTCCACCACATCCCAAAGGTGCTCTATTGGATGAGATGTGGTGAGTGTGGAGGCCATTGGAGTACAGGGACCTCATTGTCCAGTGGTGAGATGATTGGAGCTTTGTGACATGGTGCATTATCCTGCTGGAAGGAGCCATCAGAAGATGGGGACACTGTAGTCATAAAGGGATGGACATGGTCAGCAACAATACTCAGGTAGGCCGTGGGGTTTAAACGATGCTCAATTGGTACTAAGGGGCCCAAAGTGTGCCAAGAAAAATATCCCCCCCACCATTACACCCCCACCACCAGCCTGAACCGGTGATATCCCATCCCCCACACCATTACACCCCCACCACCAGTCAAACATTGTATGACTCTTCCCTCTTAGATCAAAGGGAAACTTCTGTGTGTAAAGAAAAAAAATCCGGGCAGTCTGCCAAGTTTTTAAACAACCTGTAAATGCAGGAAGTTTAACCACTTAAAGTCTAAATCTTTTTCTGACACTTCTTTCTTAAGTTAAAATCAATATTTTTTGCTAGAAAATAACTTGGAACCCCCAAACATTATATATATTTTAGCAGAGACCCTAGGGAATAAAATGTCAATTGCTGCAAAATTTTATGTCACACTGTATTTGCGCAGCGGTCTTTCAAATGCAATTTTTTGGGGAAAAAATACATTTCAATGACTAAAAAAAAAAAAAAAGAGAGAAACAAAGTTAGCCCACATTTTTTTTTGTTTTAATGTGAAAGATGATGTTACGTCTCGAGAATCGTGAGAGAATCGTCATCTATCTTCTAAGCAAAAAAATTGTGATTCTCATTTTAGCCAGAATCGTGCAGCTCTACAATCCGGCCCTCCTAAAGTCTGAAGGACAATAAACTGGCCCTTTGTTTGAAAAGTTTGGAGACCCCTGCTCTAATTCCTCCTGTACTGAAAACGTATTGTAACTGTACAGTCTGCCCTCATGTTGTAAAGCGTTGCGCTATATAAATCCTGTATGATAATAATAATCAGCGGCTGGATCGACAAAAGTTTTCCAGCGTTCCCGTTTAATTTGTGTCAATCGTGAATGGCCGTACATGGATGGAAATTTGTCCGGATCCTGCTAAATTGGCCAAATTTCAATCCTGTGGCCATCTTTAGGGAGGGCCCTGCTCACCAGAGCTTACGATCGTTTTTTTTTTTTCATTTTGCCAATATGTTCATGTTTCGACCTAGCAATGGTTGTCTGTCCTGACGTGACCTTGTGCAGTCCTTTCATGTAGCGTTTAATGAAATTCTTTCCCCCCCCCCCACACACACACACACTCCCCCCCCCCCCCCCCACACACACACACAACCTCCCCCATGAAGTGTATCTCAGACTCTTGTGCGTGCCAAGCTGTCATAGCTGGCTATTGAAAACAATAAATAAACACGATCGTCCTTTTCCTGATTTGTGGAGTCGTGTCCAGGAAGTATCAAGTGCCACATGCAAATTCTAGCCCTGTCTGTGTATTGTCATTTCCTTTTTATAACATGATGATATGCAAATATTTGATTGTGTTTTCGGTTTTGTTTAAATAGAAGAGAGTTGAGGAATGCAGACAGGAACCAATAAACGCAACGCGCTTTATAGTTTCCGTGACGATTGCGCTTATGTCTCAGTCCTTCCTGGTTAAAGTCTATGTAAAACCATTACCTTGCAAAACGACCCATTCGAGTTCAAAATAGAAATGAAAGGCAAAATACTTGTGTATAGATATAAAAAACAAAACAAAACATACCTTTTCCCCCCTTTTTTAAAAGTGATCACATTACCTCTATTCTCGGCTGCATAAGGAGCTCTGAGAGCTGGGGGGAGGAGAGACAGCAGTGCAGTGATCTTCCCAGTGAATGGCTGTGCAGGAGGAGGTGTCAGCAGAAGTCTGATCATTGGAGGAGAGCAGGATGAATTGCCAGCCAGGAAACTGATCACTTTCTGTTTTGGTGGAACGCACGCCGATCAGCGGCGAACCGACCAAACTATCTGAATGCCTGCTCTGCATGCCGGTCTTGTGAGTAGCGCTTTTATGCGCAGGTGACCTTATGCCATCCTAAGGTTTTATGCTATATATCTTTTCCTTTTTTTCTGGTGGAACGCGAGTTCTATGGTCCCAACCATCTTTAACATCAGCAAACGGTAGCCATACATCATCCTGCGGATGAACATGCTGGAAGTCTGCCGTTTGTCCCTTCTGTGAAGGAGCTTCTTATTAGTTATGGATATTCCATTATTTTCAAATCTGGATGCAAGTGACTTTTTTGTTTTATCTCTCCATTTGGGGTCTATGAGTGTCTAGAGGCTTACCTCATTGTTATTTACCACTTATGAGAGTGTTCATTTTACTTTAAATATTTGCATCAGTTTAATGACACTATATTACTTTGCAATTGTGCTTGTTCACTATACATTTTGTGATTTGTCCTTTTTCACTTCAAAAAAATTTTTTTGATTAGTGCACTTCACTCAGTGTACAGTTGGTTGTGTATGGTATACATTATCAATATTCTCTACACATTTTTCACATTTATTATTATTTGTATAGATCATTTATGATTTGGTTTTGGCACAGTTTATTATCCATTTTTAGCAAATTGCTAGCGCAGGTTTTTTTGTCAAATATATATATATATATATATACACTTATATATATATATATATATATATATACACACACACACAGTTGTGCTCATAAGTTTACATACCCTAGCAGAATTTATGACTTCTTGGCCATTTCTCAGAGAATATGAATAATAACACATACACTTTTTTTTTCACTCATGGTTAGTGTTTGGCTGAAGTCATTTATTATCAATCTATTGTGTTTACTGTTTTTTTTAAAAATCATAATGGCAACAGAAACTACCCAAATGACCCTGATCAAAAGTTTACATACCTGGTGATTTTGGCCTGATAACATGCACACAAGTTGACACAAAGGGGTTTGAATGGCTATTCAAGGTAACCATCCTCACCTGTCATCTGTTTACTTGTAATTAGTGTGTGTGTATAAAAGGTCAATGAGTTTCTGGACTGACCTTTCTGGATTCTGAGTCATGGGGAAAGCAAAAGAATTGTCAAAGGATCTGCGGGAAAAGATAGTTGAACTGTATAAGACAGGAAAGGGGTAGAAAAAGATATCCAAGGAATTGAGAATGCCAATTGGCAGTGTTCAAACTCTTATCACGAAGTGGAAAATGAGGAGTTCTGTTGAAACCAAACCACGGTCAGGTAGACCAACTAAAATTTCAGCCACAACTGCCAGGAAAATTGTTAGGGATGCGAAGAAAAGCCCACAAATAACTTCAGGTGAAATACAGGACTCTCTGAAAACATGTGGTGTGGCTTTTTTAAGATTAAGGATGAGCTCTGGCGTGTTCGCACAGCCCACACACAGAGCCTGCCAGGAAGTCGGCACTGCGCTAATCACAGGCAGTGGGACATTTCCCGATCTCTGTATGTAGGAACATAGCCACCCTGCCTATCGGTGCCTCCTCATCAGCGCAGCCTATCAGGGCCCATCAGTGTAGCCTCAATCGCTCACATCAGTGAAGGAGAAAAATTACCTGTTTGCAAAATTTTTATAACAAACTATGAAAAAAAACATTTTTTTATTTTTTTTTATTTTGTCATTCTTTTAATCTTCGGTCTTTTTTTGTTTATTTAGCAAAAAATAAAAAACCCAGTGGTGATTAAATACCACCAAAAGAACGCTCTTATTTGTCTGAAAAAAAAATGTATATAAATGTCATATGGGTACAGTATAGTGTGACTGCGCAATTGTCATTCAAAGAGTGACGGCGCTGAAAGGTGAAAATTTGGCCTGGTGGGCAGGAAGAGGGTTGAAGTGCCCGGTAGGCAAGTGGTTAAGAAATAAGGAATAAAAAAAAAAAAAAAAAAAAAATAAGGTTAAAATCTATCTATCTATCTATCTATCTATCTATCTATCTATCTATCTATCTATCTATCTATCTATCTATCTAGATACAGTGGCTTGCGAAAGTATTCGGCCCCCTTGAACTTTTCAACCTTTTGCCACATTTCAGGCTTCAAACATAAAGATATAAAATTTTTATTTTTTGTGAAGAATCACCAACAAGTGGGACACAATTGTGAAGTGGAACGAAATCTTTTGGATTTTTGAAACTTTTTTAACTAATAAAAAAATGAAAAGTGGGGCGTGCAAAATTATTCGGCCCCCTTTGCGTTAATACTTTGTAGAGCCACCTTTTGCTGCGATTACAGCTGCAAGTCGCTTGGGGTATGTCTCTATCAGTTTTGCACATCGAGAGACTGAAATTCTTGCCCATTCTTCCTTGCAAAACAGCTCGAGCTCAGTGAGGTTGGATGGAGAGCGTTTGTGAACAGCAGTTTTCAGCTCTTTCCACAGATTCTCGATTGGATTCAGGTCTGGACTTTGACTTGGCCATTCTAACACCTGGATACGTTTATTTGTGAACCATTCCTTTGTAGATTTTGCTGTATGTTTGGGATCATTGTCTTGTTGGAAGATAAATCTCCGTCCCAGTTTCAGGTCTTTTGCAGACTCCAACAGGTTTTCATCCAGAATGGTCCTGTATTTGGCTGCATCCATCTTCCCCTCAATTTTAACCATCTTCCCTGTCCCTGCTGAAGAAAAGCAGGCCCAAACCATGATGCTGCCACCACCATGTTTCACAGTGGGGATGGTGTGTTGAGGGTGATGAGCTGTGTTGCTTTTACGCCAAACATATCGTTTTGCATTGTGGCCAAAAAGTTGGATTTTGGTTTCATCGGACCAGAGCACCTTCTTCCACATGTTTGGTGTGTCTCCCAGGTGGCTTGTGGCAAACTTTAGACGAGACTTTTTATGGATATCTTTGAGAAATGGCTTTCTTCTTGCCACTCTTCCATAAAGGGCAGATTTGTGCAGTGTACGACTGATTGTTGTCCTATTGACAGACTCTCCCACCTCAGCTGTAGTTCTCTGCAGTTCATCCAGAGTGATCATGGGCCTCTTGGCTGCATCTCTGATCAGTCTTCTCCTTGTCTGAGCTGAAAGTTTAGAGGGACAGCCAGGTCTTGGTAGATTTGCAGTGGTCTGATACTCCTTCCATTTCAAAATGATCGCTTGCACAGTGCTCCTTGGGATGTTTAAAGCTTGGGAAATCTTTTTGTATCCAAATCCAGCTTTAAACTTCTCCACAACAGTATTACGGACCTGCCTGGTGTGTTCCTTGGTCTTCATGATGCTCTCTGCTCTTTCAACAGAACCCTGAGACTATCACAGAGCAGGTGCATTTATACAGAGACTTGATTACACACATGTGGATTCTATTTATCACCATCAGTCATTTAGGACAACATTGGATCATTCAGAGATCCTCGCTGAACTTCTGGAGTGAGTTTTCTGCACTGAAAGTAAAGGGGCCAAATAATTTTGCACGCACCACTTTTCAGTTTTTTAATTGCTAAAAAAGTTTAAAATATCCAGTAGATTTCGTTCCACTTCACAATTGTGTGCCACTTGTTGGTGATTCTTCACAAAAAATTAAATTTTTTTATCTTTATGTTTGAAGCCTGAAATGTGGCAAAAGGTTGAAAAGTTCAAGGGGGCCGAATACTTTCGCAAGCCACTGTAGATATCTATCTAGATAGATATCTAGATATATATAGAGATATATATAGAGATATAGAGATATATATATATATATATATATATATATATATAGATAGATAGATAGATAGATAGATAGATATATAGAGATATATATATATATAGATTTATATATATACCCTGTTTTCCCGAAAATAAGACCTAGCGTGATTGTCGGTGATGGCTGCAATTTAAGCCCTACTCCCCAAAAAAAGCCCTAGTCAAAGTCCTTGTAGGTCTTATTTTCAGGGTAGGGCTTATTTGGGGGGTAGGGCTCATATTGCAGCCATCACTGACAATCACGTTAGGTCTTGTTTTTGGGGAAACAGGGTAGATAGATATATATATAGATATCTATATATAGATAGATATATAGATATATATATCTATATATGTATCTATATATATTTAGATCTATCTATCTATCTATCTATCTAATATTAATATTATCTATATAGATATATATCTATATACAGTATATATATATATATAGATATATATATGTATGTATATATATCTATATATATAGATATATATATAATATTTGGGGTTTCTAAGTAGTTTTCTAGCATAAAAATGATGTTTTTTTCACATGTAGGAGAAGAATGTCAGAATTGTCTCAGACTGGAAGTCATTAATAAGGGCTGCAAACTGAACAATAGTAATATTGATGTGTAAAATGTTATTAGAAGGTAAATCTCCGGTGGGGTGGCTCCCCCGAGTTCTCCGGTATTCAGTGCTCTTTGATGTGATATGAGAAGTGTGTTTACATTGTGATTCGGGGAGAGGTTTTGCTCTTCCAGTCTTTGTTGGTCGGCTCCTTCTCCATGTGATGTTTGGTATTGATGACACGGCACCAATCACATGGAACTCCCCACAGGACAGCCCTTGGGTGGGATCTTCCCTTTTCATTCCTCTATGTATCAGAGCAGTCACCTAGTTGCTGACTGGCTGTGTACTTCCCCCCTCCCTACCTCCTTCCTTCCTTCCTTTTCTTCTCTCCGTCATCCTGTATGCTTCACTTCCTAGTAATTGCTACAATGTAGCGGGAGGGAACCGATTGTCTACATCAGAGCTTCAGGTGCCTCAGCTCTTCCTAGTCTGGGATTTAGTTGCCCTTCCTGGTCTAACCAACGATCTTCCCTTTTGCATCGTGTCTGACGATCCTTTTTTTCTTTTTTCAGGCTCGGGAACATCTGGGATGTCACAAATCGCTGCTTCGGCTTTCAACGATTCTTCTGGTGAGCGACGATCTCTCTGTGAAATCTAGCAGAGACATCTAAAGAGCGAGCGCCGCATGTGCCTTACTTCTCGCTGCCTGGTCTTGTTCCATCCTCTCGGCTTTGTGAAGCTTCCTCAGACACTTCTCTCTGCTCTACACAATCCGTCCGTCTTTTTTTTTTTTTTTCTAAGCATGCTACGTGGAAAAAGGAGATGAGAGAGCGGCAAGCCGGAGGAACGAGTGTAAACTTGCTGCTTGCCGAGCCCTAAACTGGATGGTGGACACGTTTTTTGGTCTTTTTTTTTTTTTCTCCTCTACCTGGGAGGGGGATTTCTGTAAAAGAAACTGAAAAAAAAGAAAAATGACCATCACAAAGGCCCGCTACCTGATCCTCTTCTTCTGCGTGCAGCTGGTGGTGATGGCGCTCCTGTACCGCGAGGGCTACCGCAAGAGGGTGGCCTACTTTTTTGGGATTTTCTACAAACCTGACTCTTTAGTGACACTCACGCCTCAGAACTCGTCCTTGCCTGGGGACGTTTACGCCAATCTCAGTTTGATAGTCAAGCCGGCCGGGAGTAAGGAGGTGCTGCCATATTGTCCGGAGACGTCACCGTTTTTAGGTAGGTGATCACACAATCCTGATCCGGGGGGCGAAGGGGGGAGGGTAACCATAAGGTTGAGGGTAGTTGTAAGGGTTGCTCTAGATCAGTGGTCACTAAGCTCAGGCCCACGGGCCAGATGTGGCATTTTTCCCACTGATGCCAATGTTGGGGCACCATTCCTCCCCACTGACACCAGTAATGGGGCACTATTCCTCCCACTGACACCAATAATGAGGCACTATTTGCCCAACGATTTCCAATGATGGGGCACTATTCCTCCCACTGACACCAGTAATGGGGCACTATTCCACCCACTGACACCAATGACTGGGAACTATTCCTTCCACTAACACCAATAATGGGGCACGATTTGACGCAACTAGTACAAAAATTGGGGCACTATTTCTCCCACTGACACCAATGATGGGGCACTATTCCATTCACTGACACCATTGACTGGGCACTATTCCTCCCACTGACACCAATAATGGGGCACGATTTGCCCAATGAATACCAATGATGGGGCACTATTCCTCCCACTGACACCAATAATGGGGCACGATTTGCCGCAACTAGTACAAATAATAGGGCACTATTCCTTCCACTGACACCAATGATGGGGCACTATTCCATCCACTGACACCATTGACTGGGCACTATTCCTCCCACTGATACCGATGATGGGGCACTATTCCTCCCACTGATACTGATGATGGGGCACTATTCCTCCCACTGACCCCAATGACTGGGCACTATCCTTTCCACTGACTCCAGTGATTGGACACTATTCCTCCCACTGACACCAATGATGGGGCACTATTCCACCCACTGACACCAATGATGGGGCACTATTCCACCCACTGACACCAATGATGGGGCACTATTCCACCCACTGACACCAATGATGGGGCACTATTCCCTCCATTAATACCAATGATGGGGCACTATGCCTCCCACTGATACCAATGCTGCAGCACTATTCCTCCCATTTATACCAATGCTGCAGCACTATTCCTCCCATTTATACCAATGCTGCAGCACTATTCCTCCCATTTATACCAATGCTGGAGCAATAAGCACTGGTGGGCATTGATATGGGAAGCACTGGTGGGCACTAATAGGGAGCACTCATAGGTGGCACTGGTTTGCACTGATTAGCAGCCATGATGGGCACAGTGTGAGACCAATGTCCCTGTAACAGATGCCGGTTAACGGCTTTCCGCCTTTCTCCTCGCGCTGTCAGCGTGAAGAGAAAAAACAGCCAATAACCGGCTTCTGTTTACTTCTGTGATCAGCTGTCATTGGCTGACAGCTGATCACGTGGTAAAGGTTCGCGATGTGATTGGCCCTTTACCCTGTTCTGTGATCAGCCCACGCTGTAGCCGTCTTTCGGGTATAGCGCGGGCAGAAGGTGGTTATTTGGGTGACGCACCCCATTGTAAAAGGAATTGGGCTCCTCAGGAGAAGTTCATCGCCGGCTCATTACAGCAGCACAGGGCCCCGAGGTGTGGTATTATGAGGGTGATGGTGTGAAGGAAGCTCGCCACAAGCTGGCCACGTGTGGGTACGTTTAGGGCACACTCACTATTGTAGATATAGAATGTGTAGATGATAATGTCTGTGGATTCAGTTCCTCCCCGGAGATGCTTTGTGTGGATCTCCAGTTTGTCACACAATCTAGAACAGGGGTCTCAAACTGGCGGCCCTCCAGCTGTTGCAAAACTACAAGTCCCATCATGCCTCTGCCTGTGGGAGACATGCTTGTAACTCTCAGCCCTGCAATGGCTCATGGGACTTGTAGTTTTGCAACAGCTGGAGGGCCACCAGTTTGAGACCCCTGATCTAGAACATTGCTGGTAAAGCCGTACTAAACCCAAAAGCAAACTTTATTATATTGCAGATGACCAATTCCTAGGTGTGATGGCTGCATTCGTTTTCTTTTTTTAAGGCATTCTTTCTTCTAGTTTCATCTGGTGATCCAGCCAGTAAGTCTGTTGTTTTTCCCCGGAAGCTCAAGCTCTCCAGCAGACTGTATCAGTTAGAGGGACGAGACAAACCATTTAACACCGGCAGGGGTGAATACAATGATCAGCTTCTATGTATTCATGTAAAACCCTTATCCCAAAAGGGAAAAAAGTAAACTGTTCGCTGTAACTAATTAGAAAGGTTGAGCTGCAGTTTGGCTTCAATTTGTTAGTGTATTTAAATCTGCTGGTACATTGTAACACTTCCCTCTCCCCAGACTGACAATACTGCTGTCCCCCCTCCCCCCCTGTGCTCCTTCCTCTAGAGCAAGGGTCTCAAACTGGTGGCCCTCCAGCTGTTACCAAACTACAAGTCCCATGAGGCATTGCAAGCCTGACTCCTCCCACAGGCAGAGGCATGATGGGACTAGTAGTATTGCAACAGCTGGAGGGTCGCCAGTTTGAGACCCCTGCCCTAGAGTTTTGTCTCACTAATACAGGAGGTGTGTTATTGGCCGGATCACCAGGTGGAAACAGAGGGGGGAAAGAAAACTAATGCAGCCACCACATCTAATGATTGGTAAGCTGCAATATATTACATTTATGGTTTTGGGTTTAGTATTAAAGCTGGAGTCTCCAAACTTTCCAAAGAGCCAGTTTATTGTCCTTCAAACTTCAGGGGGGGCTTGACTGTGACCAGTGGGAGAAGAAAATGTCCCATCATTGGTGTCAGTGGGAGGAATAGTGCCCCATTATTGGTGTCAGTGGGAGGATTAGTGCCCCATCATTGGTGTCAGTGAGAGGAATAGTGCCCCATCATTGGTGTCAGTGGGAGGAATAGTGTCCCATCATTGGTGTCAGTGGGAGGAATAGTGTCCCATCATTGGTGTCAGTGGGAGGAATAGTGCCCCATTATTGGTGTCAGTGGGAGGATTAGTGCCCCATCATTGGTGTCAGTGGGAGGAATAGTGCCCCATCATTGGTGTCAGTGGGAGGAATAGTGTCCCATCATTGGTGTCAGTGGGAGGAATAGTGTCCCATCATTGGTGTCAGTGGGAGGAATAGTGTCCCATCATTGGTGTCAGTGGGAGGAATAGTGTCCCATCATTGGTGTCAGTGGGAGGAATAGTGCCCCATCATTGGTGTCAGTGGGAGGAATAGTGCCCCATCATTGGTGTCAGTGGGAGGAATAGTGTCCCATCATTGGTGTCAGTGGGAGGAATAGTGCCCCATCATTGGTGTCAGTGGGAGGAATAGTGCCCCATCATTGGTGTCAGTGGGGGGAGTAGTGTCCCATCATTGGTGTCAGTGGGGGGAGTAGTGTCCCATCATTGGTGTCAGTGGGAGGAATAGTGCCCCATCATTGGTGTCAGTGGGGGGAGTAGTGTCCCATCATTGGTGTCAGTGGGAGGAATAGTGCCCCATCATTGGTGTCAGTGGGGGGAGTAGTGTCCCATCATTGGTGTCAGTGGGAGGAATAGTGCCCCATCATTGGTGTCAGTGGGGGGAGTAGTGCCCCATCATTGGTGTCAGTGGGGGGAGTAGTGCCCCATCATTGGTGTCAGTGGGAGGAATAGTGTCCCATCATTGGTGTCAGTGGGGGGAGTAGTGCCCCATCATTGGTGTCAGTGGGGGGAGTAGTGTCCCGTCATTGGTGACAGTGGGAGAAATAGTGCCCCATCATTGCTACCCAGCCCCCGCAAGTATTCAACACTTTTAGCTATGTGAACTGCTGATCCCCCCCCTCCGTACCACGCAGTGGTTCATTCTGTGGGCTTGTATATCCCTATAGGACGTAAAAGGCAGCTGGAGATACCACAGCAAATGACAGAGGAAACGGGTGTGGGGGAGTGGGGGGGGGGGGCGTTTTAAGAGACCGCCACCCACAAAGGTTATAAAGTGCTTTAATGGCAGGTTAGGTCGGGTGACACAAGAGGAACGTTCAGCGATAACACCGGATTATAACGTCACAGCAGCTTTTCTCAGAACTATTGAGGAGGTCCGGGCACTTCACATACTTTTCATATTTAAATAAGAACTCCAGTCTCCAGTCAGAGCCAAAACATTCTTTTTATTGGTCTCAAACAATTGTAAAAAAGTTACAAGCTCACAAACATCCAATAACTTGTCATATTCCGAATGTAAAGGGTTATAGAAGGATAAACATTGTCAGGCTCCTCTGATTATTATTACATATGGTTACTCTTTCATTGGTAGAGATATATAAAGGCAAACCTGCTGTGGTCTAGAATTGTTTGTGGTATTTTGACCAGGTCACCTCAACCGGGATTTAGTGTCACTCCATAAATCCCGGACTTCATTTCCTTTTTCCATATAACCTTCTCATATGGGACAATCTGGTTAATTAACATTTTCCACAGATATATGTTGGGGGAGGGGGGTGCAATGTGTTCATCAAGTTAATAGCGATGGCTTTACATACCATGAACTATGTTTCTTTTAAGAAGAATAACTGGACAGTTCCAAATGAGATGAACAAAATCGGCCCCAGACCAGAAACATTTTATACCCCTGGTGAGCAACCTGCGGCCCCCAGGGCCCCAGTGAACACTGATCTGTCTTTCCCTATTGCTCTGTTATGACAGTGATCTCTAGCAGTCTTGTATAAAATGTATCTCCAGCCTATGACTGTCTCTTGAGGCAAGTTCCCCTTCTCCAGTAACTCCTATATTATGTTCACAGTCTCTAACAGCCTCCTACAGCATGCCAGCAGTCTCTGACCATCTCTTGTATCGTGTCCTCAGTCTCTGACCATCTCCTGTATCATGTCCGCAGTCTCTGACAATCTCCTGTATCATGTCTGCAGTCTCTGACTATCTCTTGTATCATGTCCGCAGTCTCTGACCATCTCCTGTATCATGTCCACAGTCTCTGACCATCTCTTGTATCATGTCTGCAGTCTCTAACCATCTCTTTTATCATGTCTAAAGTCTTTGATCATCTCTTGTCGTATGTCCGCAGTCTCTGACCATCTCTTGTATCATGTCTGCAGTCTCTGACAATCTCCTGTATCATGTCTGCAGTCTCTGACCATCTCTTGTATCATGTCTGCAGTCTCTGACAATCTCCTGTATCATGTCCACAGTCTCTGACCATCTCCTGTATCATGTCTGCAGTCTCTGACCATCTCTTGTATCATGTCCGCAGTCTCTGACCATCTCTTGTATCATGTCTGCAGTCTCTGACCATCTCTTGTATCATGTCCGCAGTCTCTAACCATCTCTTGTATCATGTCCGCAGTCTCTGACCATCTCTTGTATCATGTCCGCAGTCTCTGACCATCTCTTGTATCATGTCCATAGTCTCTGACCATCTCTTGTATCATGTCCATAGTCTCTGACCATCTCTTGTATCATGTCTGCAGTCTCTGACCATCTCTTGTATCATGTCCGCAGTCTCTGACCATCTCTTGTATCGTGTCCTCAGTCTCTGACCATCTCCTGTATCATGTCCGCAGTCTCTGACCATCTCCTGTATCATGTCCGCAGTCTCTGACAATCTCCTGTATCATGTCTGCAGTCTCTGACTATCTCTTGTATCATGTCCGCAGTCTCTGACCATCTCCTGTATCATGTCCACAGTCTCTGACCATCTCTTGTATCATGTCTGCAGTCTCTAACCATCTCTTTTATCATGTCTAAAGTCTTTGATCATCTCTTGTCGTATGTCCGCAGTCTCTGACCATCTCTTGTATCATGTCTGCAGTCTCTGACAATCTCCTGTATCATGTCTGCAGTCTCTGACCATCTCTTGTATCATGTCTGCAGTCTCTGACAATCTCCTGTATCATGTCCACAGTCTCTGACCATCTCCTGTATCATGTCTGCAGTCTCTGACCATCTCTTGTATCATGTCCGCAGTCTCTGACCATCTCTTGTATCATGTCTGCAGTCTCTGACCATCTCTTGTATCATGTCCGCAGTCTCTAACCATCTCTTGTATCATGTCCGCAGTCTCTGACCATCTCTTGTATCATGTCCGCAGTCTCTGACCATCTCTTGTATCATGTCCATAGTCTCTGACCATCTCTTGTATCATGTCCGCAGTCTCTGACCATCTCTTGTATCATGTCCATAGTCTCTGACCATCTCTTGTATCATGTCCATAGTCTCTGACCATCTCTTGTATCATGTCTGCAGTCTCTGATCATCTCCTATATTATGTCCGCAGTCTCTGACCATCCCTAGTTTTAGCATTGCTTTACCGCTGTTATAGTTTCCCGTATTGATCTTTGCATTTCTTGTAGCTCTGATGAAGGGAGGATTTGTCCCCCCCCCCCCGAATTGCATTGGCTACCTTTTTGCTTTCTTGCTGTCACCTGTGGGATTAATAACCTTTTTGTGGTGTAGAAGCCCTGAAATTTTATGTTGATTCGTTGTAACGTAATATGTGATAGGCAGTCCCGAAGGCTGCTCGCCAACAACCGTGGTGTCCTACTGGACCTTTGGAGGAGTTTGCTAAAAGAAAATTGAAAAGATAGGAGCACTACACTAGTTTGTACAGTCCATAAAAGAATATATTCTGGAACAAAGCCAATGTGTTTCAGGGGTTTAACACTCCCCTTCATCAGGGCTTGTAGAACAATGACCATTGGGTGAGAAATACCACCCTGGACTGTACGCTGGAACCCAAGTAGGCAAATACAGATCATATAGGCCAGGGGTCTCCAAACTACGGCCCTCCAGTTGTTCAGGAACTACAATTCCCATCATGCCCCTAGTCATGTCTGTGAATGTCAAAGTTTTGCAATGCCTCATGGGATGTGTAGTTCCGCAACAGCTGTAGGGCCGTAGTTTGGAGATCCCTGATATAGCCTTTTGGACAGTTGCGTCCAATGATAGTTTAAATGTTATGGAGTGTATAAACTAGTATGACGCTCCTATCTTTTCAATTCTGTGGAATCGATAATACTTTGGACTCCAACGAAATTTGTTTGTTTGTGGCTCACCTACATGTGGATTTCTCAATTTGAGTGACCTTTACCTGCTTGTTTTAAGAGCTGCCAAACCCAAGCTGTCCGGGTCAAGTGATGACTTTATTTTTAACTGGCCGCAGTTTCTTGTTTCTGTTTTCCTAAGGAAAGTCCTGAAGGTTGGCAATGGTGGCCCCAAGGTTTTCTATATTGGCAGGGGATTATAGATCCTGGAGGCTGGCCATGGATATTGGGGGTCGCCAGCCATGATCCTGAAATTGGTGTGTTTTTGTTTTGTTTTTTTTCCATTGGCTTTGCAGTAAAAGTGATCACTTTGACCTTTCTTGGAAGGCCCCCCGCCTGCTGACGTTCCTGGGCTCACCCTTTTCACCGAGGAGTCCGGCACCACTGTTACTAATGAAGCCGAAAGCGACAAGGATTTCTCACTTCCTGTTTCAGTACAAGGGGCTTGTTCACCCCTAGTGATAGCAATATATGCAAATGAAAACAAAAGTGTAAAACAAAAAATTATGCAAACGTCAACGTAGGTCCTTCTTGCGTATGCAGGGCCTAGATAAGGGTGTACCACCAGTCTTCCTGTATGGGGCCTGGGCCAGCAGGGTGAATAGGATGTGGGCAGGGAGGATGATTGGTGTGGGGCAGGCGAGGAGGTAATTTCTGGAACTGATCCCCTGTACTCTCTGCAGGAGCTGAAAGCTGGCTTCTTCTCTTCTCTCGCCCATTGGCTTTCAACTGCGGCAGAGAGAGCCATATAAAGAATCAGTTCCAGTAATTTCCCCCCTGCCGCCACACCGATCATCCTCCCTGTGCACCATGTTTCCCCCTGCTGCCCAGGCCCCCCCTGTGTGCCCCCTACTCCCACAGTGCTGCTGGCTCACTGTGTTCATTCATAACTGAAGCATTGGCTGTATGGGGGCCCGTGTCAGGTCGTCTGTATGGGGGCCCGTGTCAGGCCGTCTGTATGGGGGCCCGTGTCAGGTCGTCTGTATGGGGGCCCGTGTCAGGTCGTCTGTATGGGGGCCCGTGTCAGGTCGTCTGTATGGGGGCCCGTGTCAGGTCGTCTGTATGGGGGCCCGTGTCAGGTCGTCTGTATGGGGGCCCGTGTCAGGTCGTCTGTATGGGGGCCCGTGTCAGGCCGTCTGTATGGGGGCCCGTGTCAGGCCGTCTGTATGGGGGCCCGTGTCAGGCCGTCTGTATGGGGGCCCGTGTCAGGTCGTCTGTATGGGGGCCCGTGTCAGGTCGTCTGTGGGGGGCCCCGTGTCAGGTCATCTGTATGGGGGCCCGTGTCAGGTCGTCTGTATGGGGGCCCTTGTCAGGTCGTCTGTATGGGGGCCCGTGTCAGGTCGTCTGTATGGGGGCCCGTGTCAGGCCGTCTGTATGGGGGCCCGTGTCAGGTCGTCTGTATGGGGGCCCGTGTCAGGTCGTCTGTATGGGGGCCCGTGTCAGGTCGTCTGTATGGGGGCCCGTGTCAGGCCGTCTGTATGGGGGCCCGTGTCAGGCCGTCTGTATGGGGGCCCGTGTCAGGTCGTCTGTATGGGGGCCCGTGTCAGGTCGTCTGTATGGGGGCCCGTGTCAGGTCGTCTGTGGGGGGCCCCGTGTCAGGTCATCTGTATGGGGGCCCGTGTCAGGTCGTCTGTATGGGGGCCCTTGTCAGGTCGTCTGTATGGGGCCCCGTGGTTTCTAACAGCACCTTTGCATGTAAGTAAACAGTGATTGAGCAATAACACTAGTGCTGTAGCTCATATTTAACTCGATTACCTGTGAATACTTTTGAAGCTTCACCCATGGACAATTTTAGGTATTGTAGTTTTCCACCATTCCAATTTTAGATCTTGACATGTTTGGTATCTATTTACCGGCGTATAACACGCACCCCAAGTTTAGGAGGGAATTCTTGGAGTCTCTCGGCGTCTTTCGGCCATTCTCGGCGGCTTTCGGTGGCTCACGCGGGACTGTGAGAGCCCCTGAGAATGGCCGAAAGCCGCCAAAAGGCTCACAATCGACGGGGGATCGGCATATAACACGCACCCACGATTTTCCCCTGATTTTAAGGGGAAAAAAGTGCATGTTATACGCCGATAAATATGGTAATTGACAAAACATTTATATTTTTATATTTTACAAAATAAATGGGCATTAATGTGAGGGGGGAAAAAGTATTTGATGATCTGCTGATTTTGTACGTTTGCCCCACTGACAAACGATCAGTCTATAATGTTAATGGTCGTTTTTTTTTTTTGGGGTTTTTTTTTTTTTTTTTTTTTTTTAACAGTGAGAGACAGAATAAGAAGAAAAATATCCAGAAAAACGCATTTCTAAAAAGTTATGAATTGATTGCATTGCAATGAGTGAAATAAGTATTTGATCCATTATCAATCAGCAAGATTTCTGGCTCCCAGGTGTCTTCTATACAGGTAATAAACTGAGATTAGGAGCACTCTCTTAAAGGGAGTGCTCCTAGTCTCAGCTTGTTTCCTTTATAAAACACACCTGTCCACAGAAGCAATCAATCAGATTCCAACCTCTCCACCATGGCCAAGACCAAAGAGCTGTCCAAGGATGTCAGGAACAAGATTGTAGACCTACACAAGGCTGGAATGGGCTACGAGACCATCGCCAAGAAGCTTGGTGAGAGGGTGACAACAGTTGGTGCGATTATTTACAAATAGAAGAACCACAAAATAACTGTCAATCTCCCTCGGTCTGGGGCTCCATGCGAGATCTCACCTCGTGGAGGTTCATTGATAATGAGAACGGTGAGGAATTAGCCCAGAGCTACACTGGAGAATCTTGTCAATGATCTCAAGTTTGCTGGGACCATAGTAATTAAGAAAACAATTGGTAGCTGGGACCATATGAACCAAGAAAACAATTGGTTGCTGGGACCATATGAACCAAGAAAACAATTGGTAGCTGGGACCATATGAACCAAGAAAACAATTGGTAGCTGGGACCATATGAACCAAGAAAACAATTGGTTGCTGGGACCATATGAACCAAGAAAACAATTGGTAGCTGGGACCATATGAACCAAGAAAACAATTGGTTGCTGGGACCATATGAACCAAGAAAACAATTGGTAGCTGGGACCATATGAACCAAGAAAGCAATTGGTTGCTGGGACCATATGAACCAAGAAAACAATTGGTTGCTGGGACCATATGAACCAAGAAAACAATTGGTTGCTGGGACCATATGAACCAAGAAAACAATTGGTAACAGGCTACGCCATGAAGGACTGAAATTCTGCAGCGTCCGCAAAGTCCCCCCGCTCAGGAAAGCCCATGTACAGGCCCGTCTGAAGTTTGTTAATGAACATCTGAATGATTCAGAGGAGAACTGGGTGAAAGTGTTGTGGTCAGAGGAGACCAAAATCAAGCTCTTTGGCATCAACTCAACCCGCTGTGTTTGAAGGAGGAGGAGGAATGCTGCCTATGAACCCAAGAACACCATCCCCACCGTCATACATGGAGGTGGAAACATTGTGCTTTGGGGGTGTTTTTCTGTTAAGGGGACAGGACAACTTCACTGCATCAAAGGGGACGATGGACGAGGCCATATACCGTCAAATCTTGGGTGAGAACCTCCTTCTTCTCTCAGCCAGGGCACTGAAAATGGGTTGTAGATGGGTCTTCCAGCATGACAATGACCCAAAATATCTGGCCAAGGCAACAAAGGAGTGGCTCAAGAAAGAAGCATATTAAGGTCCTGGAGTGGCCTCCAGACCTTAATCCCATAGAAAATATGTGAAGGGAGCTGAAAGTTCGAACGTCAGCCTCAAAACCTTAATGACTTGGAGAGGATCTGCAAAGAGGACAAAATCCCTCCTGAGATGTGAGCAAACCTGGAGGCCAACTACAAGAAATGTCTGACCTCTGAGATCGCCACCAAGTACTTAGTCATGTTTTGCGAAGGGGTCAAATACTAATTTCACTCATTAAAATGCAAATAAATGTATAACTTTTTTTGAAATGTGTTTTTCTGGATTTTTATTGTTATTATTGTGTCTCTCACTGCTAAAATAAACCGACCATTAAAATTATAGACCGATCATTTCTCTGTCATTGGCAAACGTACAAAATCAGCAGAAGGATCCAATACTTTGTTGTTTGTGTGCACTAAAATTTGTATATATTTTTTTTTCCTGAAAATTTGCATTTATTAAAACGTCTGCGCAAATATTGTGTGACCTTAATTTGCAACAGCCACCATTTTATTCTCCAGGGCCTCTGCTTTCATAAAAGATATATAACGTTTGGGGATTCTAAGTCGTTTCCTGGCAAAAAACTGATTTTAACATGTATGTGAAAATGTAAAACCTTTCTCCGGTAGTCAAGCGGTTAAACGCAACGATCGCATGTCACACGTTGCCTCATATATTTCCCAACTTCCAGCAGCAGAACAATCTGGATTCGCTGTGGGAATTGATCGAGACCATCGCATTGCCGTATGAAATGTATTTACAGCTTTCATTCGGGCCCCTGGAACCCGCAGATGACAGATTGCTGCGGACTGTTCAGTTCCATGGAACATTTTTTTTTTCCTGCCAAATGCTGCCGGAAAGTTGGCGCAGAACTGGCATGTATATGGCCAGCGTGAGGATAACCAATAACATCTCTACACACTAGAACAATATCCATGATTCTGAGCATTGCTTGTGATTATTAGGTAATTATACCCATATTGGACAAGACAATGCGATTTAAATACAACAAAAAAAAAAAAAAATTAACTAAAATATGGTGTATAAATTGTTCATGTACCTGGAAGATTTTAATAACGTTTTATATATATATATATATATATATATATATATATATATATATATATATATATATATATATATATATACATATATATACATATATATATATATATATATATATATATATATATACATACATATATATAATGTAAAAATGCAGATTTTTATTTATTTCACATGAAACTTTCATAAAATTACAAAGCCGCAGCCTTTAGTGCTTTTTACATAAGTACTAATAGATGGCATAACCTACAACTGCCTCATAACCTCCTATTTATTTTATTTAAAGGGTAACTCTACTTTCGTGGGGGAAAACAAAATGGCAAATAAAAAATAATAATATAGCATATACAATTGCGACACACATTGTAATTGAATGTTAATAAAAATTCCCTTTCTAATTTTCTGTAAAATACAATACAACCTGGAGACATTCTGTACACAGATGGTATACAAAGCCCCCCCCCCCCCCCCCCCAGAAATGTAATTTCCTGCTTGTGTGATTGGCTCACTGTTTTTCCCAGAAGTCTGCACTAAGGTACAAGTCAGGCTTTGGGCATCCTCTGCAACAGAGATATCATTTTTTGCTGAGATACTGCCAATTAGGAAATTATATCTAAAAGGATACTTTCCTTATCAGAACCATGCAAGTGCAGCTGCTGATTGACAATTCTAAAGCGACTCCCATTCACATTCACTCAGCACGTGGACACAGACAAACAGCTATTTCTTCAGAATAACAAAAGTTTGAAATCTGCAACAAAGTTTGATAAACTCCTTGCAGTGTACATAGATCACCCAGAGGGGATGTTTTTTTTTTTTTTTTCCTTAAAGCGGAGCGCCACCCATTTTTTTATTTATTTATTTATTTATTTTTTTTTTATTGTTCCACAACCATTTATTCATAGGTCCTTCAGTTTATAGTCCATATAAAAAGATTATAGCAATGTGATGCAAGGTTGTGTAACCATAAAATGTCCAGCCACAAATGGAAGCCTCTACAAGGGGATTAGAAGCAAAATCCTGCAGGAGCTACAGAGTGTAAAAGAGAAGAGAGGCGCCTCTAAGTGTAGCAAGATGGTACAACATTTAGCAACTCACATGGTTGATGATTAAAACAGGTGCATGGCACAGGCATCCGGGGCAAAGCCGTCCACACAGACCGCCCCCCGCACCGCCGGCTCTCACCGCCATCAGACTGCAATCGTGACCAGAAAGACTACTCTGCAGTAGAGCGATCTGAAAGCGAGGCTTGAAACGCTCGTGGAGCACAGCGTGGAAGGGACGGCATCGATGGCGGTGAGGAGGACGGTCCACGCGGACAGCCCCACCCCGAACGCCCGCATACTTAGATGTGCCTGTTTTTTTTTTTTTTTTAAATAACATTTTTTATTAAACGTATAGACATACATATACATTGAGCAATAGTGTTGCTTATAGTTAAGTGCAATAGGTAAACAGTCAACGCTATAGACATTGAGCTTCTGATGGTAATCATCCAGGTACATTAGTGGTATAATATCTTCCATACCATCTGAAGTTTTCAACCAGCAAGTAACATTATTAAACTGAGAATGTATTAGCATTTTACAGAGAGAAGGAAAATAAAGTAGGAAAAGAGAAAAGAGGGATGGAAGGGGGAAGGGGGAGTGGGGGGGGGGGTCTAGCCGCAGATCTAGGGCGGGTCCTCCCGCTTATGCCATTCCTCCCAGACCATGTCATGGGCCTCCAATCTGTTTTGTATCCTGGCCGTCATTTTCTCCATTAGCTCTATGTCCTTTATTCTGGTATAGAGGTCTGCTTGGGAGGGTGGAATCTGTTTCTTCCAGTAGAGGGCCACCAGGCATCTCGCTGCTGTGAGAACATGACCTAGTAGTTTCCTAGAGTGTCGGGATATACGTAGCCCAGACACACCAAGAAGGAACAGTTTCGGGACTTTGGGGACCTGGACGCCCAGTAGGCGATTCAGCAGTAATTGTGTTTCCGTCCAAAAGGGAGTTATTTTGGGACATGTCCAGTAAATGTGAAATAAGGTCCCCCTGTCCTTCATACACCGCCAGCATCTATCCGAACTAGATGGGAAAATGGTGTGGAGGACATCAGGCGTCATATACCAGAAGAAAAGGACCTTGTATGCATTCTCTTTGTACAGAGTGCATAATGAGCTTTTAGCCGCCCGGGACCAAATCGTCTTCCAGGTAGCTTCCGAGATCTCCTCCCCTAGGAGCTTCTCCCAACGGGTCATGTACGAGTGCTTGCCATGGTCTGTAAAATTATAGGAGTTCAGTATCCGATAAATATCTGATATTAGCCCTCGTCTAGTTGAGCCCTCTAATATCAGTCCCTCAAAGGGTGATGGGGCCGAGAACTGTAAGTTCGGGGTAATTGCTTGAGCGTAGTGCCTAATCTGCAAGTATCCAAAGAACACTTGCCTTGGTAAATCAAATTTTCTTTGTAGCTCTGTAAAGGACAGCAATCTGCGCGTGCATGGGTGTACCAAATGGCCAAAGTGGAATAAATTCCTCATCGCCCATGGATAAGACATCTGATGAGTAAGGCCTACAGGCAGCTTGGGGTTGTAGAGGAACGATGTGAGGAGTGATCTTTCTGAGCATAGCTTATAGAGCCGTGATACTTTACGCCAAAGTGTACTAATGTGGAGCATGGGGCCCAAGAGTTGAGTGGACTCCACCTTCACCTCCGCATTCCACAGCATGCTATTTGGGTGGACTGGGGCCATCCAAAGTTTTTCTATTTCTGTCCACTTATTATATGAGCGTTGGGTGAACCAAGAGGCCAGGGTCCGCAGTTGGGTGGCTTGGTAGTATTTAGTTAGGTCAGGGAATGATAGACCGCCGTCCGATCGTGCCGCTGTCAAGACTGATTGTGGAATTCTATGTCTTTTGTAATTCCAAACAAAACGTATCAAGTCCGCCTGGAGTTTTTTCAGCTCTGATAGGGGTATTGGGATGGGGAGAGTCTGGAATAAATACAGCAACTTTGGTAGGATGACCATCTTAACAGAGGCTATCCTCCCTAGTAGGGAGATATAATGGGCCTTCCATTTCAGTAGAAGGTCCCTTATAGTTTTAAAGAGAGGGGGATAGTTTGCCCGGTATAGGGTGGAGTAAGAGGGAGTTAGCTGTACTCCCAGGTATTTCAGTGATGATGTCTGCCAATGGTAGGGGAAGTGATGTTGTAGGTGTTGTGTTTCCTGTGTTGGAATATTAATGGGTAGGGCTTCTGATTTAGTTGCATTTATCTTGTATCCTGATAGGGATCTGTATAGGTCAAGTTCGGCGTGTAAGTTAGGGAGTGATATTCTAGGTTGGGTTAGGGTGAGGATAATATCATCAGCAAACAAGGCTAGTTTGAATTCCCTGTCCTTCAGCGGTATGCCGTGAATGCTCGGGTTTTTTCGAATGGAAGCCGCCAGAGGCTCGACACACAACGCAAAAAGTAGCGGTGAGAGTGGGCACCCCTGGCGGGTCCCATTCGTGATTGGAAAGGCCTGTGAAAGGGCGAAGGGAGTTTTTACTTGGGATGAGGGATTAGTGTATAGATGTCTAATTGCTTGGAGAAATGGACCCTGAAATCCCATGCAATTCAACGTGGCGAAGAGGAAGGACCAGCCGAGGCGGTCGAAAGCCTTTTCCGCGTCCAAGCCCAGGACTAACGCTTGCTGCTTATTCCTGTTCGCCACGTCTATTAGGTCAATAATTCTTCTCGTATTATCCCCCGCCTGGCGTAGGGGGACGAATCCCACCTGATCCTTATGTATTAGCGAGGGAAGTATGAGGTTTAATCGCATTGAGAGGAGTTTGGTAAAAATTTTTAAATCAGAGTTTAGGAGTGCGATTGGCCTGTAGCTGGCACACACAGAAGGATCTTTGCCAGGCTTAGGAATCAACGTGAGGAACGACCTCTGCATATCAGTGGGAATGGAGGTTTTCTGAAAGAAGGCGTTAAACAGCCTGCACATATATGGTAGTAGAATCGGGAGGAATGCTTTATAATACTCATAGGGAAGGCCATCTGGGCCAGGTGATTTATGAGAAGGTAGGGTTTTGATAGTGGCCGTTAGCTCTTCCTCTGTGATTGGTGCATTAAGTGACATTAGATCCGTCTTAAGTAATTTGGGGAGTCCACTGTCCTCTAAGTATTGTTTCATACGGTCTTTTATATCAGGTGGGGGCGGGTCTCGGGGAATTTCAGGGTTATTATATAGTGTTGTGTAAAATTCTCCGAAGGTCCGGGCTATGTCTTGGGGGTGTGACATGAGGGCCCCCTTTTTGTCTTTAATTTGGTGGGGTGTGGACATGTGAGATCGCTCCGAAAGTTTACGTGCCAGGATAGTATGGGCCTTATTCCCCTTGTCATAATATGTTTGTCTTAATCGAGTAAGTGCCTTCTCTACCTGTCCTAACGCTAAATCTCGAAGGGTATTTCTGAGGCAGATTACTTTTTTGAGAAGGTGTAGGGATGGTGATACTTGCAGTCGGAGTTCTAGAGTCTTAAGATCTCTTTCGGCTTGAATTTTAGATGCCATTGCGTTTTTCTTCATAGCCGAAGAAATCGCTATACACCGTCCCCGTAGGACTGCCTTGTGGGCTTCCCAGAGGGTGGTTAAGGAGACTTCGGGGGTGTTGTTTTCTAGGAAGTAGTTCTGCAGGGTTGTCTCTAGTTCCGATCTGGACGGAATATGTTGTAAGAGGAAGTTGTTTAGCTGCCAGTTACTAGGTTTACGGGTTGGGGTACCTATTTCTAGTGACATAAGGACTGGGGCATGGTCAGACCACGAGATGGGGAGGATCTGGGCAGTTTTGGTGGCGCGTAGGGTGTTGTTATTAACGAAAATATAGTCTATGCGGGAATGCATGAGGTGGGGGGCAGAATAGAATGTGAATTGCTTGTCCCCTGGGTGTAGGGCTCTCCATGCATCGAATAAAGCATGTCGTCTAGTCAGCTGACGAAACAACTTGGAATCACGGACGGCCCGAGCTTGATGGGCTGCAGGGTTAATCACGTGACGGTCCAGACCCACTGAGTGCACCAAGTTGAAGTCTCCGCCAACGATTAAGTAATCATTGGGTTGTTTAAACAGGCGGGCGAGGACCCTAGATAGGAAATGTATTTGATGGGTATTGGGTGCGTAAATATTACAGAAAGTTACCGCCTGCGTTTGCCACTGACCTCTTAGAATTATATAGTGTCCCTTCGGGTCAATGAGGGAGTCGGTGCATTTAAATGGAGAGCCTTTTTTAAACAGAATGGCAACACCCGCCCGCTTACGAGGACTAAAGGCCTGATACGTCTGGGGGTACTGTTTGGATGCGAAGGCGAAAGCATTCCCTCTATTGAAGTGTGTCTCCTGCAGCATAGCTACATCTGCCCCAATCTGCCTGAGTTCCCTCAGTGCAAGATGTCTTTTTTTGTTTGAGTTTAAGCCATGGACATTAAACGATAAGATCTTAGCCATGGTCGATGGTGTGTGCGTGCATCAGATTACTTAGCTTATCCAGTCGTGGACCTTCCAGGAAGTCCAGGGTGCGACGGGGATCAGGTGTGAGAGGAAGCCGAGTGGTTGCTCCAGACCTGCGGCGAACCATATAAGGAAAAAAAATAGGGGTGGGGGGGAGATAGAAGAAGTAGAATAAGTGGAGGGGAGAAAAGGAAAAGAGAAAAATAGTTAGTAGCAAATCATTTAGTAATAAACATTTTGTTGTTGTCTCGGGCAGTAGAGACCGCCCGGATTCTAAGAGGTTCCAGTAGGTCCCCTCGGCCGGGGCCCCCAACGAGGGCTCAGGCCGGGGGGGCATAGCGAACAAACAAAATCAACTGTGTTCAAGTCCTCAAAACAGAGTGACAGTAGGGAACTCTAGTGGGATTGACCTCTAGGGGGGGATCAGTGACCAAAAGTTCCACCGCTGAGCTGTCTCCAGCAAGAGGGGGGGGGGTGCCCTATGTTGCTAGTGAAATGACAGGTGGGGAAGGCCTAGGGGGGATAGCTTATAATTGTATTGGGTGGGGCAGGAGAGGGGGGAGATATAGTCATCCTTTTTTAGGCTTTGTTTTGGTGGATCCGCTGGGAGAGTCCCGATCTCTGGGTCGCTTAGTTGGTGGTATCTTCTGCCAGACCACTGGAGGAGGTGTGGGCAAATCCACTAAGTCCCATTCAGGCAAGCGAGGTAGTGGGATTTCCATGGTGTCACAGAAATTTTCCAAGTCTTCTGGAAAGCGTAGCACTGCAGTTTTTCCCTGCCTTCGGGCAGTGAGGCTGAAGGGGAATCCCCAGCGGTAGGTAATGTCGTTTTCTTGGAGCAGGATGAGTAGGGGTTGGAGCAGTCTGCGTTTCTGTAATGTTATCCAGGAAAGGTCTGGAAATAGCTGGACCTGCGTGTTTTCAAAAAGAATCTTTTTTGTGGTGCGGGCTTTGCGCATGATGTCCTCTTTCAGGGGAAATGAATGGACCCTGCATATGACATCTCGGGGTCTGGAGATGGGCCCTTTGGGGCGGAGGGCACGATGGGCACGGTCCATTTCAATGGGTTTGTTTGGGGGGTCCCCCAGAAGGTTGTTAAACAGGAGTTGCAGAGTTTCGTGAAGATCTTCGGGACCCTCTGACTCAGGCAGACCCCGGACACGAATGTTGTTTCGACGTCCTCGGTTATCCAAGTCTTCGAGGTGACGCTGCATGTTCCGGAGCATTATATGATGGTCGGCCCCCTGTACTTGAGTGCGATGTACTGCCAGCTTGGTCTCCTGAATTTCCTCCTCCGCCATCTCCACCCTGTCAGATAGGTGTTTAAGGTTAGCATGTATCACTTGTATTTCTGCTCGGCATGCTGACTTGACTTCCTCGATAAGGAGTCTGAAGTCCTCTTTAGTGGGAATAGCCTGGAGACAGTCCTGCCATGAGGTGGGGTGCTGTAGGTGGTGAGCGTGTTCCATATGGCGTTGTGGGCTATGTGGTGGGGATGGTTCCCTTGCGACTTGGGCGGATGCTGATCCCCTGGGGTCCCAGTGTTGTGGTTGAGGGACCATCCTGTCCCCCCATGTGAGCCTCTGTGAGTGAGAGGGGAGACCCCCATCTCTAACCTCCATAGGGATCAGGGATGGCGAGCTTGTTACCTGGGCATATGATTTTGTCTGATTCGTTCCTTGCTCTGTGAGCCTGGAGGTATTATGGCGGGTCTGTCTCTGTGGCTGAGGGGAGACCGGAGGGGGGCCGAAGTATGGTTGGAGGGTGTCACCGTCAAAGTTCATTTCTGATGGCTGACCAACGTCCCCTGTGTGACCTGTGTGTCCTGGTTCTGGCAGTGGGGGAAAGTCACTGGGTTGCAGGGATGGTGTGGGGGTCGCCGTTCCTCCCAGGGACAGGGATGGATCAGACATGGTGCGCAGTAGCTGCGGGAAGGCCTGTGAGCACTGCGTGTAGGAGTTAGTGAAGAGGCCTAGCGAGGGGTCCTGTGGCGGGCCGGGATGCTTCCCTTGTGCTGGGAGTGGAGGGGGTGGACTCACCGCAGTTGATCCCCTGCTTCTCCGGTCCCTTGTCTCCCGGTCCAGGTCCGCTGTGCTCTGGAGTAGTGGAGGGGATGCCGAGCTCCGCCGCGGTGACTGCCTCGTGGATGAGGCAGGAGCCGTCGGCGCCATCTTGTCCCTGCCGTCCTCGGACATAGAGGGATGTTTAAAGTACCCGTGGAGGGTTGTTGTGGAGCCGGACGGTGGTTGGGATGATCCCCTGGGTTTGGAGGATCTGGTTCTCCTGCTGCCTCCCATAAAATGTAGCTGAAAATCCCCCTTTCAGGCCTTAATGCTGCGGGCTGGTGGAGAGCTGAAGGCTCAGGCGTCCATGCAGGGCAACTTCCGGTCCCGCCCCACCCATTTTTTTAAATGTACGATTATCCACATGCCCATCCGCATTGCATTTATAAATGCCCTTTTTTTTTTTCTCTCTAAATACCTGTCAGAAACCATGAATCAGACCGAGACAAAAGTACAGTTAAATAAATAAAAAATAAAGAATTGTAATAAATAAATATTTAAAAGGTTAAATTGTAACAATAATTAAAAAATAAAATAAAAAACACACTGACACCCCCCCCCCCCCAAAAGAAAAGAAGCATTGTAAAAAACAAAAAAAAAAACAAAAAAAAAAAAAATTGTAATAAAAATAAAAAACGACTGACAGTCCAGGCGTCATCAGTGCTGCATATTAGTACTGTCATGTGACATTAAAAAAAAAGTATCGGTAAACGGTATCGGCGAGTACTTGAAAAAAAAGTATTTGTACTTGTGCTCGGTCTTAAAAAAGTGGTATCAGTGCGACCCTACTTATTTTACCCGCTGTATATAAAGTCACTGGGTCACGCTGAGACTTGTAGTCCCTCAGCAGCTCTATGGCGGCCCGGTTCACAGGTTTGATGCATCCGTTACGGCGGTTATAATTTAGTACTGAACGCCTGTCATAACTTTTTGGAAGGCAGCCCGGCTTCCTGTGAATTCCACCCTTCACTGCGAGGCGTTCAGATTACCCGTGACGGAGCTTGTAGATAGGAAAGTGCTTCACATGACTCATTTCACCGCTTCACTCCCACAAACCGTTTTTTACAGCGGAAATGTGGCCGCTAAACGCATCCATAATTCATGGGCCTCCTATACACTTACAGGTCTGTGCTCACTACAGGATACGAGTGTGTCTGCCGATCACAGGAGGACCAAAGACGCTCAGTCCATTCACTGATCGATGTGTATTTCATCACACCGCTTTCTCTTGGAAACATTCAACCCACATACTAAAATATGCAGCAAGTGTGCAATCAAGTTTTTTTTATTTTTTCTTTCTTTTTTTTTTTCTTTTTTTTTGCATTTTTTGTTATTGATCACACCGGCATTTTCAGTAAAAAAAAAATACAAATTCACTTTTGTCCCTTTCCCCTGACCGGACACGCCCCTCCCCCTGCACAGACGCATACTTGCCTCAGTCCGACGCGAGCGCTTAGTTTGCATTCGATGCTGTGTCCTCAGACCAGAGTTGGTTGCATAGAAGCCTGTGAGGCGGGCAGGACCCAGGACAACGAATTTCAACACTAGAACAGCGGAAACCATTGCTGTCCGATGGAAATAAGTTTGAGGGGAAGGGGACAGCAAGAATGAGTCCTTACATTTAAAGAGCACCTGTCATTTCAGATCCATCATGGCAGCGCCTGTTAGCGGGCGTACACTCACCTGCTGCCACCACGTCCCTCACCTTGTTGTGTCACTGCCGCATCACCAGCCGTCCCATTAAAGTGAATGGGTCAGAGGAGGAGCCAACAGGGGGTCAGAGGAGGAGCCAACAGGGGGTCAGAGGAGGAGCCAACAGGGGGTCAGAGGAGGAGCCAACAGCGGGACAGAGATGACAGTTGCTCTTTAAAAATTATGATTTAAATCAAGCCTTTTTACTAGTGATTTAACTCATGATTTAAATTGTGATTAAAATCGGCTTGATTTAAATCAAATCCACCCTGGTGCACACCAGTGCCGCCTCATTAGTGTTGGCTCATCAGTGCCACCTATCAGTCCTGCCTCATCAGTGCCCACCAGTGCAGTCTCATCAGTGCCCACCAGTGCAGTCTCATCAGTGCCCACCAGTGCAGTCTCATCAGTGCCCACCAGTGCAGTTTCATCAGTGCCCACTAGTGCAGTTTCATCAGTGCCCACCAGTGCAGTCCCATCAGTGCCCACCAGTCCTGCCTCATCAGTGCCCACCAGTGCAGTCTCATCAGTGCCCACCAGTGCAGTCTCATCAGTGCCCACCAGTGCAGTCTCATCAGTGCCCACCAGTGCAGTCTCATCAGTGCCCACCAGTCCTGCCTCATCAGTGCCCACCAGTGCAGTCTCATCAGTGCCCACCAGTGCAGTCTCATCAGTGCCCACCAGTGCAGTCTCATCAGTGCCCACCAGTGCAGTCTCATCAGTGCCCACCAGTCCTGCCTCATCAGTGCCCACCAGTGCAGTCTCATCAGTGCCCACCAGTCCTGCCTCATCAGTGCCCACCAGTGCAGCCTCATCAGTGCCCACCAGTGCAGCCTCATCAGTGCCCACCAGTCCTGCCTCATCAGTGCCCACCAGTCCTGCCTCAGTGCCCACCAGTGCAGTCTCATCAGTGCCCACCAGTGCAGTCTCATCAGTGCCCACCAGTGCAGCCTCATCAGTGCCCACCAGTGCAGCCTCATCAGTGCCCACCAGTGCAGTCTCATTAGTGCCCACCAGTGCAGTCTCATTAGTGCCCACCAGTGCAGTCTCATCAGTGCCCACCAGTGCAGTCTCATCAGTGCCCACCAGTCCTGCCTCATCAGTGCCCACCAGTCCTGCCTCATCAGTGCCCACCAGTCCTGCCTCATCAGTGCCCACCAGTGCAGTCTCATCAGTGCCCACCAGTGCAGTCTCATCAGTGCCCACCAGTGCAGTCTCATCAGTGCCCACCAGTGCAGTCTCATCAGTGCCCACCAGTGCAGTCTCATCAGTGCCCACCAGTGCAGTCTCATCAGTGCCCACCAGTGCAGTCTCATCAGTGCCCACCAGTGCAGTCTCATCAGTGCCCACCAGTGCAGTCTCATCAGTGCCCACCAGTGCAGTCTCATCAGTGCCCACCAGTGCAGTCTCATCAGTGCCCACCAGTGCAGTCTCATCAGTGCCCACCAGTGCAGTCTCATCAGTGCCCACCAGTGCAGTCTCATCAGTGCCCACCAGTGCAGTCTCATCAGTGCCCACCAGTGCAGTCTCATCAGTGCCCACCAGTGCAGTCTCATCAGTGCCCACCAGTGCAGTCTCATCAGTGCCCACCAGTGCAGTCTCATCAGTGCCCACCAGTGCAGTCTCATCAGTGCCCACCAGTGCAGTCTCATCAGTGCCCACCAGTCCTGCCTCATCAGTGCCCACCAGTGCAGTCTCATCAGTGCCCACCAGTGCAGTCTCATCAGTGCCCACCAGTGCAGTCTCATCAGTGCCCACCAGTGCAGTCTCATCAGTGCCCACCAGTGCAGTCTCATCAGTGCCCACCAGTGCAGTCTCATCAGTGCCCACCAGTGCAGTCTCATCAGTGCCCACCAGTGCAGTCTCATTAGTGCCCACCAGTGCAGTCTCATCAGTGCCCACCAGTCCTGCCTCATCAGTGCCCACCAGTGCTGCCTCATCAGTGCCCACCAGTCCTGCCTCATCAGTGCCTATCAGTGAAGGAGAAAATTTGCCGGTTTGCAAAATTTTCTAACAAACTGAAAAACTTTTTTTTTTCTTTTTTTTTTTCCCTGTCTTTTTTTTTTTTTCATTTATTTAGCAAAAAATAAAAACCAAGTGGTAATTATCACCAAAAAAAAGCTCTATCTGTGTGAAAAAAAAATTGATAAAAATTTCATTTTGGGAAAAGTGTTGCATGACCGCGCAATTGTCCTGAAAAATTGGCCTGGGCAGGAAGGGGGGTGAAAGTGCCCAGTAGACAAGTGGTTAAAAATAGGTGCCTATACTGTTTTTAGAGTCCAGTAATACTCTGCACATGCTCAGTTGCTCTCCATTATTAGACACTGTGCCGAAAATGTAAAGGCCGATTTGCTGACAGCCTAAAGATTTACTGCTGCTTAGGGGGGGGGCTCTGGGCTTCAGCAAAAAGGGCAGCCTCCAGCAAGAAGAAACAGGGAGCAATGATGGAGGCAATTTCCAGCACAAAATTATTAATGTGGAATGTATGTTCTAAGGAACATTATTTTTTTTTTTATCAAGTTGTTATGGGTAAAGCTCCACTTTAAGCACATAAATAAAGGTTTCCTTTCTTATAGGTAATATGAAAAGATCAGCGTTACCCGAGCAGCACCTTGCAGGGTTTGTATACAGAACACTTCCAAAAATGTTCTGCTTGTGTCATCGGCTTATCATTTCCACAGAAGTCTGCAAAGAACCGGAACTGCAGTAACATCCATGCCCTGCAACTGTTTTATGTAATGGCAGGTAGTTTCGAAGAGGCTTTCAGATGAAGGGAATGCATATGGTGGTACTTTTCAAGTTTAAAAAAAAAGAAGTTTACTCAGGTGTTGGCAATGAGTCAGAAACTCCCACAAAGCAGTGAGATTTATAAAGGTTCTGTCACTACTTTCAGAGCAGAATCAGGTGGGGTGGGGTGGGGTGGGGTGGGGGGAGGGGGGGGTGCAGGAAAGTTTACTGAACTTTTCAAAATGTCAACTTTGTTATCGTAGCAGCTTTGGAGTTTCACTTTTTCTTATCTGTAATGAACAATGGATGACATTGTAAACTAACAGCAGACTAACCCCTCCCCCCCCCCCCCCCCCCCCCCCAGGCCACATGGACCGAATATCGGGCGGTATCGTCCGGTTCAATAGAAAGCAGCCGACATTCGTCCTGTGTGTACGGCACACACATAAGGTCTGCCGATCGACATTTAATCAGCGCTCTGAACCAATGGCCGAGACCGCTGACTTGGGCTGTACTGGTGGGTGTGGGGGGCAAGTTTCCCTGTCAGAACACGATAACTCAGCGGGGAGATTATTGCACTAACATCAGATTGTTAGTACAGGATCTCCTCCTGAGCTCTTTAGGTTTTTTTTTTTTTCATTCAGGCCACTGGGTTAAACCAACAACAAAAAAATAGTTTGGACCTGCCTTAAAGGGGTTGTAAAGTCAAAAGGTTTTTTTATCTTAAAGTGGTTGTAAACCCGGGTAAAAAAAACTGCTAAATTGGCCGAGATTCGAACCATCTATGGCCGGCATAATAATGCAGACACCTAAAGGTCCCGGACTCGGAGGAGACCGGCACAGCAGGCAGGAAGTTGGCAGTTGAATGTTTTTTCTCCAGAACTGTCATCCTTCCATATAAATATCATTTCTCTGACCACCTGCTATGCAAGTGCCTGTTTTGAGAAAGATCGAAAGCAGAACAAGAACTGTGTACCTCTTCCTGCAAGGGATGGCTGTTATTTGAACTTCAATTCTTGCAGACTTCTGGGGAAATAGCCGATGACGTGAGACAATTGGATTTCTTAAGGTGTTCTGCATACGCAGTGACTCAGCCGGTAATAAAGGGTGGAGAGAGATGACAGTATTTATGGACCGGGCAGTATTAGACTAACAGCAGCTGTCAGGTATTTTATGCCAGAGTAAATGTAATTTTTTTTTTTACATAGTTACATAGTAGGTGAGGTTGAAAAAAGACATCAAGTCCAACCTATGTGTGTGATTATATGTCAGTATTACATTGTATATCCCTGTATGTTGCGGTCATTCAGGTGCTTATCTAATAGTTTTTTTGAAACTATCAATGCTCCCCGCTGAGACCACCGCCTGTGGAAGGGAATTCCACATCCTCTTACAGTAAAGAACCCTCTACGTAGTTTAAGGTTAAACCTCTTTTCTTCTAATTTTAATGAGTGGCCACGTGTCTTGTTAAACTCCCTTCTGCGAAAAAGTTTTATCCCTATTGTGGGGTCACCAGTACAGTATTTATAAATTGAAATCATATCCCCTCTCAAGTGTCTCTTCTCCAGAGAGAATAAGTTCAGTGCTCGCAACCTTTCCTCATAACTAAGATCCTCCAGACCCTTTATTAGCTTTGTTGCCCTTCTTTGTACTCGCTCCATTTCAAGTACATGCTTCCTGAAGACTGGTGCCCAGAACTGGACCGCATACTCCAGGTGCGGCCGGACCAGAGTCTTGTAGAGCGGGAGAATTATCGTTTTATCTCTGGAGTTGATCCCCTTTTTATTGCCAATATTCTGTTTGCTTTGTTAGCAGCAGCTTGGCATTGCTGAGCCTATCATCTACTAGGACCCCCCAGGTCCTTTTCCATCCTAGATTCCCCCAGAGGTTCTCCCCCCAGTGTATAGATTGCATTCAGATTTTTGCCACCAAAATGCATTATTTTACATTTTTCTACATTGAACCTCATTTGCCATGTAGTCGCCCACCCCATTAATTTGTTCAGGTCTTTTTGCAAGGTTTCCACATCCGGCTGAGAAGTTATTGCCCTGCTTAGCTTAGTATCGTCTGCAAATACAGAGATTGAACTGTTTATCCCATCCTCCAGGTCGTTTATGAACAAATTAAATAGGATTGGTCCCAGCACAGAACCCTGGGGAACCCCACTACCCACCCCTGACCATTCTGAGTACTCCCCATTTATCACCACCCTCTGAACTCGCCCTTGTAGCCAGTTTTCAATCCATGTACTCACCCTATGGTCCATGCCAACGGACCTTATTTTGTACAGTAAACGTTTATGGGGAACTGTGTAAAATACTTTTGCGAAATCCAGATACACCACGTCTACGGGCCTTCCTTTATCTAGATGGCAACTCACCTCCTCATAGAAGGTTAATAGATTGGTTTGGCAAGAACGATTCTTCATGAATCCATGCTGATTACTGCTAATGATACCGTTCTTATTACTAAAATCTTGTATATAGTCCCTTATCATCCCCTCCAAGAGTTTACATACTATTGATGTTAGGCTAACTGGTCTGTAATTCCCAGGGATGTATTTTGGCCCTTTTTTAAATATTGGTGCTACATTGGCTTGGATGCAGCATCCGTCCCCAGGTGCCTCTACACCGAGAACCGAGCCACCGAACACCGCCGATGGCTCGGCCCTCTCTGCTCCTCCACGCTCATTAGCGTGCTGAGCTGTGGAGGGGGGCGGCTCGCTGAGAGACTGAGAGAGGCGTTAGTCCAGGCACCTGGCGGAACCAGACTTTATTGGGATCATGCGGTGCCTGGACTGTTTCCAGTGATGTCAGCAGAGAGCCAGTGACGTCAGTCCACTTTCTGCTGAAAACGGGTCACAGGAGTGCAAAACAAAAGCACTCCTGTTATCTATCCTTCTCCTTCAAGCCAGTGTGCATGGAGCCTGAGGCAATCCACTTTAAACAGCCTGATTGTTTGCAATTTCAAAGGGCCTTTTTAATCAACAACAGTGCTTCCAGTCCCCCCCCCCCCCTCCCCCTCCCCTCCCCCTCCCCTCCCCCTCCTCTTTATGTTTTCTTTTGTTGTTTTTTAGCTTTTACTTTGTTGGCATTCTGTGTCTGGGCCGTTTAGTATGCGTTTGTCAGCTGCTTCTCTATGTTTTGTCTTTTATTAACTTTATTGTGGCTCCTTGGTTCAGCCTTTACTGTAAGGCATTGGGAGAGGGGGGTTGTTAGATTTTCAGGCATGGTCCGACCATCCCCAGGCAAGCCATAGATTATGCAATTTTATTTCCTTCCCCCCACGGTTGGAAGGAAAGAAAATAGCTTGAATCCCCCATCAACACAGTCAGTGTTGATGGGGGAATCCCTCCCGCAGGGCTATTGTGTTCTGCCAGTAGGGATCCTTTCCCGCCAACAGATTACAATAACTAGCGTTTCCGGCTATAACTAGAGGCAGTAATCGTTTGGGAAAAACCTTACAGGCTGGTTGTACACAAGTCAGTCAATAGATACATGGGCCAAATTTGTTTAGTTCCTGCTGAACTGGCCGAATATCAATCCATGTATGGCTGGCTTAAAGCGGCGCCAAATACTGTAGCTGCCGACTTTTAATATAAGGAAATTTACCTGTCCAGGGAGTTTGTGATGTCGGTACCCGAAGCCGTCCCGCCCCTCGGCTGCGGTTGCAGGAGCCGGTGTTCTGTCAAATTCTCCAACCCGTCAGAAACTGCAACTACTTAACTTCCAGTTTCTTTAAACCAGTAGTAATTGGCGTTTTTGACGAATTGCTGTTTGGACACAACACCGGCAACAGAATAGAGTCCGGTGCAGGATATTCTGAGCGGAGATTCTTACTCCGCTCCGATACTAGCCAACAAAATGGCCGCCTCCGAGGCGGCGACAACTTTGTCCTCGTTAGCCGCTGTGCTGTCAAAACAGCTCAATCTTCCTGTACCGGACTGTATTCGGTTGCCGGTGCTGTGTCCAACTACTAATCCGTCAAAATCTCCAATTACTGAGGGTTTAAATAAACCGGAAGTGACGTGGTTGGAGTTTCTGATGGGTTGGAGAAATTGACAGAACACCGGTTTCCTTACCAAGGGAAACAGGAAGTGAAGGCTTGAGGCTTCACAGCCTGTTTCCTACTGCGCATGCACGAGTCGCGCAGCGCTTTCTGAATGGTCCCGTCGTCTTCTGGGTCACAGGTCCCAGAAAGCGACGGGGGGGGGGGGGGGGGGCAGAGGAGGAGGTCACCGCAGATGAAATGAATGGGCTGCCATGCCCGAGCAAAGGTTGGACGCATGGCCTGCATTAGTGTGAACCGAGCCCCTTAGGCCGGTGTCTTGCCGAGAAAGTTCCCTCGGCGGATAAGTTCCCCCCTGTACTGCGCAAGAGCTGCGCTTGCGCAGTACGAATGACCAGGAGCCGCCGAATATAGCCGAAGATGAAAATCTTCAATCGGCTGTACACGGCGCCTGCGCCCTAGGTCCAGGCTGAAGCCCCACCATACAAGTGGACCTAGAGGGGGAATAAAAAAGTGCCGAGCGAAGCGAGGCCGTGCCTGAAGCGCGGCGAACGAAGCGTGGCGAGCGAAGCGTGGCGAGCGAAGGGAGCCCGCGAGGGGCCCTCTTACAGGCGCCGTGTACAGCTGATTTCTTCTGTATTTCGCTTCGGTTATTTCCGCCGGCTCCTACTGCGCAGTAGATGGGGGTCCTTATCCGCCGAGAGGAACTTTCTCTGCAGAATACCGGCCATAGAGGAGTCAGTTATTTCAATTCAGAACACTTTCATTCTGTGCAAAGTGAGACTTTCCGGATGCATGTTCATGTTTCGAGTGACGCTTTCAGGCCGAGTCATGTGACCCTGGTATTCTGAATGCTCACTAACCACCACCAATTTCCTTACAAGTCCAGAAAATGAAAACAACCCATACTATTTATATGACGATGACAAACGTTCAGGTATTCTGAGCGATCGGAAGTGTGACAGGAAGCATGAAAGCTTTTGTTCTTAGTAGCGTGGCGAAAGGTTACAGACTCTTTCTTGTTTCTGGCCTCTTTTCCCGTCCCAGTCATCCCCTCATGGGGTGTCACAGAGTGCAGGAAAACCCAGGCAGAGGTTTGTAACCTTTTTAACATTCTATTTAAAAGTAGAGAAAAGAAGCGTTTTGTTTAGAGTCGGGTTTTAAAGAATGTTTCCCATCATTCATCACTGTATACGGTTTGGGAATCTTATGCAAAGTTTATTATCGGCACTTCTTGGTGCATTCTGACACCGCTAAGCCACTGCCTTGCAATTGGCAGCAGTGTTGTCAGCCTGGTATGTGAGTTCCGTCAGTTTTAATGAGTGGAAAAGACCACCTCACTCAACAACAGGGATTTAAAGGGTTGGGTGGTCTCTCAGGACAACAATCAACTTTATTACACAAGTCTATAAAAATCAAAGGGGTACGTAGACCCCTATATTTTAAACCATTTTAAATATTCCACTAAACATTGGAGATCAAAGACACCTACATCCCCGAAGAGAACATTTTTAGAAGCCGCGATAACACACAAATCATAAAAATACTTGTTTATTATACTTTAACATTAAAAATTTGTAAATACACAATTATTTAGGGTTATAGTTATGGTTGAACTAGATGGACTTGTGTCTTTTTTTCAACCTAACTATGCAACTACGTAACAAGCAAGGAATATAGATGCTTATGTTGTTAACAAATGCTCTTCACTTGACATGTTTTGCCAAATGGCTTCTTCAGGAGAGGTAAAGCATTGTGTGTATATGTGTGTGTGTGTATATATATATATATATATATATATATATATATATATATATATATATATATATATATATATATATATATATAATTTATAAAAACATATCAAATAGCATGAAGAATATTACAGAACTGCATTCCCAACCAACATGTGACTTAGTAATTATATTTGCATCACACGCTTCCAGGATGCTGTCAAATAATTAGCTATCCAGGGTTATTTAACCACACTATGTGTTAGTAAATGATCCACAGAGCAAGATCCCAACGTGTTTCATCATAAAGGGCTTCTTCAGGGAAATATTGGGGTTTTGTGTTCTGTTCTCATAGAATACAAAAATCAACCCACCCACACTGAATGGGGTCCAGTTCATGACGGGGACAGTTACACACTTCCAGAATGATGTAAAATAAATGGCTATCTAGGGTTATTTAACCACACTATGTGTTGGCAAATGATCCACAGAGCAAGATCCCTGCATGTTTCACTCTGATGGGCTTCTTCAGGGGAATAATGGGGTTTGTGTTCTGTTCTCATAGAATACAGAAATCTAAATTTGAAATGGTGCAGGGATGATCCACAGAGCAAGATCCCAACGTGTTTTTGCCCTGATGGGCTTCTTCAGTAAAGCATTATATATATTATAAAAACATATCAAGTAGCATGAAGAATATTACAGAACTTCATCCCCAACCAATATGTCCCTTAGTAATTATATTTGCATCACACGTTTCCAGGATGATGTCAAATAAATGGCTATCTAGGAATTTTTAACCACATTATGTGTTGGTAAATGATCCACAGAGCAAGATCCCAACGTGTTTCACGCTGATGGGCTTCTTCAGGGAAATACTGGGGTCTGTGTTCTGTTCTCATAGAATACAAAAATCAACCCGCCCACACCGAATGGGTTCATGTTCATGATGGAGACAGTCACACACTTTCAGAATGATGCCACATAAATGGCTGTCTAGATTATTTACCATGCTATGTGTTGGTAAATGACCCACAGAGCAAGATCCCAGCATGTTTCACTCTGATGGGCTTCTTCAGGGGAATAATGGGTTTTGTGTTCTGTTAGTTCTCATAGAATACAGAAATCTAAATTTGAAATGGCGCAGGGATAGAGGCTATCTGTTCCAGTACCATTTTGAAACGGCAGTCGTATTCAGCAGCTCCTGCATGCCCTTGTGTATGGATTATTTTAAAAAAAATAAGTGTATTTGTGTCCCTTTTAAAAGTAGGCATAGTGTCAGTCCAGTCATACAATAAGCCGGATCAATAAAACATTGAAGATTAAATATTTTGTCTTCCAGGCTTTTGATCTGAGCCGGGAAACGCCACAAAGCAGGCTGGAAAAGTGAAAAACAGGAAGGGCAGCAGCAGCGCTGTGCGGTTTCTTCATATGTTAATTTAATAGACACAATAAAAACCACAAGAAGCAGAGACAAAATGACCTTGGTCCGAGTGGCTGAGTATTAGACTGTCTGCCGGTGATCAGATAACGGCAGCAAAGGACGCAGCAGACTGGTAGCCGGAGTCATAAGATACCCGTTCCTGCATTGCCCGCAGCTCCTGCTGCTATACCAGCTACATAGGATCGGGGGGGGGGGGGGGAGCTGGCATCTTATGGCTCCTGTTATCAAGCTGGGATGTTATATTTTAATTTTTTTAAACTAAATCTCACCTTAAAATATATTTGTAATATAAGCCCCCCTTCCCTAGGAAAAAAAAAAGTTCACTTTTTTTTTTACTCCCTTACTCCTAGCCGGCACAAACTCCTCTTCTTTGCCCCTCTGACATCATTGCAGGGACCACCGGTGCTGTGAGGCGGGATCCAAGATGGCGCCCTACATTGCTTCCATATAGACATGGCGCCCCCTTGGATAATGTGTGGGGCACTGATTTAAAGTGAGGGAGGGGGTTGCCTGCAGTGAGAAATCTGATAACCCTTCTCTGCAGTGATGGACCCCGATGTAGCTGCTGAGGGTGACAACGCCGCAGTGAATTTCCTGCGGACCCTGCAACGTTGTCACCCTCATAGGGGGTGGCAGGATCACCATTTTTTTTTTTACAGAAATGAGACTGAGAAAGTGCAATTTCAATTTGAGGAAATAAACTGTTGGATTTTTGCTCATCTTCCTCTGCTGTCGTGACTCAGTTCCTGTTCTTAACGGCGTTTTTTGGTTGCTGTGATGAACTGGAAGGGGGCCAGCAAGGTCACATTTGTGAGGTTGCTGGGTAAGAGGTAATTAATTATAGGCTCCATTCACAGTGGCCTGACTTCAAAGTGGCACGATTTCCAGTGCGACTTTAGAGCGCGACTTTACAATCTCTGGATCAAAGTAGTGCAGGAACTTTTTCAAAGTTGCTGCGACTTTAAGTCGCACTAATTTGAAGAGTTCCATGTTGCACAAGTGTGAATGAAGCAAGTTCCTCATTTTAGAAACCTGCATACTTTGATTCCATTACAGCAAAATTTCTGTTTATATTAAAGCTTGTAGTTTAATCTGCCTATATATTCCTTCCCTGCTTCCACCCCCCCAACCCTATTTTAGACACTGTGACCTCATCACTGGGTGTCTGTGGTTCTCCATGCAATGCAAGCACACCATGGCTGGTGGGAGGGGCCGGTAGGGTGCTTGTACATAGCTTCCTGAAAACATCACAGATCCCGACCTCAGTACCCCTTTACAGAGCCATCAGTCCTGATGCAGGCAGTGGGCTGGACCTTGGGAGGAGTCCGGCCACTATCAAAATGACTTGATGGGCTGGAGGAGTGGGCGTTTCCTAGGCAGACCGCCATAGGTAACGCCCACAGGTGATGCTGAGCCTCCTTATTTGAAAGAACTGAAATCCAATGAATAAGAGGGGCGGGCCCACAGTCAGGCTGGGGAGGAAAGTGCCAGATGATAGTGGCAGTCCTCCAGCCAGGAAATGAGGGTGGGTTCTATCTGACTTGCTTATAATGCACATTGTGAGAAGCTCACAGTGTGCAGTGAAATCAGAGTAAGCCAGGAAAGGAGCCTGTACCACTGTACAAGACTGAAGGGAAGGCCGGAGGTCAGATTTCTCTCAGGGGTTCAGTTTGTTGATTCATACATGGAGCCGTCTGGTACAGGTAATCCCTGTTTGTCCGCAGGGACCTTCAGTACTAACAACAGTCAAATGACTCAATTGCTGGTGATTCACCGTCCTGGAAACGGCAAACTCCAGTTTTATCTGGTTTGGTGTAACTGAAGCCAAATCCTTTTTCTCTTATTCAGTATGCAGTAGATTTGGTTAAAAGCCGTTCTTTTTTCTTGTTTTGGGCGACTCCTGGCCAACCTCATGTACAGTGCAGGACTAATGGTAAAGGTCATTTTTTATTGAACAGATATAATTAAATGTTTTCAATGTTACATTTAACACACCGACAGGGACAGAGAGAAGTTCTATGTTCGGGTTTAGATACCCCTTGATATGAAATGTTAAATATGTGCTTGGAGTGTACTTTGGGCATGTTGGGCCTAACATTGTTGACCATTTTAGTGTGCTGAAGCTCCATTGTTTTCCAGCCAGCCGGCTGGGCGGATCAGGAACCAAGCTCCTACATTGTCGAGGCTTGCAGTCAAAAGGCTAGGGCAGCTCATGCATCCAGTTCCTATGTTGTCCATTCAGGAGGCTGGAACAGGTCATGGACTTAGCGCCTTTATAGTCCAGTTAGTAGGTGGTTGTAATGGGTCATGGACCAAGCTCCTACATTGTTAGTCAGTAGGCTATGGACCAAGCTTCTACACTGTCCAGTCAGAAGGCTGGGGCAGGTCATGCACAAATCTCCTATGTTTACCAGTCAGGAGATTGGAGCAGGCTGTGGATCAAGCTCCTACAAGGTCCAGTCAGTAGGTTCGGGCAGGTCATGGACCATACTCCTACATCGTCCAGTCAGTAGATTGGGGGACTCTCGGCCCAAGCTACTACATTGTCCAGTTTCAGGATTGGGAGGGTGTTAAACCAAGCTCCTACATTGTCCAGTCAGCAGGATTGGGCGGGTCGTGGACCAAGCTCCTACACTCTTCAATTAGTAGGATGTGTCAAGTCGTAGACCAAGCTCCTACTCTGTCTAATCAGAAAGCTTGGTTGGGTCATAGACCAAGCATCTACATTGTCCAATCAGCAGACCAGGGCGGGTTGTGGACCAAGCTCCTACATTCTCCAGTCAGTAGGCTTGGGCGGGTCATAGACCAAACTTCTACATTGTGCATCCAGCCAGTAGGTTGTGGTGACTCACAGACCATGTTCCTACACTGTCCAGTCAGCAGGTTTGGGCAGGTATTTGACCAAGCTCTCTACACTGTCCAGTCCGCAGGCTGGAGCAAGTAATGGACCAGGCTCCTACATAGTCCAGTTAGTAGGCTATATCTAGTCATGGACCAATCTCCTACGTTGTCAGCCAGTAGACTGGGGCAGGTTGTGAACCAAGCTCCTACACTGTCCAGTCAGCAGACTGGGCCAGGTCATGGACCAGGCTCCTACATAGTCCAGTTAGTAGGCTAGAACTGGTCATGGACCAAGCTCCTACATAGTCCAGTTAGTAGGCTAGAACTGGTCATGGACCAAGCTCCTACATAGTCCAGTTAGTAGGCTAGAACTGGTCATGGACCAGGCTCCTACATAGTCCAGTTTAGTAGGCTAGAACTGGTCATGGACCAAGCTCCTACATAGTCCAGTTAGTAGGCTAGAACTGGTCATGGACCAAGCTAGTACATAGTCCAGTTAGTAGGCTAGAACTGGTCATGGACCAAGCTCCTACATTGTCAGCCAGTAGACTGGGGCAGGTCATGCACCAAGCACCTATGTTCATCAGTCAGCAGGCTGTGGATCAAGCTCCAATAAGGTCCAGTCAGTAGGCTCGGGCAGGTCATGGACCATACTCCTACTCTGTCCAATCAGGAGATTTGAGGATTTTAAGACCAAGCTCCTACACTGACCAATCAGCAAGCTGGGGCAAGTCATCCACCATGCATCTACATTGTTCAGTCGACAGGCAAGGGCAGATCATAGCCTAGCTGTAGTAGAGAAAAAGTAGGTTTTATCCTTGCTGTTCTATGTAGCAGGAGGGTTCCTGGATCATAAGACTGGCTGAACAGAATTCTAAAAACCTTTGGCAAGTAGCCACATTCACATGTACAGATTGTATTTGAACCTACCCCTTTGCCTGCCTGGAGTTCAGCTATAATCAATCACCACTATTCAAAATAAAGTAGCTGTTTGCACCACATAAAACATTAATGATAGCAATAGCGAGCCAAGTATTGTTTTTTATAGCTTTCCGTGTAGTAAATATTCCCCACCAGGGACAGTACCAGCTGGCTTTAATCTCTCTCGGCTTGCGATGTGCAGCTGGAGGATTGCATGGAAAGGATGAGGAAGAGAAGCATGTCTTTCACGGCTGTCTCTTGATGATGAGGGAAATTCTGGGCATTTTTCTAAACATGTGATGTTACCCTGTGCTCCTTCATTCATCATT